>OW386292.2:127226010-127826010 GCA_936432065.2 Rutpela maculata | reverse complement strand
AATTTAACTGAGCAACTATGGCTTTCACTTGAATTTAAAAATAAAAAATATGCATTAGGTACTCTCCTCACGCCTCCCTCTATGAAGTATTCCTTAATGAATTTGAAAACCTGCTAACTTTGGCTGTGCCTACATTTGATTACATACTGTGTGCGGGAGACTTAAATATAGATGTTCTGGACTCGCTTAGTAAAGAGTGCATAATGTTTAACAATGTCATAGGCTCATTTGGTTTAAAGCAGGTAATTGACCAACCTACCCGTATTAGTTCAACCTCTATGAAATTACTCGATGTAATTATATGTACAAAAGATCTAAATATTGTACAACCTTCCGCCTTGCAATCTCTCTCTGACCACTGCTTGATTCACTGCTCAATTGGCGTAGATACGCACAAATTTCAACCCTTCGAATACACATATCAGATTTTAAAAATTTCAAAGGAGTTTACTTCATTAATGACCTGACTGATAAAAATCTTCAATAAATTTATCGCATTAATAATATTGATGACAAAATCGAAACTTTCAACAGGCTTCTATTAGAAACGTTTGACTCCCATGCCCCTGTAAAAACTGTAATTGGGAAAAAAAAGGCACCGTGGCTTACTGACACCCTTAAGTTTATGATGTCACTTCGTGACAAGGCTCTTTCTAAACTTAAAAAAACTAAGGCACCCCACCATTGGATCTATTATAAAGAGTTACGAAACCTAACTAACAGCACCATCAAACGTGAAAAAAAAGCCTACTTAGAATTCAAATTACGCAGTAAAAACAAACATGTTTGGAAAGAAGTAAAAGAGTTAGATATATATAATAAGCAAAAAAATACATTTATACTTAATAATTTAAATGATGTGAACAACATAAACAACTATTTTATTAGTGCATCTAAAGGAGATACAGTCGTTGATCACGAAACTATCAATTATTTATTACTCACAAAACATACGGCAGGGCACTGGTACTTTCAAGTTTAGTCCAACTAATGATAATATCGTATACAGTACGTTACCCTCAATCAAGTCTAAAGCAGTTGGCGCTGACAACATTGGGATTAACATCTTGCTTCATAGTTGTCCTTACATCCTGTCCTACATAACTCAGTTTATAACGTCTGTAGAATAAATAAAGAATATCCCTCAGTATGGAGACTGTCAGAAGTTATTCCCCTTCCTAAATCCAATCCACCGGAATCTTATAAAAATCTTAGACCGATTAGTGTTTTGTGTACCACATCAAAAGCCTTCGAAAAAATAATTAATTCTCAAATCAAGTATATCTGAAAACTTTTGATATTTTACCTCACACTCTGGATTTCGTACCGCCCATAGTTACGTCACAGCTTTTATCAAGGTCACTGATGATATACACACCGCAATGGATGAGAATAAACTCTGCTTACTTGTATTGCTCGATTATACCAAAGCTTCCGACAGAATTAATCATGACCTCTTACTTTCCATACTACACTATATCGGATTTGAAGATAACTCAGTTAACTTAATGAAAAATTACCTCGTAGGTCGCCTCCAGGTTGTGATGTATGATAATTGTTTATCTGAGTATGTTAGAGTTGAAAGTGGTGTGCCTCAAGGCTCCATACTTGGGCCACTGCTTTTTATCTTGTACACCCACGAGTTTAGTAGATGTTTACAGTTTTGCACCTCACATTTCTATGCTGATGATACACAATTATACTACTCCTTCAACGAGAATGCAGTTGATCAAGCATGTCTGAATATGACCGATGATCTCCGTATCAAATAAATTCTGCTTATCTATCAACCCTTCCAAGTCAAACGTGATTCTATTTGGCAGAACTATGGTACGCAAGAGATGTCCGAAAATATCAAAATTTCTGTCAACAATGAAATCATACCTGTAAAAGATTGCTCAAAAAATCTTGGGCTGCATCTCTCTCAGGTACTCTACGCACGTAGTCATGGTTTTGCGTCGCGCTTTCTGTAACCTAAAATTAATATATGCCAATCGGAATTTACTTAGTAAAAAGCTGAAGTTACAACTGTGTAACACTTTAGTTCTTTCACACTTAAATTATGTAGTTTACGGACCTAACATATTAAGTTCAGACTCCCGTCGCCTTCAACGCATGAAAAATTCATGTGTCCGTCTTGTGTGTGGTCTCAGAAGAAGACATCGTACCTCTCGATATTTAAAGGAAATTGGTTGGCTAAATGTAGAACAGATGCGGCTGATTCACGCCTGTACGCTATATCATAAAATTATCAAGACCAAAAAGCGTTCATACCTTTATAACAAAACCAATTCAATTTTTTCAATTCAAAAATATTTATTAGATGTTTAGTATACAAACATGCACCTGAATCGTATCCGGTACAGAGCCGACCGCACAACCACGTCGCGTAGCGCCGTGGTGAATGTACGGTCGGATGGAGCGGGTTCAATTCAAGTTAGAACAATACATCGAATGTGGAGTTAGGACTCCTGTCTAAAAATAAATAAGACTTAAACCTAACAATTTTTTAATTCACAACTAGAGAATAGTTTTAAAACACTTATAAACTACTTAAAGGTAGAGAAATGAGTTTTTGTTCAGCACACGCGCACTGTTTTAAAAGGTTGGATTGCTGGTACGGGAAAAGCTCAACGAAAAAACCCGTTCGAAACAATGACGACATTCATCCGATGGTCTGCCTGCCTTCGGAAAGGTAGGGTGAGAGGAAGTTATGATTTAAAAGGTTTTGATTTGCAAGAGGTTATTGGCGGAGAGGGGATTTTGAAAAAGACAAAAAAGGACAAAATAACAAAAATTAACAAAATTTAAAAAAATGAGATTAATAGAGGGAATAGAGCAAAGGTTTGGGAGTAAAAGGTGGTGAAAAGGAAAGGGTGGTGAAATGGAAATTTTGGTATAGGAAAGATTTGGCTAGGGAGGTTGCCTGGTATGGTAATGGGTGTTTAAGGTTGAAAAGTATGGCGTTATGCTGTCTGATTCGTTTAATGTCTCGGGTTAGCGGGCTGTCGCCCAGTTTGAATTGATAGAATTTCTGGGATGTTTCCCGGACGAAGTCCGCTCGTGGGGTTATGTCGTGGCAACGTGCATAGAGATCTCTGAGGGATGTGTACCTATCGGAGTTCGAAATGAGGCGCATAAATTTGTGCTCTAAGACTCGAAATTTATTCATTGTCGTGGCCGGGATGCTGCCACACACCGGCGCCGCGTATGTGATTATAACAAAACCGCTGCCCAAGGAATCACTACTTCCACATCCAGATTCTCTATCCAAGTCACTCACAACGAACAATAATTGTTTATGGAACTTTAATAATATAATATTTGAAATCCTCTACCCCAAAAACCCATAAAACGATACCCCACATCGGTAGTGGGGCGGGGGTGGTGATAGGGGGGTGGTAGTGGGGGGTGGATGAAGTAAAAAAATATTTTGAGGTTTCTCGTTTCTGTACATACACTAAATCACATTTTTTTTTCATCCCTTTTAATGGGGGTGGCTAATGCCAAAAATTTTTTTGAGACCTTAGCTTCTCTTGTATATAGTAAATACCAATTTCATGGACTCTTACCTGCTTGATTTACCCATTTACCCCAAATTTACCCCAATTTACCCCCCAACCCTTCGACGGAACAAGATGAAAATGTAATCTAGTTCTAGATCTCATTAAAGTACATATGTGTACCAAATTTCAAGTCAATATCTTAAACGGTTCCAGAGTAAACGTGCGCACAAAAAAAAAGTTAGTCAGACAGACAGACCGACAGACAGAAATTTTTTTTTCGCTCAAACTTAAAATCTCGACGTTTCATGACATTTTAAGCCTATTTGGACAATAAAAAATTTTTAAAAATTTTTTTGTCATTACTATACTTCCACTGGACGAGGAAGTAAAATTGGGGTTCGTACCGATGTGCATAATGTAAACATACGCCACAAATCTCGATTAACACCACCTCAGCATAATACCTCTTTTTACGAATGCTCCTTTTCATATCAGATATCTAAGCTATACTTACAACTGGTTACCCGAGAATTATAAAAGCTTATCAATAAATTCGTTCCAACGCAAGATTAAAAAAGATTTATTACAGGGCACCCTTTCATTTAATACCTAAATTTTGATAACGCTATTATTTAGTTATTCATCTTCTTTTTCTTTACAGCCACACTCACAGCTAATTAGATGTGTATCAGGTTAGGATTTTTGTTTTACTTTGACATATATTCCATAAGTAGATATTAAGTGTTAAGTGTTTTCTTTTTTCACTACTGTTAGTATAATTAAATAACATAATTTGATAAATCATTGTTTTCCCTTTTTTTTACTCTCATATGAGGCTGAAATATATTAAGATATTATTTATTGCTGGTGGATATGTTTATTTCAGTCTCATTCGGGGGCCTCTATGGTTGAGTGGAAGACAGGACAGACCGTTTGAACTCTGCCATTTGACAGGCTATCACTGATACAATGATTAACATGTTATATTGTAAATTTTGTAATCATGTCCTGTCAATAAAATCATTTATTATTATTATTATTATTATTATTAAATACATTTTTTTATAAGCTTTATTTTAACTAAATATTTCTACTCTAGTGATTTTTTACAAAATCGCAAAGAAACGAATGCCTAAAAGTTAAAATTTTCAGTCACTGTCGACTTCACAGCAGTCTGCATCACATAAATTGAGTACCGTACATTTTAACTCTGCACGAGCGCATGAACATTTTTACTACATATAACTCGACATTTACAAGAAACCAGCTCCTGATAAGCTGAAGTAGCTTCTGGAGATGTGGTCCAAAGAGGGTGGTAGACTCCACCCCCAAGAATCAGGATCTGGCTGATTATTATTATTATTATTGTTACTAATGTATTATTCTTATGTATGATATTACTCATGACAATAATACTGTTGGTAACGTTTTTGTAGTGAATTTTGTGTTCTTCAATTTTACTTCCACAGACTCCCTTCCACAAATGTGAACGAATTTATAGGAAATCTAAAAAATTATATTGAAAACTTGGGAAATACTGACTACGACATTATAATTGCTGATTTTAACATAAATATTCTATCGGAACATAATTATGCATTTGAATACCTAGACACATTGTATGAAAATGGATACAAATCTCTGATTAACAAAGCTACCTGGCATCAAGGACAACACTCTAGTTGCACAGATCACATTTTCTTAAAAACAATGAAAAAACAGACTACATCAGTACCCTTTATACTACAATCAAATATCTCAGACCATTAAGTAAAATTGAAAATTATGGTTTTAGAGGAAATGCCTTTAGTTTATTAGAAAGTTACTTGTATCAATATGTTAGAATAGCTGAAAACATTAGTCACTCAAGGAAAATAAACTATGGCGTCCCACAGGGTACAGTTTTGGGTCCTATCCTATTTATTTTATATCTTAATAATTTACTGACAATAAAAAGTGCTGGAAATATATTAAGTTTCGCTGACGATACAGTTATTTTTTATTCTGCTGATACTTGGGAGGAACTAAAAACAAAGGCTGAAACAGATTTTAAAAACATAAAAAATTGGTTTGATTTTAATACACTGACACTAAATTGTAATAAAACAAAATATCTCCCATTTATCTCATATTCTAGTAAGCTACCTGCAATAGGAAATCTACATATTAACAACGACACCTATATAGAAGAAGCTGATTCATGTAAGTATCTTGGAATAGTTATAGACAAGCAGTTAAAATGGGATCTGCAAGTTAAGAATGTCATAAATAAAACAAGATATCTTTTAGCCAGATTGAAATATCTCAAGCAATTTTTAAATATACACCAGCTGAAAATTATGTATCACTCTCTAATCGAATCACAACTTTCATACGGTATAATAGGATGGGGAGGAATAAATAAAAGTCATTTAAAAAATTTGGAAACGATACAAAAGAGGTTTATAAAAATTATATATAACAAAAACAGTACTTACTCGTCAAACTTATTGTTTCTGGAAAGCAAATTATTGGATATCAGGCAGCTTTACAGTTTATCGACTCTAGTATATATTCAAAAAAACAAACGTATAATAAGTTATAATACTCATAGTTATCAAACTTGGCAAAAAAACGTAATTACTAAGAAAATTAAATATGAAAAAAGAATAGGACAGAAATGCTATACTTACTTGGGTCTTTCATTATATGATATTGTACCGACCGAAATAAAAAATATTAACAAATTGCATATATTTAAAAGAAAATTAAAACAATGTCTATTAATCTATGATAGGGAGACCCTCCATAATATAATAAATAAATAATATTGTGAATGCTGTACGTGCAGATATCACTATATTATGTAATTATGTGTGTGCAGGAATATGGATACGTATTAGGAATATTAGGTATATTATATATTTATTATTTGTTACTGAATGCCACTACTAAGTTTTCACACTTATAGAATGAGATCTTTATCTCACCAACAAGTATTTGTTAAATACTTCGGTGAGTAATCAAGAAATGTTTATTTACTATTTATTTATTTATATTTATGTTGTGTATTAGTTTATTTATGTTGTGTACTATTTTGTAAGTATATCTTACATTCCACTATTGTGATATTATTGGGAAATAAACATTATTATTATTATTATATTATTATTACAGTACTATAGTTTTAATTCCAAACATACGAAATAGCATTGCGCCCATGAGGTGACATGGGCGAAAAATATCGTGAATAATTAATTTAGTTAAACATTACGTTTGTGTGTGTGTCTAGTGTCCAGTGTTAAGTTAATGTTTCGACTAGTTTAGAGGCCAAAAGAAAACTTGAAAAAGATCCAGTGAATAGACCAACTAGTTCTATGCATTCTTGCGTTACGCCAATGTCAAAAGGGCTTGCTATAGTGAACTAAATGCAGTCTCATTGCAATTAACCTCATATATTAATAGTATCAAGTATTAAATATTCCAAGGTTTCTATGAAGATTAGCTTTTTTTTCTCTTCCTTACAAAAACTGAGGTGAGCAAGATATTAAAACTAATCCATAATATAAAAAGCAATACATAAATTTTAAAGCTAATCAATAATTTGGACATACTGTAAAAACAGCATATTTATCAGCTTATCAAGTAGCATTAACAAAACATTTCACTACTAAATAAAACACTGCAGATAATCTTAACGTCCCGAATAAAACTCGCATCTAAAACTACGTGGGAATAACTCTTTGATAAACCACCTTACCACATAGTACTGGAGATCTGGGGCAAAACATAGAAAATAAATAATTAATTCTGAAATGAACGATGCACATGAAATTACTAATAATGATATCTATAAGCTTTTACAATCTGTATTGAACAAAAATATTGATATAGAACACACAATAAAAGAAAATAGAGAAGCATTCAAACAAGAATTGACAGCGTTAAAAAATGAATTTAGTCAGCAGTTTCAGGTCATAAAGGACGAGAACGAAACTCTAAGGAAGGAAAATAAGGAATTAAAAGATAAGATAAACGTAGTAGAACGCAAAACTAAAAAATACAGTTTTGTTGTGTATGGGCTACAGGAGGAAGAAAACAAAATTGAAGATATCCAGCAACTTCTAAACCTTTGCGTAGAAACCCTAAATATACCTTGCACATACTCTGATTTTAGGGATATATTCCGAATTGGTCATTTAACTGAAGGAAAAATTAGACCACTGGTGGCTGAAGCTGTGTCCTATCAGCTAAAGTCTGAAATTTTAAATAACAACAAATTATTAAAAGGTAGTGGAATATTTATTACGCATGATTATAGTTCTACAGACTAAGAAAAATTCTGAGGGATAATCTAAATCTAGCTAGGAGCCACAACCTAACAGCGTACATAAAAAGTAGCGTTCTCATAATAGAGGGAGAGCAATACACGATTGAGGATCTAAAAAAAGAAACACCTAAGAAGATTACAGAATTAGTAAATAAAATACATGAACCAAGTAGCAGTAGTGAAACAGACGAAAAAGACAATGGTGGCGGAACGGTCGATAACACAAAACTAGAAGAGAAATTAGAGTCGAAAAGAAAACCAGACAAAACAGAAGTACAAAAACTAAAACGTTCGGCGAGAATAAATAGTGCCAATAAAATCTCTAATTAAATATGTATATAGGTCAAACCAAACACTTGTATTGCTATTAATATTAAAGTTTCCTGAAATACGTACTATAAACTATTTTGTTTTGTTGTAAATTTTGTAATTTGGTAATGTATCCTTATATTAGGGATTTTAATATTAATGAATTAAAAACTGAGTCGGTTCTCACCTGTAATGAATGTGACCAAATAGCAAGAATAAATGAAAAGAACCTAAATTTTAAAATATTACATAACAATATACGCAGTATTAACAAAAACTTTAGTGAATTTCAATGTTACTTGAATCAATTTACTTACAAGCCTGATTGCATTATTCTCACAGAAACTTGGCAAGTACAAGATATAAATCTGTATAATATCCTAGGCTATAATATAATTTACAATGAAAGTATTTATAATCAGAACGATGGCATTATTATTTACATCAAATCAGAGTATAATTTCTCCCATAATATTGTAGAACTTACCAATAATAATCTAATTTTTGTTACTATAAAATATTTCAATAAAGATATCTGTATAGCTGCGGCATATAGATCACCATCTACATGTCCCACCGTATTCGTCGAAGATATTAGAAATTGCTTTATAAATAATGATATAAACAATACAGACTATTTTATTTTTACTGGAGATATTAATATTGACATTCTAAAAAATACAGAAAGCACCGTTGAATATCTAAATGTTATGAATGAATTTGGTCTTGTATCAACTATAAATGACTGTACTAGATGCACAGACCACAGCAAATCGTGCATTGATCACCTGTTCATAAAAACAAAATTTGACCTAGAGCTTCTCCTACCCATAATAATTAAAACGACACTCACGGACCACTATTCCATTTATCTACAAATAATAATAGAAACCAGAAATACATCAAAACAGAGCTTCGTTAATAATAATAATAAAACTGAAATAATAAATTACAATAAACTAAAAGCCAACCTCAATAATATTGACTGGACCAATGTATATCAATTCAACGATGTCGAAGCTGCAACTGACAAATTTATCAATATCATAAACACTGAGATAGAAAATTGCAGATCAGTAATAAAGATAAAAAATAAAAAACGTAAATCATGGATCACTCAAGGCTTAATTACATCAATAAATAAACGGGATAAAAAGTACCACGAACTATTAAAAGATCCGGACAATAATGCCCTTCGAGAGAACTACATAGCATACAGAAACTTAACAAACAATCTAATTAAAAAAACAAAAATAGAATACTATAAAAATAAAATTGATATCAACAAAAAAGACGCAAAAAATTTATGGGACACTGTCAAAGAAATTTGCTCTCATAATAGAGCACAAAATAAAATAAATTCCTTGAATAATAACGGACAAATCATAAATGACAACAAAACTATTGCCAATACATTTAATAATCATTATACTACAATCGGAAAAAACTTGGCTAATCAAATAAATACCAATCCGAATTATAGAAAACCTAAGAGCAAGTATATTGTAAATTCTATGTTTCTTGCAAATACGGATTCTGCTGAAGTTAATGACATAATTTTATCTTTAAAAAATAAAAAAGCGGCAGGAGTGGATGGAATAAAGGCAGAATTATTAAAAAATATCTCCACAATAATTGCGAAACCCCTTGCCTACATTATAAATTTATGCTTTGAAAAAGGTCAGTTTCCTTCCGCCCTTAAAACTTCTATTGTCTTACCTACATATAAGAACGGCGATCGCCAACAAGTAATTAATTTCAGACCAATATCCCTAATTACTGTGTATTCCAAAATATTTGAAAAAATTCTTAAAAAAAGATTATGCACCTATCTTAATAAATATAATATTATCTCAACTAGTCAGTACGGTTTCCGAGAAGGCATCTCAACACAAGATGCTATTCTTCAACTTACTTCCAAAATGTATTCTGCTTTGGACAGCAATAAACCATCCCTGTGTGTGTTTATTGATCTAGCTAAGGCTTTTGACACGGTTAGCCATACTCTTCTCCTAGAGTCTCTTAATAATATAGGCATTAGAGGGGCTCCACTAGATCTCTTTAATAGTTACCTTTCAGGCAGATGCCAGAGAGTAAAAATAAATAACTGTCTCAGTGACCCTGGGGAGGTGGAGTATGGCGTACCACAGGGGACCGTGCTGGGTCCAATTTTATTTAATATCTATTTAAATGATTTATTTTCTGTCCAAACAAGAGGATGTATTATAACATATGCGGATGATACTGCAATATTTTATACAAGCGATAACTGGACAACACTAAAACTGATGGTTGAAGATGATATAAATAATATTAAAGATTGGTTCGCGCACAAACTACTCACACTAAATTTTAAAAAAACCTACTTCTTACCAATATGCTCTAATAAGAATGCCTTGCCGGCTTTTCAGACTTTATCTATCTCAAATAATTTTTCGATAGCTCGTATAATGGAAGTAAAGTATCTTGGTCTTATCATCGACCCCCATCTAAAATGGGACAAACATATAAACCACATTATAAGAAAATTACAGTCGCTGATTCACAAATTAAAGATCTTAAGAAATATTTTGGACATAGACTCCCTAAAAACTATATATTACTCCCTAGTGGAATCACATATAAATTATGGAATAGTAGCATGGGGGGGTGTGGGTAAAACAATTCTGAACAATCTAATAATTGTACAAAAAAAAATTCTAAAAATCATTTTCTTTAAAGATATTACTTACCCATCTGATACTCTTTTTAAGGAAACCCATATCATGGATCCACGTCAATTATTTTTTTTACAAACCAACCTTAGACAACACAAAAATAAAAATAACCTGATAAGAAATAATCATAAATATAATACAAGAAATAAAGAGAGCACATACTTACCTCCTCTGATGAACAGAACTTTAGGACAAAAGTCTTACTTATATCTGAGCTCTAGACTGTACAACCATTTATCGTCAGATTTACAAAATATAAAAAGCATAGTTGGTTTTAAGAAACGACTTAAACAATATATATTAGCTACACCCAGAAACATTATTCATGACATGATAGATTTAAAAATATAGTACAATTTTCACCACCTTCTTTCTTTCTAATAGTAAATAGTATTGCTAACTGTTCTGATATAATATAACTACCAAGTTTCTGACCTGAGAATTCCTTACTCTAATATACAGCTACTCATGTAATACTGCCACTAGCTTATGTTGAATTAAATTTAACTAACTGTACGGGTAAAAATGTCAAATGTAAAAAATGTCACATTATTTTAATTATTATGTTTCTATTCTTTAAGTTATATATAATATTTTTATTCTTTAAATTATATACAATATTGTTGTTTTTTATCCACGCGCAGGCATTGCCTTTAGTGGATTTTCTAGTTTATTTACGTTATTCTACAATTATATAGTTTCATCATATGTAATATTTATCTAAAGTAAATAAACAATTCAATTCAATTCAATTCAATTCAATTCAAAATATAACATATAAAAAAGGAAAGTATATATACTGAAACAATAAATAAAAAACGATTATTAAATATTTTAGGAACAAAAAATTGGGATTTCTTTTATAAGTGTGGTGATGTAGAAAATGCCTGTACCCTTTTAGAAAATGCATTAAAAAATGCTATAGCAATGTCAACTCTAAAAGTGAAGCAGAAACAAATTAAGCGAAAAGAATGGATTACGACAGGGTTAGTAAAGTCAATAAAAACGAGGGACAACCTTTATCAACAAGTCATTAGGAACCCCGGGACATTGCAATAAAATAAACTAAATAATTTAATTAAAAAAGCTAAGCAGGAATTCTTTCAAAAACAAGTTACAGCAAATGATAATTAACAAATAATTTGGCAGACGGTTAAAAGCATTACAAATAATGATAATACGCAAACAGAAATAAATAAAATCAAGTTTCAGATAGAGAAATTCGAAACTAATTAATAATATTTTTGATACCGGTGTATGTCCTTCACATTTCAAAACCGCTATTATAAAACCAGTCTATAAAAGTGGGGATAAACTGGAGGCAATAAATTATAGACCGATATCTCTCACAACGCATATTTAAAAAATCTTCGAAAGAGCGATTAAAACTAGAATGGAATTATTTATAATCAAATTTAAATTGTTATCAAGTAAACAATTTGGTTTTCGTGAGGGAACTTCAACCCAGGACGCAATTTCAAAATTAGTTAGAAAAATATATAACGCCGTTGATCAAACCCTCCCTTCCATTTGTGTTTTTATTGACCTTGCGAAGGCGTTTGACACGATAAGTCACAAAAAATATTAGCGAGACTTTGGAACATGGGCTTTTGGGGTAAAATACACGAACTATTGACCAGTTACTTAGAAAATCGATCCCAAATAGCGAAAGTAGGTGATACATTAAGTGATCCCAGAACCGTTCTTTACGGTTTGCCACAGGGCACGGTCCTAGGATCAATTTTGTTTAGTATATACTTAAACGACCTGCTTAACCTACCATTAGATGGCTTAACTATATCGTTTGCAGGTGACACAGTAATATTTTTCATTGCACGATCTTGGGAGATACTAGTGCAACTCGTAAGTAAAAATCTGAAAACCATAGAAGACTGGTTCGATAAGCATCTCCTTACGATCAATATAGAAAAGACAAAATATCTACAATTCTGTTCCTATGAAAGCTATCTTCCACAGTCCACAAACATCACCATCGAAGGAACCGATCTGAAAATTCAAAGTGCAAAATCTATGAAGTATCTTAGAGTTATTCTTGACAGCCACCTAAAATGGAACTTACATATAGAAAATGTTTGTAAGAAACTAAGGCATCTCATCTATACATTCAAACAACAAAAAAATATATTAACCGAAAAACAATTAAAAACTTCTACAGTCGTAATTATCCTACGGTATCCTAACCTGGGGTGGCATAAACAAAACCAATTTAGACCCGCTAGAGAAATTGCAAAAAAGATTTTTTTAAATCTTTTTTAAAATGATTTTTAAAAAGATTACTTTTACCCGACAGATTTACTATATAATGGATTAGAATTGTTAACTATTAGAAAATTATATTGCAAAGCTTTAATACTAAATGAATATAACTACCTAAAAGATAAAAACAGGCAGAGTAGGTACCTTATCTCTCCCTTTTGATTATCACACTAGAAGTAAAGAAAAAAATTTAAAGAGAGTACCTCGGGCCCAAAAAACGATAGGACTAAAATGCTTTATCTATTTAGCTCCTGGAATATATAATAATATACCACCAGCAATTAAAAACTGTACCTTAAACAAATTTAAACACGAAATAAGTAAATGGCTTCTAACTTATCCATTCCAAATACTACACAGATTTATTGACACTGGCGTCTTTTATTATTATTACTTAGGAGTTTTGTTTGTCATAAGTACACGGTTTTTAAGATAATGCCAAAAAACTGTCCGCAATAGTATATTGTGTATTCAGGTGTGAAAGCAATACATTCCCGGACTTCGATGCTTGTTGGCCTCGGCTAGCGCCTCGGCCAACAATTTGCATCGTCGTCCGGGAATGTGCTTTCACACCGAAGTACACATACCATTTTTTCTGAAATCACAATCAATATTATTGTAAATTAAGAAATTTGTATTAATGCATAACATTTCTTCATTACAATCTAAGTGCTTACTAATAAATGCAATTTTAATGTGAGTTGGTTTGTCTGCGCGTATTTATTTACTATCTAAAATATACATAAAAACCGTACGGGAATGTTACATTCCCGTACGGTTTTGTTGATCGTTGCACATACGGGTACTTGAATGATCTACGCGGCCAAAAATATTTCTTGGTCTTTATCTGTTCTAAACAATATTACTGAATAAAATAAAGCTCTTAGTGTTTGGTTCAGGCGTATTTAATGTAAAAAAGTAACAGAAAAAATGCTAACATTCGTCAGACAAAATATTTTCATATTCACGTTCAAACAAGTGTTTTCGGGTCACACATCTTACTCCCGAGGGACCTTGTGAACCTAAAACAAAAATACATTCTTTTAAAATGCATAAGACTTATGCATATACAATTTTTTTTTAATGAATCTACCCTAATAAAAAAGTATCCTAATAGCACTTATCCGCGCTTTTCCGCGGCTAATTTTTTGATTAGTCACTGCTAAAGACTTCAAACTTTCGACTGTATTAAAGAGTACAGCTGGATCTAACTTGGAAGTATAACAAATACTAAAACCTAACCTTAAAATTATAAAAATAATCGAAATTATATTATAGTTAGTGCATTTTTACCTGCCATATCAAAACCCATCACTATCACTTCCGAGATAAAAGTAGAATTAAAAATATTCACTGTTAAAATTTATGAATTCACATAAACGCCGAAAACAGACACATACATCAACCAAGACGATCGCAATCCGACTTACCCTGTATAGGCGGAGTGCACGGCAGAGAAGTGGAAGGGGTCGGGTATTATTCTCGGACTAGTCTCCTATCCCAACTAGCCGTTTGCTTTTTACGCTATTCCATTTTGAAAAATTGACGTATGACCGCGTAAATCGTTTAAATACCCCTATGTGCGTTGCTTGGCAACGGATCTTTTCCGGTCTGTTTTCTGATAGTTTCTTAGCAACGGACTAATACACTGGAATTGTGCATTTTTCGATCTGAAATCGCGCCGAAAATGTAGACATTGCCGATCGATTTCAGAAAAACTTATTTTTCTCGAAATGGCCACCGAAAAAAATTTTTTTCCGCTTGGCACTATATCGAAAGTCCTGTAAAAAAAATAATAAAAAAAAATCTGAGCCGCCAGGGCCGCGGGGGTGAAATTTAGGGGTAGGTACTCAAAGTGTGTAATTTTAGATACATTTTATTTCCACATCCAGTGGAAGTAACGACAAAAAAATGTTTAAAAATTTTTATTGTTTATTTTATTGTGTTATTTTATTGTGAATAAAGTAATAAAATATTTTGAGGTTTCTGGTTCTTGTACACACACTAAATCACATTTTTTTTTCATCCCCTTTAATAATGGGGTGGGGGTGGTAATGGGGGTGGCTAATACCAAAATTTTTTTTGAGACCTTAGCTTCTCTTGTCTAAACTAAATATCAATTTTATGAACTCTTACCTGCTTGATTTACCTATTTACTCCAAATTTACCCCAATTTACCCCCCAACCCTTCAACGGAACAAGATGAAAATATAATCTAGTTCTAGATCTCGTTAAAGTACATATGTGTACCAAATTTCAAGTCAATATCTCAAACGGTTCCAGGGTAAACGTGCGCACAAAAAAAGTTACAGACCGACAGGCAGACCGACGTCAGACAGACCGACAGACAGAAAATTTTTTTTCGCTCAAACTTGAAATCTCGACGTTTCATGACATGCTAAGCCTATTTGAACAATAAAAATTTTTAAAAATTTTTTTGTCGTTACTATACTTCCACTGGATGTGGAAGTAAAATGATTATACAAAATAAGACTAATAATGGTGGTTTTATAGTGGAGTCAAATTAAGAATCAAAGCAGGTGAATAAGGAATTAACTGGCCACAGCAAGTTTATTGTTTTAATTTGTTGTAGATATAATAATAAGTGCTGTGAGCAGTTTTGTATTAAATCCGTCCATCCAGTGGCGGTGCAAGAGCACCTTGGGCCCCTAAGCAAACATTGAATTGATCGATCGGATACGGCACAGGACAAAACTTACGTCTCATTCCAAGTACTATCCGGGACCCCCAAGCTTTCGGGGCCCCTAAGCTTTGCTTATATCCGCTTATACATATCACCGCCACTGCGTCCATCGCTTCTTGTAAAATTTTAACAATTTATTTTTCAACAGAAATGTTTTGCTATTATCCCTATTATCTCAGGTCATAATAATTGCATCGCAAAAATAAAAATACCAAACTGTTCGCAATAAAATTATGAATAAGACTATGCATATGAAAAAATTTTTGATAATTTGTTAATTTGTAAAAAAATAAAAACCACAAGAAATTGGACAGTTTAAAAAATATAACGTAATAATTCATCGGTTTTAATGAAAGTTGGTGTAGTTACACCAACCCACTTCCTTCCATTCCACTCGTCTCCAGTCTACTTGAAACCATGTTGATAACAGGAGGTGGGCTGAACTTCATGAGAGGACGTCAGCTGCTTCTCGGATGATTAATTTAAGCTGTTAATTATACTTCAATCCTGTGATTGTTGCTACCAATCTATGATGTAGTTGCGACCAATACATACAAGAGCAACATAGGGCTCAAGGAAAAGCTCCTTCAAAATGACCAGATCCGTCCAACTTCTTACTCCCAACTCTGAGGTTAAAGCTGCTCTGGGGTTAAACTTCGGGAAAAAAATCTGGGGTAAAAACTTCATACCTAGAAGGTTCAATCTGTTATTTCACTAGCTAAAGTGTGTGCGAAAAGGGGGCACTCTAAGGTGCATTATTTGTGCTTAACAGTTTATCATACATGAAATTTAGATTAATTCACCTATTTATCGCAGAATGAAGTTTAACAGGTTTACATGCAGCAATGCAACAGGTATTCGACGACAGAAGGCGAAATCCGATTAACACGCTGCTGCCCTCTGGCATTATTACCAACTGTTTAACCAAAAGGCTAATTACACAATAAACATGAATTTGTCTCAACGTATGATCACTTAAACTCCCCATAACTTTAATAGGTTTGGTATTAGTCGAAACTATTCGGTCAATAATCATCAAGATTGGTAGAGTATAAGGTGGCGTAATAACTCACGATTCCCACCAAAAAATTTCATTAGCCAATGAACATCTGTTGCGAAATCACACCAGGGTCTTATGCAAAATATTGTAAGAATTTGTGTAATGTTAATTAAGCAAAGAACTCTTAACTGGAACGGGCTCGCAACAACCCGCTTTTGAGGTCGGGGGTAATTATTTTCCTCGCATTTTGGGCCACTGTTCTGCATTCTGGTAATGAGGATAAGTTGTAGAATGTAATAACACTACAGATCATAGAATACGTCAGACCATATTTCGAGACAGCAGGGACGGTTCTTCTAGAGTGAGATAACTGCGCCGCTACTGCGAGTTCGGAGAACATGGATAGTCTGACTTTTCACCCCCGCACTGACGTCTTCGCCTAAAAGCTTTACATTAGTATAGTGACTTGCGTCTCGAAAATGCCTCGATACTTCCACTTTTGAGTAATAGCAAATTCTTTTAACCATGAATAAAACTAGTCAAAATAAGTAGAAATTCGAACAGACCCACCTCGAGAAATCATGCCTGCTAGTGATGGGAATAATCGGATGATTCTAAGAATCGGAATATCAGTGCTCGGATGATTTCAATAATCGGAATATCATCCGATTATTTTGATTCCGGATACTAATTCTTAGCGATGTGCAATGTGCATAATCGGATGATTTTAGAATCGGAATAAAATCAGTGTTCGGATGGTTTCCAATTTCCATAATTGCAATATTATCCGATTATAAGATTCCGGACACTAATTCTCTATTCTCACCGAGAAGCGTTCTAAATAAAATATTTTGAAAAATAAACATGTTAATTTCTTAATGATTGATTTATAGGATAAATGGTTATGAAAGTAAAATGAAAGGTATATAACTAATAATAATAAGACAAATAAAAAAACATGCTCCTAGTCATCGATAACACATGTAAGAAATAAAGTAATTTAATCATTTTAATATTTATTTATATGTACGCAATGTATGCATATATAAGACATATTGTTTGTTGTTTGCCCTTGTCTATCTATTATTGTGAATCGAACGAGCAACGATTTCGGAAACTGACAAGTGGTAAATAATCGGAATCTCGGCTTATTCCGAACTCGATATCGGAATGTTATGTTAGGTATCGTCCTCACGAAGCATCGATCTAGTGATGCAGATATTTGGATGATTTCGGTACTCGGATTACACGGAATCGGATGACAAGAATATTCGGATTAATCATCCGATGTCGAAGTAAATTTTCACTATAGGTATTAGTGATGTGATATCGCGATTTTTCAATCTCTGTCAACAGTAATTGCGATCGTGGTTAAAGCGAATGCAAGTGGCACTGAGGTTAGAAAATTTTCTCCCCAGATCTCAGAATTGATGAGCGGGGGGGAGAAATCTAAAAAACATTTTATTATCCAAGGGCACGATTGACAGTTCTTTTTTGTTTTGTACTTAAAATTAATCTGAGTATATTCTACTCGGATGAAATTTTAATACTCGGAATCAAACGAGTATTTTGATACTACATCGGTCGCTGACTGAGCAGTGAGCAGTAAAAATCATCCGGATGATAGTATTCGGATGATTTTCTAATAATCGGAATGTTCCGAGTATTTCAATAATCGGATACTTCTACAATTTTCATCCGGATAGTCTCATCACTAATGCCTGCTCCCCCTGTCCTCCCTCAACGGGGCTACCTGTATCTGCCTATATATTTTTTTTTCTCAAAACGGTAGGAGCTAGAGGAATGATCTTGGCGCCATTCGATGGAGTATACAATTTTGCATAAGACCTTTGTTTTATTTTTTGGTATTTTCTTTTTTTTAAAGCCCCACAGCAAAAAAGAACAGGGAGGAACCTTCCAACAGCGACACATTATTGACTATATCTCTAAAACAGCCCAATAAATCAAAATTCTACAATATGTAAAAAATAAAAACCATTATTTTTTCTATCGATTAGTATATTATTTGTATATGTTATTTGTTTACATAAAGCTGTCAGTGCCATATAAAGAGAAAGTTGCACATGTGCATAATGAATTTATTTAAAATAATTCATTATCATTATATTACAACCCGCAAAAGACATTGAAATTTGCTTGTAATTATCAAGTAGTTATTCAAAAAAAGTTGAGGTTGAGCGTTCTTCGTTGAAATCAATACGATAACAAAAAAAAACGTGGAAATAACTAACCGTAGCCGCCTAGACAAACATTACTTCTTCTCTATATTCCTTATTTTAGTCTTGCATTGACTTGTTTATATAAGGATATGAATCGACACGATTAATGTTTCCAACTGAATTAATGCCTGCAGTACACTCTCGCCGAGACCGCTCGGCGAATGTATCTGTTTTTAGTAATGTGAATGAAAGATATTTTTACAATTAATTAATTTTATTTATTTGCTTTTATCATGATTGGAAAATATTATTTAGGTATTAAGCAAATCACAACTTACACACTTTTTTATTTATTACGAAATTACCTACTTTCTGTATATTGTTGCCCTAATCTGGACACACTAATACATATACTAATTAGGTAAATATTTAAAAACACTCATTATTGGAGAATCAATCAAAACAACTACTCTTCTAGCTAATACTGACGAATTATTGAATTACATGACATGATTTCTAGCATTTTAAAGAAAAAAATTATGTTGAAAATAATATTTTCTAATAATGACATGGACGTTGCTGAAATTGCCGTTGCCGCAGCTTATTGTGCATTTGCACATTTTAATTATGTGCATATATACAAAAGATATAAAATTGAAAATCCTTGGAAACCAAGAAAATGGTGGATGGAAATAATTCATCGAAATAGTGAGTGTTGAAAATTTAAATGTGATTTTAATTATTATTATTTATCTCACTGTATAACAATGAAACATGCCTGAATTAATAAAAGGCGTAGCCGGTTAAGCATATGAAAAACGCCCATAAAGGAAATTACATGAAATGGACATCAAAATATTCCCTTGACTATAAAAAAATATTTGTTACAGTATTATTCCAGAAATCCAAATCGATAAAATTCTCAGAATATGTTAGTTATGAGGTAATCTTTGCAGAACGGTAATCAACCCCCTCATCTGTAGCCTAATAACCCAGCCAGACCATATTTTTAAAGAAAATTAATAAATTAATGAGCAAATTAACCTTATAAATGCTTCTAAACTATGTATGATGTTTTAGGGCACCAGATTTTAGGTTTCTCAGGTTAAGTTTACTTAATTTTTCTCCAAGAAGTATGGTTTCCAAATGTTTTTTTGTGTAATGTAGTACAAGAATTATGTTAACAATGTATCATCGGAATGACACAGAATGACTCTCGTCATCAGAATGACCTAATTACTAACAGTATAATAAACTTTCGAATTGATATCAAAAAAAAACAAATGAAAACAAAATAGAACAAAATTGTAATGTTTAATACCTATTTAAAAAAATGAAATAAAACAAGAAGTTACAAAATCTACTACGTACTACTTATTAAATATTTGGTTAAAAAGTGTGTCAATTTCATCGTTATTTAAAACTTTAAAATATTTTGATGAAACTGGAACCCATGCATCTTTTAATTTGCTCAAAATTCCAGTGCACTCCAGCTCCTGCCTATCTTCCTTATTGGGCCAAAAGAAAGTTTTATTGTTTCGGGCCATGAACGAAACAAGAATCTTGGTACCAATTTCTGTATGTTTGTAATTAATTCGTGCACAGAAGACACTGCACTATCACCCACTTTTTGTTCCGTGAATTTTGAACACCCTGTATATGAGTTAAGTTTGAAATAAAAGTCACTTTTCACGAGAGAAAATAAAATAAGTTTTTATTTTTGTTCACGTTCTCACAATACTTGATTTTTGTTGGATAGAACTTAATTAGAGCGATTAGTTAATTAGTACGATTAATTAGAACGACTGGATAAACACTAGAGTAAAAATTTTCCTTTGAGTTTTGTCGCGTTTCGACGTAATATTTTTTTTCTGAATTCATCTGGAAGATCTTTATGGTCGATAATTTTCAAATTTTTTCGTCAATTAGGTAAGTTGCAACAAATTTTTAATTAACAATTGCTCTTTTTGCAAAAATTCAGCTCCCCCAGTCGAGAGCAAGTGAAAATATACTAGGTATACAATTGACATATACAAATGATGATATACCAATCGATAGAAAAAATAATGGTTTTATTTTTTATATGTTGTAGAATTTTGATTTATTGGGCTGTTTTACAGATATAGCCAAACATGTGTCGTTGTTGGAAGACTCCTCCCACTTCTTTTTGCTGTGGGGCCTTAAAAAAAAAGAAAATAGCAAAAAGCGAAAGGAAGGTCTTATGCAAAATTTCATGTTCTAGCTCCTACCGTTTTTGAGAAAAAAAATATATGGACAGATACAGGGGGGGGGGCAGGCATGGTTTCTCGAGGTGGGTCTGTTCGAAAATCTACTTATTTTGAATAGTTCTCAGATTTACTATTACTCAAAAGTGGAAGTATCAAACACCTAAGTCACTAAGCTACATTGAGGAACCTCATACTCTACAAATCTTGAATAATCATGGCATTTGAAACTTGAATTGCAGGTTTCTATACGGCTTCACACGCAGCGAAGTACCTGACAAGTGAAAGAACAGATGTCGCATGGTATATAATTTACTAAAATTTTATGTACGCATATAATGGAAGAACTCTGTGATCGTAGACTTGTGACTAAGTGAAATGGAAGAGTGGCGTGCTAAAAGCATATTCAAGTGGTGATTGGAGCAGGATAAGCAGGGTTTTGGCCTGATTTAAATCAGTTGCAGTTGCGTTTTTTTTTGCGCAAACAAAACGCAACTGCTTGTGTCCGACTTCATGAAGACACCAACAAATTCCCCATTGGTCGAGGGGTACGTCAAGGCGACACTTTATCACCAAAGCTATTCACAGCGCTACTGAAGCTTATGTACAAAAGAGTTAATTGGGATCGAAAAGGCATCAACAGAGATGGAGAATATCTAAATCATTTGCGCTTTGCTGACGACATCGTACTGATAGCGGACAATGCAAAAGACGCCAGTGAAATGCTAAGGAGCATGTACGAAGCATCGCTAGAAGTCGGTTTAAAAATCAATTTTCAAAAATCCCAGTTTATGACAAACCTCGTCCTCAGTGACAATATATATGTGGGTGGATCTAAGATCGAACAGGTAATGTCGTATAAATACCTAGGGCATGAAATTCAGATAAGCCGAGATAACCAAACCTGCAAAATCTACAGAAGGATAGGACTGGCATGGGCAGCCTTTGGTAAATTGAGGGATGTTCTTAAGGCAGATATCCCAATGAGCCTTAAACGAAAGGTATATGACCAATACGTTCTCCCAGTAATGACCTACGGGGTGGAAACTTTAACGTTGACGAAGAAAGCAATCTGCAAAATACGAGTCGCTCAGAGAGCCATGGAACGATCGATGTTGGGTATATCCCTGAGGGATCGAATACCAAACGAAATCATAAGGCAGAGAACAGGCATAACAGATGCCATAGAGAGAATAACTTCCCTAAAGTTTAACTGGGCAGGTCATGTTGCAAGGTTCAGTGACGGTCGATGGACTAAGAGGATCGTGGAGTGGAGACCTAGACAAGGGGCTTATCGAAGTACGCAGTGGACGGACGACATAAAGCGGTTGCAGGGAAATTGGATACAGACGGCACAAGACAGGAATCGATGGAAATATTTACGGCAGTGGACGCAAATTGCTGGTTGATGATGATGATGATGAAATCAGTTGATTTTGTGATTTTAAACATGTAATTAAAAAAAGCCAAATCTCTTGACATCATGATCATATTACTTTGTCTACGCAATAATTGTTTTGTTTTTTGTTTTCCAGAGAAACATGGCGTTCCTCACGGGAGTGCTTCTATTTGATGTTCTGGGTGTAGTCACAGCATTTCTAGCAATAGGCATTGCATTTTACAAATGGTCCTTCCAGTACTGGAAAAGAAGAAACGTTCCTTATTTTGAGCCATCTATACCCTTTGGAAATTTCACCAACCCTCTCAAAGTTACACCCGCTCTTGGTGTTGTATTTCCAGATATTTATAAGCGAGCAAAATCGAAAGGTTTGTCTATGTCTTTGTTTATTTGATTCTAGTAGTCAGGAATCTTACATCTTAAAAAGATGGTCCTAAAATGTAGAGTGTAACGGTTTACTTTTTAGCTATTAATAAAGAGTGACCCCAAAAATAGGCCAAATATCGCCCATTTTCTAGCCCTCGAATTTTGTTTCAAACTAAGTGCTAATAGTCCAAGATCTCGTGAACGCCAGACCTACGTCATTTTATAAAATCTGAAAATTTTTCTACGGAAGTACACTACTAAAGGTAAGAACGATTGGCTACTATGAACCGTCGGTCGCGGTAGCTTTGACAGGTAACAGGTAGCAAAGGTGTATAGAATTGCTGTTCAAAATTATCATACTATAAAGCGTAATTTTTTGATACTGTTTACGAGATACTATAATAATTCACGTCATCCACTGCCAGACACTTTGTATGGTGGAAACCCCCCGCCATAATAAAAAATTGTAATTGTAGTTACGTTATTTTATAAAATCTGAATTTTATGTATGTTACTTGGGCAACTATTTTAAGGTGCTTCCTAAGCAGCCAGACAGTTTCTAAGGCACCAACCCCTTACCAGACATAGTTGAAAGTCAGCTGTAGGTATGAGCGCAAAGGTTGGCAAATGTATATAAAAGTGAGTACGAATGCGACGTTAGTAAGGTTTATCGGATAATTCAATCATGTAGAAATTATTTTTGAATTAATAATAAATTTTATTACCATAATTTTACAGTTAATAAATTATTAAAAAATAAATTTAACAAATAAATAGAAAATTAATTTCCGATTATAAATGTGGTTTTTTTAAAATATATTTAAAAGTAATTATGAATTAAATTTCGATATTTTATTGAAATTTTATTATTTACTATGAACCTAATAATAAAAAATAGTTTGATAATAAAAAGTTTAAGGGTCAAATTGTTTATTTATATTTTTAGTAATGGCTTATAATTCAAAATTTAATTTTATAAAAATATCGATCGATTTATATAAATATGAAATGTGTTTATTCATTTTCATCGTTGTCGAAATCTTCAATTTCTTCATCACTACTACCCCATTCAGTTATTTCATTACTTTCCACATCGTCTTCTTGATCAGTTTCTGTAAAAATATAAACAAATAATAATTATTAAGGTTAAGGTTTTCAGTGAATCACTGACAAAGTTTTTACTAAGATTTTCAAGTGAGCATTATTCCAAATACTGGATACATAATTTGCTCGCGGAAATTGCTGTAGCAACTCGGTTTTACAGGGCACGATTGCTAGCATCGTAACTCCGTAATTTTTTGAGGTCAAAAGCTTCGTTGACATCTGAGGCTGTATATGTATTACTGAACATTTGGAGCCGGGAAGCATCAACATCAATTATCCCGTTAACATTATAAATGTTTCTATGATGTTAAAGATGTTATGTTGTTCGTCAGTATTTTCAAATAAATCACTATCTCCAAATTTGATGAAAGCTTCCTAATAATCTCGTTTTCTGAAACATGCAGGATTATAATCACATCCTGAGATTGCATGAAATCCAGGCAAGCTTTTACAGCCCAATTGTGCGTGGATCTTTGTTAAGTCTACATATCTTACGTTATTTCCAGTACCTGCAAGTACCCAAACGTGCGAATCATCTTGTATGTGATGCATGTGACCAAGCATTACAGCCACAATATCATTATCAATACTCCTGATCACTATATTTGCTTGATAGTCAATGTTACATGCACTTTGGTATCTGCTTCTTCATGTTCTGGGCATGGTAATTCTTCATAAACACTTGACACTACGCTATTGGAATTATGAACAATGAAAAAATGACACTGCCTCAAATTTATGTGGATTGTTTTATTACCAATGAATGGTACCATTTCATCAATGGTCCAATGTAAGATGAACAAATCAACAAGAGCTTGTTTAAAATTTGAATGCTTCAATTCTTTCGTGAAATCATTTGGTCGAACTTGATCAGGTCCGGTTATGGTGTACTCCAATTGTGTTGATCGCAGCAAACCTATACTACTTGATTATATCTGTCTCATTCGTACTCGCTTTTATATAAATTTGCCTTTCCTTTGGGCTCATACCTACAGCTGACTTTCAGCTATGTCTGGTAGGGGGTTGGAACCTTCGAAACTGTCTGGCTGTTTGGGAAACACCTTAAAATAGTTGCCCAAGTGACATATATAAAATTCAGATTTTATAAAATAACGTAAGTACAATTACAATTTTTTATTATTTAAATTTAAAGGGCTCTGGCGGGGGGTTGCCACCATACAAAGTATCTGGCAGTGGATGACGTGGATTATTAAAGTATCTCGTAAACAATATAAAAAAATTACGCTTAATGATTTGATGATTTTGAGCAGCAATTCTATACACCTTTGCTACCTGTTACCTGTCAAAGCCACCGTGACCGACTGTTCATAGTAGCCAATCATTCTTACATGTAGTAGTGTACTTCTGTAGAAAATTTTTCAGATTTTATAAAATAACGTAGGTCTGGCGTTCACGGGATCTTGCTCTATAAATTATTGTTAATAATGAAAACATCCTGAACACAAAATTTCAAGATGAGCATATGTTTGATATTTGAGATATGAGGGACTGAAGTTGTGATACGCGTGATGCTATCAAATAATACGCAGCCCCACAAAAAATGAATACTCATCAGCGATGGCAGAGCAATCAAGATATTCTTAGTATTTTTCGACGCAGAATTCATATCTAATATCGACGAATCCGTATATCCATTGATTAATTCAAAAGGGCCAAAAACATCCCCTATATAAGGACGAAAATAGGGAAAAATTATGCTATTGAGTTATTGAGCTTCCATGAACAGAAATATAGTACTTATAAATCTATTGGCTGAATGCATGAACAAAGGTGTTGACTAGGGTTTACACAAAGTAATTGAGGCACACCTTTAAGAGGGTGAAAACTATCCCAATATTATACAAAACTGCATAAAGCTCCAATAACCGGCGAAAAAACTTGAACCCTCTAAGCTTTATTAATAGGAATGAACCATAAATGTGTTACGACCTAGTACATGAAAACAATCCGTTACAGGGTGAGAAACTACTCCTTATCTTGAATTATGAATTTGCGTCAAGGAAAAGTAGTGAATGTACCAGATATCGCATTTTGATTGCAGTAGGTATGAATGTGGGATGATAACTAGAATTTTTGTAACTTTTTTAGAACACACCTACGATGGGGAAAGAGAACAGGACCCCCGTCGGGATCATTTGGGGCATGAAAAGAAATCAGGAGGCCCTGACATAAGAGAAAAGCACTCTTGGAAATCGCTATATCCATTTGAGGGTTAAAAACGGATATAGACTTACCCCTACGTCAGAATTTTTTTCCATTCAGTATAATGATTGTAAAATTGCTTCAGACTTCCACACTCTAACCCCAGCAAATATATTAATTGTATTATTAATTATAAATCCCTGTGAATTTCTCTAGAGCGATGAGAAAGAATCACGAGGTATTGTGATTGACAGTGCACAATTCATTCTTTTTTCTTGTGTTGTAGTTGTGATATTTACAATTTGTTTCATACAAATGAATATTTTTTTATGTACAGAACAAGTTTAAAAATGTATATGCACGGCACAGTCATAATTTTATTGTCAACAAAAACAGAGCAAAATCTTCTTTTGCATTATAAAAATTCTTATGCTTTCTGGTGCATTACTCCAAAGCACTATATTGTATGAAAGATGGCTGTAGACTAGAGAATAATAAACATTTAACAGACAATGTGTAGAAAGCAGATCTCTTATTTTTTAGGATTGCATAATATGATCTACTGATCGTTTTACTGACATGGCTTATATGGGCTGACCATGTTAAATTATCATTTAAAAAGACCCCTAAAAACTAACCTAAAAACCCTAAAAACTTGGTTATCGAGCTCTCATTTAAACTGATATTGTTGACAACAATTTCCTTGGTGGAGTGTTTCTTTTTGTTATAAAAGTTAAGGCATACAGGTTTACCTATGTTTAAAATGAGGTTATTTTTTTACACCAACTTAGATTTAATTATAGATTTATTCAAGTCCTCAGCGGTCAGTGCTGAAACCGCCACTGTTGTGTCGTCTGCGAACATTGTAACACATGTAGATGTAATAAAATTTGGCAATTCGTTGATATACAAAATAAATAGTAATGGGCCCAGAACCGACCCCTGAGGTACACCTTTGTGTATACTATAATAATTTGAAGTACTTTCTTGAATTTTGATACATATTTTCCGATCCTCAAGGTAGGACATTATCCATGATAAAATGCAGCCTCTTACTGCTAAAGTATACAGTTTTTGTTTAAGAAAAGAGTGATCAATACAGTCAAATGCTTTTGACAGATCAAAGAATACCCCAGCTACCAATTGCCCCTCATCTAAATTTTTATAAACATATTCCATGAGCTGGTAAGCTGCAGTTTCCGTTGAACTATTCATCCAAGAACCATGCTGGTAGTCAGTTAAGATGTTTTGATTCTTTAAGAAGGCTGTTAATCTGTTATAAATAAGTCGTTCAAAAATTTTTGAGAGCACATTTAAAATTGCAATAGGCCTATAACTATCTACGTTATTAGGGTCACCTTTGTTTTTGTAAACTGGAATTACTGATGTTATTTTCAACAGTGAGGGAAATTGTTTTCGGCAAGTTTTAATTAATTTAGTTGGAATACCGTCTACGCCTACACTATTATTATTTTTCAATTGAGAAATGATTTTTAGAATTTCCTCTCTATCAGTAGGTGTGAAAAAGAATGAATTTGCATTGGCAGCTGAAAAAGTACAGTTTCTAGAAGAAAATTGACCGTAATGATTTTTCAAGCGTATATCTGTTATATTTGAAAAGTAATTTCCAAAAGTGTCAGCTACTTTTACAGGGTCTGTTATGTGTTGACTTTCATTTTTAAGAGTAATTATTTCATTTTTCTTATTTCTGCCTGTTTGCTCATTAACTATTTGCCAAATTTTTTTGGGTTTACTTGAGGATGTTTCAATGGCGTTATCATAATATTCTTTTTTAGTTTTTTGAATTAATGTTTTATATTTCTTTTTTTCATTTTTGTAACTTTCGATAACATTTATGTTATTGGCATGTAACCAGAATAAATTTTTTAAGTTTTTACATTTTTCAATTATTTCACTTGTTACCCACGATTTTTTGTTCTTTTTATTTACATTTTTTGTTACATACTGTAGAGGACAGGTGCTATTAATCGACCAAGTTAGTATTTCCATATATAAATGTGCGTTGTCTTCTCACCCCTTCATAGGTGTATAAGAAAACTATTGTGGGAATATTGGTTATCGTTCCAGATCCAGTCACACTGCAATTAGAATGCAATATCTGGTACATTCACTATCTTTTCACTGACTCAAGTTCATAATTCAAGATGCATCCTGTGATGGTTTGTTTTCATGAACTAGGTCATAACAGTTTTATGGTTCATTCCTATTAATAAAGCTTTTTCGTCAGTTAGGTATTGGAGCTTTTATGCATTTTTGTATAATACTGGGGTAGTTTTCACCCTCTCAAGGGTGTGTCTCAATTACTTTGTGTAAGCCCTAGTCAACATCTTCGTTCATGCATTCAGCCAATAGACTTTTACTATATTTCTGTTCATGGAAGCTCTATGACTCAATAGCATAATTTTTCCCTATTTTCATCCTTAATATCCTTATATAGGGGCCCTCCTGAATTAATCAATGAATATACGGATTCGTCGATATTAGATATGAATTCTGCGTCGCGTCGAAAAATACTAAGAATATCTTGATTGCCATAGCTGATGAGTATTAATTTTGTGGGGCTGTGTATTTTGTGATAGCATCACGCATATCACAACTTCAATCCCTCATATCTCAAAAATCAAACATATGCTCATCTTGAAATTTTATATTCAGGATGTTCTCATTATTAACAATAATTTAGCACTTAATTTGAAACAAAATTCGAGGGCTAGAAAATGGGCGATTTTTGGGGTCACTCTTTCTATTAAAATTTGCTAAATTACATTAGTTCATATTTTTGTCAAAAAAAAAAAAAATACCATATCTCCAATGTGTTCTTTCACAAGTAAGTTCGTCGCCCTATTACTGACTTAGACAATGACAGTAGTGTATCTTCGTAAGTTTTAACCATTTTTAATATACTAAATTACCTCGGAGCACTATAAAATTTTGCAGGGGCTTTCCCACATTGAACATAGTACAACATTTTATTATCCGCATATTTTCCGCATATCCTGGTAAATCACTTTTTATAGATGATATAATATTAGCTACATAGGAAAAACATTTCTGGTGGGGCTTATTGCAATCAATTTGTATAGTATTGCACATAAAATAACACGCATTTTTCAATAATGCTTCATTATTTAAATCTGCTCTTAAAAAACCTAGTAGTAAAAAGTTTAAAGCAAAGCTGAATAATTTTCTTTGCAGGTTGGAAGTATATTGGAATATACTCCTTTTTTAAACCTTTGTTCATGGTTATTGATTTGGACATAATGAAATATATTTTGGTTAAAGATTTCAACAATTTTTCAGACAGAGGATTTTATTCAAATGAAAAGGACGATCCACTAAGTACGTATAATTTTATTAATTTATAAATTCGGCTCTTTTTAACTTTTTTACCTTTAATGCTATACATCATCTAATGTATTAAAAAATATTTTCTAAGTTGATTTTTGACGAAGTTTGGTCAAGATATACCGTCATATATTTAGTCATTTCAATACATATTACTAATATCTCCTATCAGTTTATATTGATTACCTCAACAAAATTACTTAATAAGTTATTTAGGAAATGAAAATATTACTTTTTATTACTAAATTGTTTGCCGGGTACCATATGGTATCATTTAAATGTTTTCGCAGTTGCCTTATTCCCTCCTCTCCTCTCCCCTGTCAGGCATGTATACCCGAAAAGTTTTTGTGAAGTTATGGCTTACGCTGATTCTATCTGACTGCCTATTAGACGATAGCCGATTTTTGCCTATCTGTTGAAATATTTTGGTTTGGTACCACTCTTGGCATGGTACTTTATTCCTTTGTTTTCAGCCTGTACGCTGCTAGCAGGGTCTCATTCTCCACTACTAACTGTAGTGGAGGTAGGCAAAATAGTGCTTCTATGGCTGGGGTAGGCATTGCTGACACCAGATCAGGAGACATACATTATTATTGGAACCACAATTCTTTTGTACAAAAAGTGTACCATTTTTAGTTATAGTCCCCAGTTTTTTGCCTACAATTCTTCTACAAGCCCATAAGGCCTGCGTGGCTTTGGCAGTCAGTCTGTCTAGATGAGCATTGCAGTTTAATTTAGTATCTAGAATCAGTCTCAAATATTTGACTTCGTTGCTCACCTGCAATTCATTTTTCCGGAGATGCAACTCTCCCAGATTGAATTTCCTCCTTTTTGTAAAGGTGACCACGGTGGTCTTCCCTAGGTTTACGGAAAGACCTTCCTGGGTGCACCGACTGTCTACCATAACTATAATGGCGATATCGTGTGCATAACATTGCGCATATATTTACTGCTGTTCCAGTCGAAATATGAGCTCTTCCACGAGCAGGCACCACAGGACGGGTGGTAAAACGTATAGTAGTTGATGTATTGATTTTATTTTAAAATGTTATTAAACAAAGCCAACGTCAGAAAGGATCACGTTCAATGTTTTATTTGTTCAACCAGCAGCAAAATTAATGTTGTTAAACCTTGTAGGTGCTCATCTCTTCGCAATTGGTGGTCAAAAGTGGAAGAGTATGAGGGCAAAGCTAAGCCCAACTTTCACATCGGGAAAACTAAAGGCAATGTTTCAGACTTTGGTGGATTGTGGCAAAGTACTTGAAGATTATTTTGAAGAATATAGCAAGACTGAAGAACCCATTGAAGTTAAAAATGTTTTGGGTAAGACATTTTTAAGTAAAGTAAAATTATAGTTTGCACAGTTTATATAAGAAATATCTCGGCGAAACTTGTACTAAAAGTTTAAAAATTTAAGAGAAAGCATTTATTGGTCTACTGTTTGTTTTTACTCGAATAAAAAAAATGATGTACATGTAGAGTATCCTCAGTTAGTACGTTACGTTAAATTTTTTGTTCACCCAACTCATTTAAATCGGACTCTATAACCCTATAACCACCATAACCCTTAGAACTCGATGAAAACAGTGGAGAGTTAATCAGATTGTGACTTCGGATCTTTGTGCTTAAGTATCATACATCCACAACCTTGTGATCCCATAACCTCATCATCCCATAACCTCGTATGCTCTTAATTATGAAGATCCAGCGGAAAAAAAAGGAGATTCGACGTTATAATCTTGGAAACAAGCACCCAATGGCACCATATATCTTCAACGGTAATCCATCTATCCTCGACTAAGGATTCGATGGAAAATAGAAGGCTCTCGATTGGGGAATCAATTAGATTGTGCCCTCGGAACCTTGTTACCTTGCTACCAAGTAAGCCTATTCCAGCAGCAAACCTTCTACTATAAAACCCAGTAATCCCATAAACCCATAACTGCATGACTCTGGGAATATAATAGAAGAATGTGAAGAATCTAAACAGGAGAATTCATGAGGTTGTGTTCTCGGATTCTTGAAATCGGGTAGCCCGTGATCCCTTAGCTTTTGAACAGCAAAATTTTTAGCCGTATAACACCGTGATTCTGGGGATTCAATAAAAGCAAATTAGGGAATCTTAATTGGGGATTCGGTGAGAATGTAACTTTGGAAGTGGAGTATCTTCTCAGGTGATTACTGTTTAGGTTACTTTATTTGATCTCTTGCTTTTGCGAACTTTTTTTTTATCTACGAACGACCTATGTAACGGAGTTATTTTACGCTTCTTGCTCTACATCACATGTTTCCTCTTCAACATTTAACAAAGGACTGCCATCATGTGATGTCTTGATATCGTAAAATAAAAGGTTCGCAAAGACAAAAGAAACAGAAATCACCTGGAAAGATCCTCCACATCCAAACTTACATTCTCATTGAATCTTCAATTAAGATTCCCTAATTTGCTTTTATTGAATCCCCAAAATCATGGGCTTATATGGGTTAAAGTTTTTCTGTTCAAGAGCTAAGGGATCTCAGATTACTCTATTTCAAGATTTCGAGAAAACAATCTCATGAATTCCCCTGTTCAGATTTTTCACATTCTTCTATTATATTCCTAGAGTTATACAGTTATGAGTTTATGAATATGTATTAGAAGGGTTTACTGCCGGAGAGCTATAGGCTTACTTGGTATCAAGGTAACAAGGTACAATTTAATTGATTCTTCAATCGAGAGCCTCCTATTTTTTCATTGAATGAAAATTTGTGGATTGTGGATTTGTGAGGATAGAAGGATTGCCGTTGAAGAGCTGCGGCACCATGCACAGGGTGCTTGATTTCAAGATTCCAATGTCACAATGGCACGAATCTCCCTACTTAGAATCTCTATTTTTTCCGTTGGATCTTCAGAGTTAGGGGGTTATGGGATGCTGAGGTTATGGAGTCATGAGGTTTTGGATGCATGACACTCAACCACAAGGATCCGAGCTCACAATCTCATTAACTCCCTAATCAAGATTACCCACTATTTTCATCGGATTCCCAGGGTCATGGGGTTGAGGAGGTCAATAATGAAGTAACACAATATTATTGAAGTTTTAAAGTTGAATCACTTTTGGAATATGATTTAAATGAGCTGGGTAAGCAATATTACAATCCAATTTTCTGGTATTCAAAAAACCTGACGTGCTGAGAAAAAACTAAGGTCAGATTCGTGTTCAGCAGCTCAAAATACAAAGGATAGGCACAGACCACATTTTTGTGGGCCTGTGTCAGAAAACTTATACCACAGAGAAGCAAGACTTCCCGCGTGTACCGTTTTCGTATGCGCATGCGCCAAATAAGTTGTGTAGTTGTCAGTTTCACGTGTTTACATTGCGTACATTTGAATGTAAAAAAAGTAAACTAAAGTGTGCAATATGTTTTTTATTATTTTTTAAATGTGCCCAATATAACCTCTGGTATGGTGATATATCGGAAAATTGTATCCTTCCATTTAAAATGTGTAGATTTTAATATTTTTTCTATATAGAATTTATTATACACCCGAATCGGATAATTTTGTTAAAAAAAAATATAGGTAAATGCTATTAAAAATAGACTTGAAAGGAGGGTTCTTTTAAGAGTAAAGTAAAAAAAGTAAAATTTAAAATATATTTTATTTTAACATATGTATAAATAGAAGTAAAAATCGATAAACAAAGAACTTTCATAAATAATACACCACAAAGAAAAAAAATGCGTTTGTGCCTTCTGGGAATGATTTTGCGGTGTCTGATATAACCCTAGAGAATTATGTATGTAACTATGTGTGTAACTATGTACTAAATGTAACTATGTACTATGTACTAATATTTTTTCTCAAAGAACCGAGCTTGTATATCCCTCTGAAAACATCCAATTGCTTATTGGTTCGTTGGATCACAGCTTGAAGCAAATAATATTAAACCTATTATCGCAAAATGTGTTTCAAAATTATCTGAAATTGGTTTATATGTTGAGGGCATTGCAAGTGACATGGGCTCAAGTTTCATCGAAATAGCAAAATTGTTGGGAGTCACTACAAAAAATGTAGAATTTGAGGTAGAAGGTAAAAAACTTGTTTATATTTTTGACCCATGTCATTTGGTTAAAGCCACTAGAAATAATTTACAAAGCATTTTTTCATTTCAAAGATAAAAAAACATCTTGGTCATTTATTAAATATTTTTATGAACAAGACAAAACACATTTTTACAGAAGTGCCCCCAAGCTTAGTAAGCTTGCCATATAAGTCCTTCGAATTTTGAAAAAATGAAGGTAAATCTGGCTACACAAGTTCTTAGCCATACAGTAACCAGTGGAATGAACACTAATTCGGCTTTGAATGCACTTCCTGCAGATGCTATCGGCACAATTTAAACATTGAATATGTTTAATAACCTTTTTGATTTATTAAATTCATTTTCCTTGCGAAATTCAAATATATATAAAAGCCCTCACATATTTGAAAGAACTAAAAATATTTAATAAAGATAACAAAGATATAACCAATAAAGTTAAGTTTCACAAATGTTGGATTGTAACCATAAATAGTATGTTTTGAAACTGTGGGAAAAGCTTTCAAAATTAGATTTTATGTATTTGAAAACCAGAAGGCTTAATACTGATTGCAGTGAATTTTTTTTTGGAAGTATGAGACAACAAAGTGGAAATAATGTAGTATACAATTTCAAAGAGCATTCCGTAAATTGATGTGCCAAAACTATTTTCATTCTGATCGCATGGATTTCAAGGATGATTTAGATGAATTATTATTAATGGATATAAAATGTACCAACATAACTGACATGATTAATGAAGAGGAAGAAGAGAAACCTTCTAAAGCCCTTGTTCTTCCTGATTACAGCTATATGAAAGAAAATATCCCCACGCAAAATGCTTTCATTTATGTTTGCAGATATCTTTTGAAAAGAACCCTTGAAGTTCACTCTTGCGATAACTTATTAACTTATTAGTTTATTTCAAAGGTTTTAACACCGAAAAAAATATTTACGGAAACCTGCTATCACCTCCAGAGGAATTTGTCAATTTTATATACAAATTAGAACATATATTTAAGTCTGAATTTGAGGAAATTTGTGCTGCACGAGCAGTTTCTAATATATTATTTAACATAATGTACAACAGATTTTATTCATCCATGTTTAGAATTCCCCAAATATATGTTAAAAAGTTTATAAGAATGAAGATTTTTTTTCCATTAAATACACAAATCGGGATTTAAAAACTACTAAAACCGATAAAAAAGTAAAAATAAAAGTTAAAATTTCGTCACATTTATAAATAAAAATCTTTTTTGAAAAACATGTTTGTTTAATTTTTAAAATTATAACAAAAAAATATTAAAATAGAATAAATTGTAATATTATGAAATATTATAAAATACATTCTATTATTATGTGAATGTAAATATTTGATATTTAATACATGAGGGGCGTTTTACGTTTTTTTTTTTTAAGTTTTTTAGCCTTTTTTAGAAACTAATAGCGTTTAAAACATAAACTATTATTTAATTATATTTAATATGTGGTATAGTAACATATTTTATTGAATTACTTTCAGTGTACATCAAACTTTAAAGTTCTTTCAGTGTAAGAGATTGTGTTTGACTCATGTTGAATGCCATTAGAACCGGGCCATAAAATATCAAAGGAACCGCCGATATTGTCGCTTCATTATCCATTTTGTGTTCTAGCTTGTTTTACCACTGACATAATTAGTTCCGTGGCTTTTGGACTGGAAATCAACAGCTTCAAAGATCCCAATACACCGATAAAAAGATACGGGACGAAGTTCCTTTCACCAGGCGGTGTTACGTCATTACTGAATATGTTCGCCTCAAGTTTTCCTAACATTGCGCTTAAGCTTAAAATGCGCGTGGTATCGAGGGACGTCAGCGATTTCTTCACAAAAATCGTAAAGGACACCGTCAACTATAGAGAGAAGACCAATTATAGCAGGAAAGATTTCTTACAGCTGCTTATTGATATGAAAAACGATAAAGATCTACAACAAAATGGAAACAAAGGTAGGATATGATGTGAAATACAATGCTAATTATATATTAGTTAGTTTATGTGGTATAATTTCTTCAATCTATTTTAACAATGAGACTCGTAATGTTTTGTCATTTACGGTTATCGTACTTGCCTACACTCAAGCTTTTATATGGAAAAGTGTCAATGTTTATGATTCAGTCTTGCTCAATCCAGAACAAAATGGCTGGGAAATCTTTAACGGTAATATATTACTACCTCTTCAATTCTCTTTAAAAATTGTTACTAAATCATGTTTGTACCTTGATGCATGTGCCTGCAAAACCTCATGCAAAACAGGTCGGGATTAAATTGCATGCGAATATGATCTTGTGTTGGAAAATACCCAAATATTTCATGAAATTTTTCATCTAAATCAGTACTTTAAAAACATCTTACTTCGGTCAGAACACTCTTCACCAAAGTTTATATTTTGTTTGCTATTTAAATTCCCTTTTTGTTAAATGTAATACTTTTCGAGTTATTTGACGAAAACTTTCTCTTTCAAGCTAAAATCGCGTTTAAATCGTTAATACTTAAAGACTATCAATTTATATGAACAGTTGAATAGAATATTTTCTTATCAAAATTTGATTGTTCTTTGGCTCCAATGTTTTTGTTTTTTTTAAGTGCCAACCCTTATAAATTAGCCACATAATATAGAAACTTTTTGTGGTTGCATTTACTATTAAATTGGCAAAAATGAAAGAAATCTAATTCATACCCATATGACATTATTCCGAAGTTAAAACCTCCAGTTACTGTGCTGAAAAAACAAGATTTTTAAACAAAATTTTTAAGTAAACAAGTAAAGGAAATTATCCTTACTGCATGGCTGTGGTTGATTCAATTTACTTTTGAGTACGCCTTTTCTGTATTTCTTATGGCCTATAAATTTGCTCCCTTGCATTTTTTACATACTTTAATAACTTCTCCTATGTAAAAGATTAGACATTATTTATCAACTGATATCAAGCTTCCCGGAAGAATTTAATTTGGCATCCATTATTTTCGCAGTCAGGAGGTACAAAATAGGAAAAAATGTCAAATACCCAATTGTTACCATCATTTGCTTCTTGATCCATTTAACGGATTATAGAAAATGCTCCAGTTTACAATCCAATTTCAAGGTCGCATGTATCAAATTATGCAAATCATTTTTAAGAAAAACTTAAAAAACATAAATTATACAAAATTGTCGAAACGGTTATTTATAGGTGATGGAAATAAGCTAACTATGGATGAACTTACTGCACAATGTTTCGCTTTCTTCCTTGGCGGATTTGAGACGAGTTCCACCACTATGTCTTTCGCTCTGTTCGAACTAGCCACTCATCCTGAAGTTCAGGAAAAATTGAGACATGAAATGATCACTACTTTAGAACAACACGACAACAAAATCACATACGATTCGCTTAGTGAAATGAAATATTTAGGACAAGTCATAGATGGTAAGTATTTATTATTACTTTGTACGTGTCACAAACTTAGAAGCATGGTCGATTACTATTCATTAAGATTATTTACGCAACTGGTTCAAAAAGCACATCTTTACCACAGACGGCATGAAAATTACTGCAATATATATGAATGATGGCGAGCGGTAGGGATGCAACGCACAAGGTTGCATCCTAACCGGCGTTACAGTAGCGTACATTTAAAAACTTTTATGGAAAAATTGCCACTAAAAGTATATTACGCAAAAAAATTTAAACAAGCGTAAAGTCAGAATTTTATGACATACGAAGTGTAGCATTAAACTAGTTTCAAAGCTATTTAGTGGACAGAGAGCAGCGAATAATTTTAGGAAAGTCAACTGAACAAACATAGTATTCGTATTCACGATGGAGTAGAATAAGAAGTGGGGTAGCTCGGGGATCAGTCCTGAGTCCACTTCTCTTTTAACTTTTCTAAACGATCTGCCATCTTGTGTATTAAATTCTTCGGCAACGATTTCCGCTGACGATTTACTTTTGGTAAAATTCGACATTTCTACAAATATTCCACCTCACATAAGTTAATGTTTAAACGTTATACGTAATGGTTTGTAGAAAATAAAATTAGAATTAAGTTTGTACAAAATTTAAGTATAATGCACCGTTTAAATTAGGTGGTAGCTCATACGGTCCAAAGAAATATTTATCTAAAATTCTACACCAAATGTTTATTTTAAATTCGGCTACTAAATGCGGGCTTTCTATGTCCCACGCATGTTTGTTTCTGAAGTTAAATATATCTCTACGTTTAAATGTGGCTTCGTTCATAAACAACACTTTATTTAAAAACATTGGATCTCCGTTTTGCTGGGCATGACAGAAACGAGCAAACTGTAACCTGGCTGGAAGATCTGCCTCCGACAGATTTTGAATAGGCGTAAAATGGTACGGATAAAGCTTTTCTTGATGAAAAATTCTTGAAATCGATGACTTACTTGCTCCAGTAGCAGCAGCCATACGCATCATACTTATTTCTGGGTTTTCTGCAACATGGACCAAGATTTCCTCCGCCTGTTCCACAGTAATAGATAGATAGATAGATAGATAGATAGATAGCGTTTATTTAACCACATTATATACATGTTTATTCATTTGTAGCAAGTCAACTAGACAAAAACAATAATAACAAAAAAATAAAATTTTTGTAATCAGTACGATATAAAACGAAAGCTATCTTACAGTACATTGATTATCATATAGTAATAAATAAGAAAAAAGTAATAAGTAGTAAATAATAATAATAATAAAAGTCTGTAAGTCTGTCTCCTCCACATCAATATAAAATGCTTGACTGTAGATACTTATAAATTAATATTTATTAAAGTGATGACTTTAAATAATCATTAACTGAATGAAAACAGTGATTCAGTATAATTCTTTTAACAGCGTTTTTAAAGGGGTTTAAATTTAGTAATTTAACTTCAGGTGGTAGTTTATTATACAGATTAAGGTTTAGTGAATTGTTTTCTGATTTTTTTTAGCCTAAAACGAGGGTTCCTTAGTAAATCTGCAGATCTTGTTCTGTAACTGTGGATATCAGAAGGAGTATCAAAACTACTAATGTTTTTATGTATTTCGATAAGGGAAAAATATATATATAAAGATGGTAAAGGCATTATGCCAAATTTTAAGAATAGTGACTGACAGTGTTCGCTATTGTTATTAATTCCAGCAATTGTTCTAACCGCTCTTTTTTTGGAGCCGAAATATTTTTATGGCATTACTTGAATTTCCCCATAAGATGCATGTCAAATGCGAGAATGAAATAGTGCAAAATATGTTGAAAGTAGTGTAACACCTCAACTGGCGTAATAAAAAAATTATACTTGAAAGTGATTTGCCTAGAACGTCAACATGACCACACCAATTCAGTTTATCATCTATTGTAACGCCTAACAGCTTAACGTTTTCTCCATGTGTGATGCTGTGATTAGACGATACAACAAGTTTCTGTGATTTATTACTGTTTAATTTTAGTTGATTTGTAGTAAACCATTTGTCAGCAATTTCCTCAATTTGCTGTAAGTTATTACTAAGAGAAGTACAATCCATATTTGAAGCAATCAATGTTGTATCGTCTGCGAAGAGAACACAATTATAAGGCTGAAGAAATTGACAAATATCGTTGATAAATAATATGAATAGGATAGGCCCCAGTACAGATCCTTGAGGCACGCCGTGTTTAACATCACTTAAATCTGAGTTAACATTATTAACACTGACAAATAGCTTCCTATTTGTTAAATAGGACGTGAAAAGAGATAGGGGCAAACCTCTTATACCATAACGTATTAATTTCTCAAGTAGCAGATCGTGAGGAACACAGTCAAAAGCTTTAGAGAGATCACACAAGGCGATTCCTGTGTGCTTTCCCTCCTCAAAGCCACGAACTATGTCATCAACCACTCTCCGTACTGCTTGCGTTGTCGATAACTTGGGACGAAAACCAAATTGATTTGCTGAAATTACAGAATTATGCTCAAGATGCAATACTTTTTGAGCGTCCCACGGTATCTCGTTTGGGTCGAAGGGAACCAGTTTCCCCCAATCGACTGTAAATAGTATGAAATAACTTAAAATCCGGCTGCCTCCTATTTGGATAAATTTACAAATGTCGAAGATGAGCTCTGCGTCTATTAAAATTATCTTCCGTGTATACGCAAACCATATCGCGCATGTCTTCGTTTGAAAATAAATTATGCCTTGGCATTTTAAACTTAATTTTGTTAGATATTTTTTAACAACACACAAAACGTTGACAAACAACAAGTAGGTTTGAAAGATATTAATTTTGAAAGCGTCTCTTATTGTTTTTGTTTTAATCAAAGCCTACTTTGAAAAATTTAACATCCCTAAATCATAATTTAAATTGGTTGCATTGAATATTTTAAAACCAAATATCTTGAAAACGGTTGAAAACTACCGTAGGTGGCGCCGTCTACAAATAACAACAAAAGTATGAATAGATTTGAATCCTTCGCTTAAAAAAATCCCTAATCACCAAATTTTGTTAAAATATTTCAATTTTTTAAAAAAAATTTTAAAAAGAAACCAAAACCAAAATTTAAATTTGACACCCTGTATCTCTGTTAATGTCCACTTTAGGACTAAGGTAAATTTGGTTAAATAGTAATCTATTTACGCAAAGAATCTTCCATTCTTCTATGTACCATTACTTATGGGACAACCTGTATTGAATGAACCAATCAGTTCTAAAATAGTTCCAGATGCAAACTATCACTTATCGCACTTGTTGAATGCTTTCATCCTTTGTATTTATTTCTAATAACTTCTTTCTTTCCAAAACAGAAACATTAAGAAAATACCCTCCGGTACCCTTTATAACTCGAATGGCGGAGGAGGACTACAAACTTCCAGGTGAAGATGTCCTTTTAGAAAAAGGTACTCTAGTAGTGATTCCGATAGAAGCATTCCAATACGATGAAGAATATTATCCAAATTCGAAAGTTTTCGATCCAGACCGATTCAGTGACGAGAACAAAAAAGAAAGACCACAAAATTCACATCTGCCTTTTGGAGGAGGTCCAAGGGTCTGCATAGGTAATTATGAGGAGAGGTATACAATAGTGAAGTCAAATTAGAACTAAAAAAAGAAAAAATCGAGATGTGAACTAATTGTTATAGGGCAATCGTCAGGTAGATTAAGATCGTTTTAAATCAGGCAAAAGATTTTACTGTTGGAACCAGTTCATTATAGGCCTTTTTTAGACCTACTAATTTTCCCCCCTCGCCCGCCCTCCAGAACATCCCAATTTTGGGGCAATATCGCTTAAAAATCATTTTTCTGCCAATATGTCGATTTGAATGGTCCTACCAAAAAAAAAATGGTTATCAAATTTAAAGATAAGTAAATTCGCTATCGAAATGCTTCAAATACATTTTTACGTAGCATTAATATTTTTGGAGTTATGTGTGGGGGAAGTCAAGCATCGATCGTATTCGCTCTGTATATCGACACTTTTCTCTATTTCCACGCGAAATCGTGGAAATACTTGCTATTACGTTTAATTTTCACTTTTGTAGCTTAAGTAAATACATTTATTATCAATTTTGATATTACAAATCTCTACAACTATCGGTGGTTACTACCATTATGCCCTCGTTTCCACTCCACCTTGCGGTAGAGGATTCGGCGCATTTTTTTTAAGTGGTGTCCCCAATAGGCCTAACCCAATTTTTGTTTATTTGTTTAACTTACTTCTAATTCTTTTATTCTCTACCGCCAATGCATTACATTAGTTTGGATTTTTTTGAAGTTAAAGGTCCAAAAGGGTCCCTTTCTTCAATAAAACTGCGAGTTATCATTATCGTCTGCATCATCTTTGCAGATTCAGCAGGTTTATCGTGTTCCAAAAAATCTAATACCTTATCTTCGGTTTCTTTGGCTTGATCTAAATCATCTACATATATTTCGATATTTCTACAGGATTGTCCTTGACATCCAGAACAAATAACGGAATATCTTAGTCCAGCTTTTCAACAAGTACATGCGGCTTTGCAGCCTCTTGTACACTTGCAGCTTATTGTTTTTAATAGTTCCTGTGGAGCAGCTTCGTTTTTGGTAGCAATAGGAATCAAACCAATTTTTTCTTCATCCAATCCTAATCTTGAGGACTTTTGGTATTTCCGTACCAATGCTGAATTTGATAGTACGTTCTAAAAGAGTGTTGTCGTGCAGCAGACTCAGTAGGAGGTAACGATGCAACTTTTTGCCACTGACTTAATGAAGTATTTGTTCTTGAATTCATTCAAATAATGCTGATCGGGTTCTGCTCCGTAAAGGGCTCCGTTATTTTTATATATTTTTTAATACTAACGAGTGTTTCACCAACAAAGTTGGTATAATAAAATTAGAATATTGAAAACTAACATTATTTACAAGAAAACTGCGAAGAGTGTTCTATAGAATGTGCAATAGTTTTATAAAAAGTTCAACAATCGGGCGAAGAGTATAATTTTTTCTCTAGCTATTATATTAAAATCATTTTTAAAAAACTGGAAATATATTTCACGCATTTTATACATTCTGATGTTAATTGGACTATTATATCTAATGAACTATGTATTTTAAACCAAAGATTAAAACTTGTAGTAAAATTTAGATAAAAGATAATGACCAAAATAAAACTAAAGCAAATACGTTTATTAGTGGTTTATGATAAACATATTTTATACAAATAATTAATGCATTGCACACTGTTGATAACGTACCTATATTGACAGTTTATTTAAAACGTCTTTCAAATCAAAATTTTCTACCTCTAGTGGAGATTTAGTAAATCATAAATGTAATAAAATCGCAAAATCATAATGTGGTATATCATAAACGTAGAATTATTATACCAAAATCATTTTTAAACCATTGAAACGTATGTTTTACGTATTTTATACTGATAGTATTTATTGGGACTGTTAGGTTGTTTGAATGGTGGCTCCCCACTACGGATTTCTTCTAATATTCTAATTTTTTAGAAAACAAAATGACTGAAACTGAACGTACGCCGCTTCGAATTTTTTAGCGAAGTTTTTTTTTAATAATAATAATATATTAACATTTTGGGTATTTTTAATCTCAAAATGTTGTGTTTTAGGAGAAAGGTTTGGTATGATGCAAACAAAAATTGGACTGACCAGCATTTTGAGGAATTTCAAAGTGACTTTAAATAAGAAAACTGAAGTGCCACTGAAAATGAGTACCAAATCACTCGTTCTTAGCGTCGATGGAGGAGTTTGGTTAAATATTATAAAATCGTGAATGGCATGTAAAGCGTGTATTACTATTGCTTAATAAGCAAATACATGTTAAGTTTTTTGTTATGTACTCTATAAACTGTCGTTAATTTATGTTATAATACAAAAATAAAATAAAAAGTCTTTTCTGTTTTTTTTTTTTTTTTGAAGTGCAGTATCGAGATTGTTATGGTTCTAAGTTATAACGAATAGAAGCTGCAATTGTTGTGGTCGACTGCAAATAACTAATTGATTAACATTTTACTCTAATATGGTGTAATTGATTTTTGTGCAGTATTATTGTGGTCAAGTACCAGAGCTAGTATATCAGATTGCAGGTTAAAAACAATAATCTTCAATTAAAAGAACACTATAAATTATACAAAAATCATTTAAATGGCCCATAAAAATAAACTAAGAAATAATAAATAAAAAAAATCTGGAAAATCACAAATGAAGTAATACCTAAATAAAAATAACAATAATAACAAAATTGAAGAAATTATAAAAGAGAATCGTATTATAACAAAAAATAAAGAAATCGTCGAATGTTTCAACAATCATTTTCTAAATGTTGGCTTAAACATCAAAAAAAATATACCAAAAACTAATAATAATACTAACAGCAAGATTAAACGAGTTGCTCGTTCACTGTTTTTAGAACCGGTATTTGAACAAGAAACCACCAATTACATTAACAGTCTAGGTAATAATGTCTCTCCAGGAATAGAAAGCATACGATCATCCACCATAAAAATAATATTACTACATATAGTGAAACCACTAACTCAGTTAATAAATATATCAATGATGTCGGGAATGTTTCCTCAAATATTAAAGTGTGCTTTTATTAAACTATTACATGAAGGTGGCAATCGTAATCAGATGCCAAACTACCGTCCAATCTTTCTCATATCAAATATAGCAAAAATTTTTGAGAAAGCAATAACCGCACGATTGTATAATTATTTTGAGGAATACAATATCCTTTTAAATAATCAATTCGGATTCAGACAAAATAAATGCACCCAGGCATTATGGCCTTGACAACAAAAATATATAATGATGTAAATAAAAGCATACCGATAGTTTCTATCTTTCTAGATCTAGCAAAGGCATTTGATACTATCAGCCATGTAAAGCTTCTGGAAAAATTAGAAATGTACGGGGTCCGAGGCTGTTCCTATAACTTAATAAAAACTTATCTCAGTAACAGACAACAATATGTTGTAACAAATAATGAAAGGAGCAGTGAATCAACGGTAACGTGTGGTATACCACAAAGCACAGTTCTTGGCCCTGTACTTTTCATAATTAACGTTAATGATCTGTTTATAAATACTGATACGGATAGTGTGAGTATCTTTGTTTATGCCTACGATAGAGTTATTCACGTTAGCGGTGATTCTTGGGAGGATTTTCGCTCAAAATCTGAACACATATTACAAGTTATAACTGTTTTTAATTGAATTATCGTAGTTAAACTTCGTCGATAACTTTTGAGAAAAAAACTGAGTGGACTGTATAACTCTTAACGATTTATTTAAACGTGCACAATAATATATACATGTACTTAACTACTACTACTAATATTAACAACTTATATGGTTGAGGGTACTTTATACACTGGCGCTTAACGCCCTAAAAATGAGTTGCCCTTGTTAAGGGCGCTACCAGCGGCGTACGACATTTAAATGAAGTTTGTGCTTTAACATGCCGGCCGCCTTGAAAGATGTTACTAAAACATTTTCGAAATCTAACATTGAAAGCAAATAAAATATTAACGAAAAACATAGCATATTAAATGATTGATTAAATTGAATGTCCTTAAAAATAAAAAATTTAAAAAATAAACAATAGAATACATTTATGTGCCAGTTTCAGTCTCTGGCTCAACGGGTAAAACACAAATTTTTGTAACTGCTCTTTTTAGAACGTCCCTGTCATTCACTTTCACTGACACCACTCTGACGATGCCATCGCGTCCTGGATGCAACTCGGTGATCCTGCCGAGATGCCATTGAAGTGGCGGCACCTTGTCTTCCTTTAAAAGAACAATAGAGCCGACCCGAAGAAGACTCTTTGCATTCTGCTTCCATTTAACTCGGGTCTGCAGCTCACCCACATATTCCTTTTGCCACCGAGCCCAGAAGTGCTGTATGATTTGCTGTAGCCTTTGAAATCGTTTTAATCGGTTTTCGTTGATATGTACGTAGCTTGGCTCAGGTATGGCAGTTAATCTCCTTCCAATTAGAAAGTGGCCAGGGGTTAAAGGATTTAAATTGTCAGGATTGGATGTAAGGGGGCACAGAGGACGAGAGTTTAAAATTGACTCTATTTGAACTAATACAGTGGTAAAGTCTTCAAAATTTAAATGCGCATTTCCGATCACCCTCTTTAAGTGGAATTTGGCACTTTTTATTCCAGCCTCCCATATTCCGCCGAAGTTTGGAGAACGAGCAGGTATAAAATGCCACGTTATATCTTCTCTCAATAAAACCTTGCAAATATTTTTGTTTTCATTCTCTAAAAATGATTGTACATTTTCCAACTCCGCACTTGTACCAACAAAATTACCTCCATTGTCGGAATAAATATTTAATGGTTTTCCGCGTCTTCCGATGAATCGTTTTAAGCTTGCCATAAAACCTTCTGTGGTGAGATCAGACACAGCTTCTAAATGTACCGCTTTCGTGGCTAGGCATATGAAAAGACATACATAACCTTTAATTAATTTAGGTACTCTCGTGTATCTATCTTTCAATAGAAAGGGACCAGCGTAGTCCACGGACGTATTGTAAAACGGCGATTATTGATGAACACGTGCTTGAGGTAAATCTCCCATCAAATAATCATTAGATTTAGGATTCGCTCGAAAACACGTTACGCAATCGCGAACTACCCCTTTTGCAATGTTACGTCCAGATATGGACCAGAATCGCTCCCTAATTGATGAAAGTAACATTGTAGGTCCACAATGTAGTAATCGAATATGTTCCTCTTTTAGGATTAGTTTTGTAATTTTGTGTTTAGTCGGCAAGATAATCGGATGTTTTTTGTCAAAATCGTAATTGCTTTGTCCTAGACGGCCTCCAACTCGTAATAAATTGTCGCCCATAAATGGATTTAATGAGAGGAGTCTACTTTTCGTGCTAAGTTGCCTTTTATTTAATAAATCGTTATATTCGCGAGGAAAGCATTCCTGTTGGGCTATTTTGATTAATAGTTTCATTGAATGTTGTAATTCACTGGTAGTCAATATTCCTCCAAGTTGCCGCGTTCCCCTTTTTAATTTACAGTTAGATATAAATCTCAAACACCAACCTATAGTTACCTGCAGACGTCGAAAACTTGAGTATCTATTAAAAATATCCGAATTATCGTTTATTGCAATATTCACAACAATTCGTTGTTCTGGTATCTCGTTATATGAAAACGCATTGTCCGTATTTACAAATTTAAAGTTATCGTTGATGAGCCAGGCCGGACCTGACCACCATAGTGTCGCTTTCTCTATATCAGCGACGGACGCACCGCGAGATAACAAGTCCGCTGGATTGTCCTTTGACGCCACGTGGTTCCATTCGCTTATATCTGTCAAGCGCTGAATTTCGCTTACGCGATTTGCAACGAACGTCTTCCAGCGATTCGGGGCGGCTTGGATCCAGGCAAGTGTTATTTTTGAATCGGACCATAAATATTGTTTATTAAAATTGATATTTATTGACTCCCGTACCTTTTGCACTAGTTGTACCAGAAGTACGGCGCTGCAAAGTTCGAGCCGCGGTAGAGTTAATTTTTTGAGAGGTGCAACTCTCGACTTTGCGCATAATAGTTTGGTAGAAAAATTTTCATCTGCACCTTTACATCGTATGTATATACAGGCACCATATGCCTTTTCGCTTGAGTCTGCGAAACCGTGCAGCTTGAAATATGAGCAATTTGATAGAGTGACTTGTCGGGGAATCTTAATACTATCTAAACATTGTAATCCCGCACGAAATTTTAACCAGTCATTTAATATATTTTGAGGAACTGGCTCGTCCCACGAAATTTTCGCTTCCCATAACCTCTGAATGATTAAATTCGCTATAATAATTACCGGACCTAGTAAGCCCAATGGATCATATATCTGCGATATCTCGGAGAGAATTGTCCGTTTGCTTGTAAACCTTTGTGTCTCTGGTAAAGAAGTTGAATATTGAATTGTATCGAAAATTGCGTTCCAACAAATACCTAAGGTTTTATTGGACTCATTTTCCCCTAATTGTAATATACTAGAATCTAAGTCATTGTTTATTTGAAATTGTTCACACAATTCCTTTTTATTACACAGCCATTTTCTTAAGTAAAAACCCGCGCTGGAAAGAATTTCAGAAACCTCGCGTTGTAATTGTACCAGTTCAAATTCTGTATTAGCACCGCATAGAAAATCATCCACGTAAAAACTATTTCTTATTGCATTACACGCTAAAGGGTATGTATTTTCATACTGACTCGCTAATTCAAATAAGCAACGAATAGCTAGATACGACGCTGATGCAGTGCCGTAGGTGACGGTTTTTAGCTCGTAACACTTTACATTCTCAGATACATCGTCGCGCCAAAATAATCGCTGAAATCGAGTTTGATTAGGGTCAATTAATACCATTCGATACATTTTCGATATGTCAGCGCTCATTACATACTGGTGCGTGCGAAATCGTGAAATTATAGTAAAGAGATCTGGTTGAATGGTGGGTCCAATGTGTTGGACATCGTTTAGTGAAAGGCCGCTATCACTTTTCATAGACGCGTCAAAAACTATCCGCACTTTAGTTGTGCAGCTAGATTCTTTAATTACTGCATGGTGGGGGAGATAGTAATTTAATTCTTCATTATGGAAATTTTCCTTTATTTCCGTCATATGCCCTAGATTTTTGTACTCGACCATGAATTTTTTATAATCGCTATATAACTCTGGATTTTTTATCAATCGCCTCTCTTGAGAGTAAAATCGTTTTAATGCGAATTCTCTAGAGTGTCCTAAATGACTGTAATTGTCTTTGAACGGGATATTTACTATGAATCGCCCATCTTGACCGCGCTTATGTGTATTCTTATAATGGGTTTCACAAAATTGTTCAGACTCAGACATAGTTGACTTAACATTTAGTTCTTCGATATTCCAAAATTTAATTATGTTATTATCCAGAGAATTTAAATCTGCATTGCTGCTAAAACTACTAACTATATTGAATTTTTGTCTTGGAATATGAAGATTACCCGCGATAATCCATCCTAGCTTAGTTTCATGTAACGTAATTCTACAATTTGCTAACTGCACTCTGCCTGTGCATAGAATTTCCCAAAAGGTTGCTGACCCTAGTAATAAATCAATCGAGGCAGATTCATTGAAACGGGGATCTGCTAATTTTAAATTGTCTGGAATATTTAACATATGTTTATCAAATGAAATCGTCGGTAGATCTGTTGTGATCTGCGATAATACTAGACATTGAATCGATTCATTAAATGAATTGTCGCGTGAAGAAATTTGTAAATTGGTTATATATTGTATATTAGACATTGCCTTGCCCACGCCAGTAATTGCGTAATCCGCTCGTTTTAAATTTAAATTTAATTTATCGCATAAATCTTTCGTTACAAAATTACTCATAGACCCGCTGTCTAAGAGTGCACGGCACTGGTGCAATCGCCCACGCGCATCTTGTGCTAAAATCATAGCCGTTGATAATAAGACTTGGTTAGTGGCGAGATTAGCAACTGTACTATTTTGTACCGTGTGTAGCGTTGATACAGTTCCCGATTGCCCGCTAGAGCCTGCAGAATCAGCTGATGCGAATGTACTGCGTCCTTCGCTGCCTTGAATTGGAGAGTTATCGTATGTAATATCACTAGTGCTTAAAATTTTATCGAAAATTTTTTCGAAAGCGTGTTGCCTGGTAATATAAAGAGTGCAAATTGGCAGTTTATTATCTGATTAAATCCCGACCGCTTTAGCGGGAGGGATTTAATCTTTGATAATAAACTGCCAATTTGCACGAGTTATATTAACTAGGGGCGACTTAGCTTGAGAAAAAATTTTTAGATAAAATTTAAAGCACGAGTGGTATTTGAGGAGAATATTTCACGAATAAATAATTCATTAAGTACATCTTCAATATTATGTTTTCTCATTAACTGCCTTCAGACGTTTTCTTGTCACTTTTTGGAGTTTACTGACCTTTATTTTCAATTTCATCATTAATTTGATATACAGAAATATTTCCAAACCGACTCATATTGTCAAAACAGCAAATCTGAATCAAACGCAGTAGAAACAACGGAGATTCGCTATATTTTAAAATAATCTAGTGACGTTTCCATGGCAATTAGTAAATAAAACGAGTTGAAACCTTAGATATTATAATATATAGACTAGCTTAACACCTTTCAGGCGTTTCTGAGGTGCAATACGACGAGGAACGACAGAGAGAGCACTACTTTAGTACCGATGTCTCGCCCAAATAAAATATACACCCATGGTTCCGAGATTGACATAGAGAGCGCCATCTAGCGCTACAAGTTATATTCCATAATAAATAAATGTTCATCGACTCATATTTACGTATTTAATCCTTACTTTTAACTTACGAAGTTTATGAATTATGTTGAGGTTTACTTTGTTAAGCAAAGAGAATTTTAAATACAACAAATTATAATGTTTGATGCACAGCTTTGATTCAGCGAGTTACTTTTTGGTAGATTACCATATATGTAAGTATTATACATTTTTAGTTTGTTCCAGAGCGAATGTGTACTTGACATTCATAATAAATGATTTGCTTACCTTTGTAACTACGTTATTGAGCTATTGAAAGCTGTGCTTGACTTGTTCCTGTATTATGAGCTATATTAAGTACAATCTTTGTGTGTAATTGTTACCTGATTGAACACTAGGAAAACTGAAATAGTTACAGATAGGCAAAAGTTACAGCCTATATATTTCAGACAAGATTCGCTTTGGAATTGAGGTGTGTTTTTGTTTGCTACTACTTAATACAATATTACAATTTACAAGGTAAGTACGTTAACAATTAATAATAAGCTAGAGAAGATATTTATAGATAAAACTTAAAAGCTCGAGTTGCCCTATTTGCCAAAAATATTTCACGACAAAAACGTCAAAAAATTTTCGCATATTTGCCGCTGCAGCGACCTAAAAAATTAGAGCGATAAATTTTGCATGTTGGTCCTGTCAAAAGCCGATCTAGCTTGAATTACCACTAATAATGACGTTTGATTGGTGCAATGTTTTGAAAAAACGGGCTCTCATTGGCTATAGCGTTAATGAGTGAAATAATCGTTTAAACTTGACAGCGCAGTTGTAGGTTTGAACTGAAAATTGTCGATGTGTAAAAGAGAGTTATGAGGTTTTCCACATTTTCTACATTTTGACGATTGACATTGAGCTATAGTGTGATTTGGCCTCAAACAATTTTTACACAATCTTAATTTATTAATTTCGCTGATTCTCGTAGGTATTGGATTTTTAAGAAAAGACTCGCAATTGTAAATCGTGTGCTCCTTTTTACAAAAATAGCAACAGACGTTTTGACTTACATTTGTACTACTAGCATTTGCACTACAAGCATATGATTGATTTTTACGCGCATCGAATTTTATTTTATTTTCATTTTTTCTACTGACTTCTAATTTTTGCAATAATTCGTATCGTATTTTTAAAATATTAAACAGATCGCTCAACTTTTCGCCTGATTTATCATCAGACTTCTTTTTTGCATTACTTCGAGTGCAAAACGCTTCCCACTCGTGTTTGGTAGAAGCGTCACACTTATCAGTAATTATGGGAATCAGTAGCGTATCCCACTTATCAGTTGGTTCGCCTAGCGCCTTTAATGATTGTAAATTATTGTTTACGTTATTGTACAGGTTTTTTAAATCTTTCGCAGATTCTTTCGGTATGCGCGGAAAGTCTAGGATAGCGCGTACATGTGAGCGTACAATTAATTGACTTTTTTCGTATTGGTCTTCCAGTGCCCTCCACGCTACCTTATAATTGGCAGCGGACGATGGGATCGCCTTTATGGTATCCAACGCTTCCTTACTAAGGCTATTTTTTAGGTGGTACATTTTTTGAACGTCGGACAGCATGGGACTGCTGTCAATAATAGATAAAAATGCATCCTTAAATTCCACCCACTCATCATAATTGCCGTTAAAAGTCGGCACTTGCATCATTGGCAAATGTACTTGTGGTATTAGAGATTGAAAATGATTGTTTTGATTGTTTTGTTGACTCGCGTTGCTAATATTAGAGTTATTCGAACTGTTATTGCTATTATTTTTTACTTCGTAAAATGTTTGCAAGATATCATCGACAGAACCTGTTAATGCATAATAAATTTTTTCGAACTCTACCCTCTCTTTCTCCTCAATTTCGAGCTGATCATCAACTGATAACAAATCTATTTGTGACTGTATATCTTTAAATTGCTCCAATACTGGAGATATGTTATCTAGCCGTCTTTTTAGTTCACAAATTAGCTTTCCATCAGGTTGACTTAGATCAGCAGAATCATAGAAATTCTGGAATCTAGTGAGACTACCTTTTATTTGTCCCCTTTTTCTCTTTAATTCTACTAATTCTGACATTGTTTATTGTTTAAATAGAATCAATTAATGGAAAAAGGACGAATAAGTGTTAGGTATAAAAATAAGGTTAAAATTGAAATGGACTCACTTTGTACTCCTCTGGATCTGCTACGCCTCTGAATTCTATAAATAGATCACTCCCATATGGCTAAGTTGGGACTCTGGCGCTATGGTCCTGGTACCTGCTACTTGCTGGAAGACTAGAGGGATGCTTGAAATTGTATAATATTGTCGTTTTCAATTGTTTTCTTGTCGATGTTTCTTCTTCGTATTTATAAATTGAACTTTTTAAGTACACTATTATTATTGTTTTTAATTGTAGATTGAACGATTGTTTTGTGCACGAAATATTGTTTTTAATTGTATATTTTAATTGTATATTGTTATCGACGAAACTGGTTGTTTCACACTTGTTTTTCACTGTAATCCGTCTCGAAGCTGGACCAATGTTTTTAATTGAATTATCGTAGTTAAACTTCGTCGATAACTTTTGAGAAAAAACTGAGTGGACTGTATAACTCTTAACGATTTATTTAAACGTGCACAATAATATATACATGTACTTAACTACTACTACTAATATTAACAACTTATATGGTTGAGGGTACTTTATACACTGGCGCTTAACGCCCTAAAAATGAGTTGCCCTTGTTAAGGGCGCTACCAGCGGCGTACGACATTTAAATGAAGTTTGTGCTTTAACAATAACAATATTATTGAATAGTAGCTTGCTAAAGCTGAATATATTAAAATCAAAATTTGTATGTTTTTCACTTCGTGGCAAAGTCAATTTGAATCAATTAATTTTACACAAGGATATATGCAATCGAAATATTGAACAAACTAATAACATCAAATACCTTGGCATTGATCAGTCTCTTAACCCTTTCGGACCCAGTGTACACTGTAGTGTACACAAATTTATAAGCTTGTATATACCAGTTGAGTGTAACGGAGTTATAAAATTTTTGTATAGTAGTTGATATTTGGTGTATAATATATTATTTAGTGCATAAGTGATTTTATTTTATTATTTGGACAATTCATAGACATGTACACTGTAGTGCACATTGGGTTTTAGTGGAATAATATTTATTGTAAGTTCTAATCCCTTTTTTTTATGTTTTATTGAAAAACATATTTATTATAGCATATTTCATTGAAAATGAGTAAAAAATATTTAACCAATGACGACTTAGTGGAACTCTTGGAGAATGACCAGTCGGATATAAAGTATTTGAGTGATGACGATGATGGGTTTCAAACAGATTCGTATGAACAAAAAGGCAAAATTTAGGTAATTGATAACTGTATGTAGGCTAGCAAAGTACGTTTATTCCTTTAGACATGGTTGATGAAGAAGAGGAGATAGAGATCACAGCTTCAGCACAACCACAAAACGAACCAGAAACTGAAGAAGTTATTGGGGTTTTCTCAACGGAGCTAATCGAAGATGTTGAAATGCCAGAACAAATTGAAAGTGAACCCATAGCAAGAGAGAAAAAAATTAGCAAAAAGGCAAAAAAATAAAAAAAAATAAAATAAAAATAAATAAATAAAATAAGCACAATTCATTTTTTGTTTAATAGGTAGTAATGACACCGTTAAGTCCCAGTGTGCACTGTAGTGCACGGGTCAAAGGTCAAAGCTGAGCAACATTAGGAACTCCGGACACAAACTAAAAATAACTAAAAAAATTAAAGAACTTATGTACCAAGTTTCAAACTTTTTGCTCACTTAAAAAAAATGTGGGTCCGAAAGGGTTAAATGGCATGAACACATTAACTCTTTAACAAAAAGATTAAGAAAATGCATATTCATATTTAAAAGTTTAAGCGGCATTTTTAGTAATAAATTGATTAGGAATTGTTACTATGCTTTTGTAGAGCCGTTGTTAATGTATGGCATTCTGTCCTGGGTGGCTATTCTTGAGCGCGAGAGAAATTGTTACTCCCCGGCGAATTAATTCCCTCGCCTTTCACTTGAAATTCCTCTACTCTAAAAACATGTATTCTTAAACAAAAGGAATAACGAGGGACCGGTGAAAGTTTGAGGGAGAAGTCTACAGTGTTGTCATATTTTTCTTCATAATATAACCAATCAGAACTCCCCTATATCTGATATTTGCCAGCTGTGGTGGCCAAAAACTGTTTGGTGGTGGCGTGACAGATGATGGATCAAAAAATATTTATTCTAGTGATTTAAAAGTTAATCTCATATCTTCGGCTAGGATGACGAAGCAGTGGGTTTAAAATATTTATAAGATGTCTCACTAATGGTTTGGACAACCTAAATAAACGAACAAAAATTTGATCCGACAATTCAAAGGGATCCGTTTTTCCTAAAATTCGAATATTTTTTGCATTTTCAAACTGTTCCTCCGCATCTGCTAAATCATCCAAAATTTGTCTAGCCATTAAATCTTCGATATCCATTATTTAAATAAAACCGAATTAATATGATACATCTCCACACGCACGAACATAACCTACAAAGTACTTAAAAAATGTTTCTTTTCTGCTTTCCCTCGATTTTCTCTCACTAAAAGTAAGGGAATTAGTAGGGAGTGTTTCCGTCTACTTGGCTGGGGAAAATAAATTCAGGTATAAAAACTTGACATGAGGGAGTAGAAAAAGATTATTTTCTCTTATCCATTCTACTCCCTCAAGCTCAAGAATAACCACCAAGAATTTCTTTATTTTTTATTTATTGGAACGTTCTTTCTTTTAAATGTTGTTTGTTCAGCTTTTGTTTATAACAAAAAGAGAACAATAACAATTTAATGTGTTAAGGTGTTTAAGGTGTTTTCAATTAGTTTTCTTTGAATATTTCGAAATCTATAAGTCCTATGGAAACCAGCAAAAGAAAACGTTATACAACAAAAGTACATAAACTATAATTTATTCCAAATGTTATCATTATTAAAAAAAAATTAAATATGGCAAAATTTTAAACCAATTTTTAAACCAATGATTGTTCTTTCAAAAATAATGGATTTTCAATCAAATTTAAGGAGAATGTGATTCTTATAGAGTACAGTCACCATTTAAAATTTTAGAACAAAATATTTATTAAAACGGCTAAAAAAAGCAATTGTGGGTATGAAAGTGAGAATGATTATTTGTTTAATAATGGTGCGAGTGATGATACAGATTATATACGGAGTGACGATAATAATTATTATGAAAATTTCACACCACATTTTTTAACCAATCAGAGGCTTGTTTTTTGTTAAGTTACCATGGCAACCCAAAAAATTTCCGGAAATTTTTTACATTCTGTCAAATTAATAAGTGGAAATTTTTCTGTCATTTCAAATGTCAAAGTAAAGACGCGACGGAGCTGGAGTGCTTTTAGAATTAAATTTATTTGGCGACGCAAAGGAGGATATTCACGAGGATATTATAAGTACAGAAATTAATATGTTAATATTTATTTTTTTGTTTAGAAAAATAAAGTTGTGGGTATCACAATAATATATATTAAACTAACAAATTTTATTAACGCATGTAAGTAACATAAATGTCTATGTTTAATAAAATATATGAAATATTTCAACACAATTTTATTTAATTTTAATTTAGATAGCCTATTAAATTTACTTGAAGATATTCTTGGATTCTTCTGAATAGCTTTACATCCAATATTTCTTCATAATGAATATCCTCAACCAATTGTGACAAGTAGGTAAGCTGACGTGATATTTTTCAATGTCTGAATATTTTTTGCACAAAATAACAATCCATATGTTTTAGAACCTGGAGCCATTTGTGTGATATATGCCCACGCACTTTATTCTTTTGGCTGATAATCAAATTTTGTTATGATTAGAATGTAAAAATTAATCTAATGGACGTCTGTAAGTGCGGCAGCCATTACTATCTTGTTACCTTTTATTATTCCATGGCCGTCTAGAAGTTGTTAATTATTGGCTCGGCGACAAGAATGAATACATTCCCTGTGCTCGCATTTAAGTAATATTATCAGAAATAAATGATGTTCCACCAATTTTAGTAGACCAAAGTTAATAAAAAATGGAAATATAATATGTTTTTAAGTTATTTATAAAAAGTTCATGTAACTAAACTTGGAGAATGATATGTTATTTCACTAAGAAATTTCTTATTTTATTAAACATATAAATCTTGAAGTAGGTAGGTACTTCAGAATAATTATCAAAAATAAATGATGTTCCACCAATTTTAGTAGACCAAAGTTAATAAAAAACGGAAATATAATATGTTTTTATGTTATTTATAAAAAGTTCATGTAACTAAACTTGGAGAATGGTATGTTATTTCACTAAGAAATTTCGTTTTCAAAAACACAATCTAATAAATTAGCGAATTGCACAAACACAATGACTCGATGACAGGTGGTGGAACTTAACCACCCGTTGTTATTCCATGGTTCACTATGATGAATGAATTTTTGTCATTCGTAATAAAAATGTTCAATTTTGGCATAATATTTATAAAATAATGGTGTGAAATTTTCTTACCGAATATCCCACGAGCTTAAATTAATATCCGGAAATTTTTCCTCTTCCATGAATATTTTAAGAAAATTATTAATAATTTTCAAAATATTCATGACCTCGAAAAAATTTCCGGAAATAATTTAAGCTCTAGGGATATTATAAGTGAAAATTTCACTTTTTAACCAATAAGATACCTTAATTTTGACTAGTTACCATGGCAATTAAAAAAATTTCCGGAAATTTTTTCGAGGCGCCACGATATTTAAGTGAAAATTGACAGTTGGAAAGGTAAACATATGATCTACAACCATTAAATAATGTAGATATACCTGTGAATAATGCAAAATTTCTGAATTAACATTATTATTTATTATTCGCTATAAAGTTTCATTAAACAGAAACACAAATTTGTTAAATTATTATGCATTAACAATTTATAATTCAAAAAACGTAGGATGTACAAACATAGTAAGATTTAAATGTTGCTTGAATTCTAATCCATCCTCTCTTCTTAATGGTGAATAGGAAGGTGACGAATTAATTAGATGTCTGTGTTTTAAGACATATATGTAATATTTTGAAACAATTTTGTTCAAATCTCTTTTACGCAAAAGGCCATATTTACTTGACATCTGCAGCAGACTTTCTTGGATTTTCGTAAACAAACCATTCGACTCTAACGCTTCCTGATCGCAATCTTCCATTAAATTCGTTAAATATATTAATCTTGGATGACATATTTGCGCTTGACTCAACTCTTTGCAGTATTTACATAAATTGTACTTTTCAAAGCATTCCATTTTTCTCAAATTGTTTAACGCAAATGCTTACAAGAAATGTTTTACATGAAAATATCTTTGTTTGCTGGTTTACTATACAGTAACTTAATATAATTTACCAATATAAACCTCATCTGTCAAAAGCATGGCCGCCTATATCACGGCCACCTACTGCAACAAACCATGTTAATATTATATTTTTTAAATTAGAAGTGTTATGGATTACTTTAACAAAAAATACATTTCTACCACCTTTAATAACCTAAAATTATGAAAGGGCGATAGACTGAACTAATACCCATCTGAGTTTTAGTATTTGGTGTAACTAAAGTTGGTAATTTTTTTTTATTTAACGAAATATGGTGGATATACCTATATGATTTTTTTAGAATTTATTTCATGTTGAACTAATATCTTCATTGGCAAATCTCTAATGATATCGCCTAATAAGCAAAATAATAACGAAATAAATTTAATTATTATAGGTTTTATTAATATTAAAAATACAATTATTATAAATGTTTGTGGGCTGGCTTGAATTGGTGGGTTGAATCTGGGTACTTTCTGTTTTATTTTGCATTGTGCTCTGATCATGATTAAACTTGCTAGTACTTGATGAAATTCTCCTCATGGATTCAATCATCTGATGATGATGTTCAACGTCCAATTGTAAGTAAGGTTTGATTGACTGACTATTACTGTGTCCAGTAATTTTAATGAGCTGTTGTTCACCAACTCCTTCCTTGGCCAATTTCGAAACAGCTGTTGTTCTTGCAGAATGATTAGTTATTTTTACTTTTCTAGTGTCAATTCCTACATCAGAGGCTGCTGATTTAAACCATGAAGATACAATGTTCTTACCAACTGGGCTATTCTTGTACCATCCTTTCGAATTGGGTTGACTCCAGTATGGGTTTGGTGTTAAGAATAATCTGTCGGTCTGAATAAGATTTCCCCTTTTTTCCATCAACTTCTTAAACAAACGAACCGGACACATTTGTGGATTATCGAAATTTGTAATCAACCATTTACTATCCGACAGTTTTTTAGAACCACATTGTGTGGTTTTGGAGAATATTGGATTATATTCTATCCGACCTTTTGGGTTTCCGAAATTATCAGTTTTTTCTTTGAAGTATTATATACACGCAGAATATCCTTCACCTCCTCTCCATGCCAGCTCATGTGAAACTATGTGAAAAAATTTACGCTGCAATCCATCTGGAGTATTTTCATCCCACATTTCAATAATTTTTTTGTATTCGTCGCTGGTTAAGGCTGAAGCACTCACTTTTCTTTTTAATGGGTCTCTCTGTAATTTTTTGCGCTTAGCATCGCGTGCAGCTCTGGCGGTCGCAAATTCCACATCAGAAAACGGATTAAATTTTATTTTATATTTTTCGTAATAAATTTCTTGTAACTGCTTAGCAGTAGAGTTCCACATCACTTTGACCACACTTTCCTTATAATCTTCAAAATTTTTCTTTTTCATATTAAATGCGTAGTCCTCCAGTATAGTAGCCACCTGTACTACACTCATACACTCATGAATATTATACAACTTTTCGTCACAAAATTCAACAAACTGTTTCCATACACTTCATTTTGATTTTCGGGTGTTATCTGGTGTTATATTTTGAATTTCTTGTCTAATTACTTGTTGATTTTCTTTACCAAATCGCGACATTTCGCTATACACTTATTAAACTCAACGACAGACCTTTTAAACTAGTAATTATTAAGCTTTGTGACAGAACCGGTTAAGCGAAAATGACAAATCAACATAATATGTCAAAAACAACAATACCCTGGCCAACTTGACAAGCGGTGAAATTAATTTAAAATGTCAGGTTGGATTAATAATTTTTTTCCAAATGATGGTGTTAAGTGGTGTGAAATTTACCGAATACCACGCAAGCTTAAATTATTCCGGGAAATTTTCTTTCGGGCACGAATATTTTAAGAAAATTATCCCTCGTCGCTTCGCGACTCGGGATAATTTTCAAAATATTCGTGCCCTCAAGAAAATTTTCGGAAATAATTTAAGCTCTTGTGATATTATAAGTGAAAATTCACGTAAGAGACAAAAATTGCTAATATAATTTTGTAATTCATTAAAAATATCTTATTTTTAATATAGTTTTTAAGAATTAATACTTACAATGTTAAGTCAAACTGATTATAGAAAATATCATTTGCAAAGGCACAAAGATAAATAAAATAAATGCATATATGGTTAACTGGGCACAAAAATAATCTATAGAGATTGTTTGGAGTCAAACTTAGGATAAAAAAAAAGGTAATTAAAGGATTCTTCTGCTGCAGGAATCGTACTGTTTTAGTTTATTTTCGATACAATAACATGCAATGAGAAGTTTTGGATCACATCTTATTGTAGCTTCATATGAAATTTAAATAATCAATGTTGCAGCATTAAAGTCTTTCTATTTTCGGTACTAGTAATCACATCACAAAAAATAAAAATCCAAATCGCTTGCAATAAAATTTAGAATAAAACTAGACTTATGAAACAACATTCAAAATTATTAAAAATGGCCCTTTTTGTATAATTTAAGAATTGTAATTTAATATTACCAGTGGCACCCGGTGTAATCTCCAAGATTTATTGCACAATATACCGGGTGTAAACGAATAGTAGGCCACCCCTGTAACTTCCTTGTTTTTAAAGATATCGGGATGAAATTTTGTATGGTGAAATTAGGTAAGATTTACAACTTTTTGAGACCTATCCGCCTTATTTATCACTTCCGGTTTCACCGGAAATGCCCCCAATAATCTTTTCTAAATGGACCACCCTGTATGTTTTTACATTTTTGAAATAAAGATCACATTTTGCACACATTATACTATTTTGATCAATTTATACAGTGTTGCACGAAAAATAATTCGAATTTTACTTGTCAATCTAGATGGCTGCGTATGTTAAAATTATTTTTGTTCCAATGTAATTCATATAAGAAATACGAAAACGTCAATATGTCGAATAATACATCATACAGGGTGCTGTAAACTCATATAAATCACATTTTTCAAAACTCATTTGTTTTAAACATTATGATATGGGCCACCCGGATATTCAGAAAGCTCTATTTAGTAAGGGGTAAACGGTATCAAAAGTTCCGTAATGTGTAATCGTTACCAGCAGGAATGACAATTTTTCTTAAGAAATTTATGATTTATGTCTAACTTCAATTAAATTTTTATCAACCCTGTATATTTGTGTTAATATTTTATGATATGCAACAAGAATGAGCCAGAGGCCCATTCTGTCTCCTGCGGAGGGTGGCATATCATAAAATATTAACACAAATATACAGGGTTGATTAAAATTTATTTGAAGTTAGATATAAATCATATTCTTAAGAAAAATTGTCATTCCTGCCGGTAACGATTACACATTACGGAACTTTTGGTACCATTTAACCCCTACTAAATAGAGCTTTCTGAATATCCGGGTGGCCCGTATCATAATGTTTAAAACAAATGAGTCATTTGGAAAAATGTGATTTTAATGAGTTTACAGCACCCTGTATGATGTATTATTGGAGATATTGACGTTTTCGTATTTTTTATGTGAATTACATTGGAACAAAAATAATTTTAACATATTCGCAGCCATCTAGATTGACAACTAAAATTCGAATTATTTTTCGTGCAACACTGTATAAATTGTTCAAAATAGTATAAATGTATCCAAAATGTGATCTTCATTTCAAGAATGCAAGAAAATACTGGGTGGTCCATTTAGAAAAGACTATTAGGGCCATTTCCGGTGAAACCGGAAGTGATAAATATGGCGTGTAGGTCTCAAAAAGTTGGAAATCTTACCTAATTTCACCATACAAAATTTCATCCCGATATCTTTTAAAACAAGGAAGTTACAGGGGTGGCCCACTATTCGTTTACACCCGGTATACTTCCTTCACCGAAATGGCCACGGCGTGGATTTTTCCAACACAAACCACCAGATTACATTGCCTATTGGAACAGAATTAAATAGATATAAAATATTTTACAAGAATTTCCCTAAATTTAATATAAATATGGTCGAGTTAAAAATAATAAAACACACAAATCTTTTCCTGCAGACAATAAACATATATAAAAAAATAAAAACTAATCTTGTCATTGAGGACAATATGTGATAACAATAATTAAGATAAATAACACATAAACAAATGTAAAAATACATTGCTAAATATTTTGTACGGAACATTATGAAAGCGTGTGCCTGACGACGACCTCTTCAACTAATAATTAGAGACAAAATAAACAATATACTTATCATTCCCAAACAAATTATTTAAAAAAAATAATGATAAACAAAAATTGTCGACTCACTATTATGTTGCATTCTGATTACCTTCTTTAAGAGTTCGTAAAAATATAAAACGATAGTCCCATTACAGGAGAGAGGGTACACATATATATGTATGACATTTATTTATTTACTTATTTGAAGTTTGTGATTCGTGAGCTTTGAAATTAAATATTTGGTGAGTGAGTGCATGGCTTGTTGACAATCGTAGTTATGTACTTAAGTGTTAGATAATTCTAATTAAACATTTTATAACAGTGACCTATAGTCGAGAATCTAAAGGTCCGAATTCGATCGTGGGGTATGAACTCGCAAGTATAAAATTTAAAAAATACGGATATTATCCAGAATTTTATGCCGAATTCGATTCCAGAGGGCGCGATGTCGGCCAAGATTGCGAAATTGCAAAAAAAGTAATAATTTCGAAAAAAAAATTGGAACTTAAATATTGCTTTATCTTTCGTTTATATTGCATTTACGAGCTTATTTATAAAGATTTTTTAATAAGTCATATATCAATCGAAAGCTTGACGTTTGTAGTTTCATACAAGTGTAATAGAGAGACATTATTTTTATTATAAACAACACTATAAACTGTTTAAACAATATGTGCTCGGAAAGTGTAGTATAATTTTCGGCATCGAGGTACTTTTGTTATTATTGCAGATAGATGTATAGTTATTTGAGACGAAATACGTAGAATAGACCAATGATCATTTTTTATTAAAACAATTTTTTAATTCGCTGAATAATTTAGGAGTTATGATTTTTTAAATGTAGGGCGCGCGGCAGTAGTCATAACTCATCATAATAATAAATATAATCGTGGCCTCGGGTACGCCATTTGCAAATATATTGTGATGAGTCATAAAATTCCGAATTGGAAACTTTTCCTTACAAATAATAACAACAAAGCTCGTTTATTGAAGTATATTCCCGAAAAATTCTACACAGATCATAGTAGTCTACCTCCAACGTTTCTGTTATGACGATAGGGATGGTCGAAGATAGTGCCAGTACAACGATTTCCCCCATGAAACAAAAGTAAAATTGTAACAGACTTACACTTTTCAAATCACAGCGAAGCAGACAGTAGAATATTTGCAATAGTTCAGTACCTATTAAATTTGAATTACAAAAAGGTAATAATACAAGCTACTGATACAGACATTTTGGTGATGGCACTATACTATGCTACTAGAATAAATATAAATGAGTTGTGGATACATAGATTCGATGTGTATATATCTATTCACTGCATAATACAAAAACTGTCGACTACGCAGAATATATCAGAAATTTATTTGGGCAATTTTTTTCTATGTACTTACGTACTTACGTCTTAAGTGGTTGCGATACGTTAATTTTCCTTTCAGAAAAGGAAAAACTTACATATTCAAAACATGCCTCAAATATTCCAATGATCCTGTTGTCAGTATTGAATTTCCCACTCGACAATTCATTTGATACTGCTGAATTTGAAAACTCTGCACGATATTTCTTTAAAGTCTTATATGGTCGACCGTTTTTCATTGGTAATATGCGAAATTTGCCACCAACTGAAGGCTCATTTCACCAGCGCATTCTCAGAGCTACCCACCAAATAATTATTTGGAAGACAGCAAGTTGCGTCAATCCAGTGCTTCCCAACCCTAAAGATTTTGGTTGGGTTTCGAAGGACAATATATTAGTACCAAGACTTATGACAAAAAGTGTCCAAATGTAACGCCTGGAAACATATGCAAACTGCAGTTGTGCTAAGGCCGGTTTGGCGTGCATAATAGGTTGTTTTTGTGAAGGCCGATGTCAGAGGTGTTAGTTTAACCTTAACTTATACTATAGTAGTATTACATCAATACATTTAATTATTGCATTATGATATTAATCATATGTACAATGACTTACCTATAATACTACAATTTTAGTTATATCATATGTATTATGTATACAGAATTTACAATACATTCAACCATTATTTTGTCAAGACAAAAAATATTTTAATAAAAATATTTTAATTTCATTGTAGTTGTTCTTAAATTAAATACAGATAATTTGTTCTGTTTGTAAGCATTATTTATGATCTATACGAACTTTCATATGAAAGACGTTACAAAAATGTTGCTTGTACCTTACAAAAAAATTAATAAAATAATGTACAGTGCCCGTCACAATAATCTTGCCAACCTACATTTTTCGAAATTCTCTACATTTCCTCCTGGTGTATATTATTAGAGTTTTTTTGTTTATTTTGTTAATTGTCCTCTGCTGTATAAGAATCAAATATCAATTGTGTTGTGGTAAAGGATGGCGGATTTATATAACTGATAAATCAAATAAAACTTGCCATATGTGGCAAAATTATTGTGACGAGCACTATACGTAATAATAAATACTTTTATTATAACAGCAGTGCCTCGAAATTATGTGAAAATAGCCTAGAGACAAAACCGCGCGCGCGGTAGACCAAAACAATGCCCTTCATTTAAAAAAAAATCAGATCTCCTAAATTATTCAGCGAATTAAAAAATTGTTTTAATAAAAAATGTTCGTTGGTCTATTGTACGTATTTCGTCTCGAATAACTAAACATCTATCTGCAATAATAACAAAAGTACCTCGATGCCGAAAATTACACTACACTTTCCGAGCACATATTGTTTAAACAATTTATAGTGTTGTTTATAATGAAAATAATGTCTCTCTATTACACTTGTATGAAACTACAAACATTAAGCTTCCGATTGATATAAGAATTATTAAAAAATATTTATAAATGAGGTCGTAAATGCAATGTAAACGAAAGATAATGAAATATTTAAGTTCCAAATTTTTTTCGAAATTATTATTTTTTTTGCAATTTCTTAATGTTGGCCGACATAATATCCACATTTTTTAAATTTTATACCCGCGAGTTCAGGCATTTTAGACGCGTCTTTTTGGATGCTAGATTCCTTACTACTATGTAAAAACGTAACTATAAAATAGTATATTACTTAATGAGTGTTGTAAGAAGCATATTAGACTCAAGGAAATACGCACTCGCCGCTACGAGGCATCGTGCGTAACTTTTGAATTCGTGCGTAATTGCTTTACAACTCGAATTATGTACTATACTTTACCTACGATCATATTTATAAAAATTAAAAGACAATTATTTAATGTGTACGAATAATAATTTAATAGTAATATGAATGGATTATTTAATTGAACATTTTGATATAGTTATTAAATACAAAAGGAGTACCATTTGATTTGCTGCTTGATACTTAGGATAGAGCTATGTTATTATTTGATATAGTTGAATCCAGTTGAATACTATTTGCTGCGGAACATGTTATTTTCACTGAATTGTCAGTTTTATTATTCATAGAATCATCTACATATCCTTCAGCTACCGTAGATGATTTCCATCCACCGTGTTTTTTAAATCTAATGGTTAACCACCGGCATTAACAAGAATAGTCGCTTGCAACCGTCGAAAGCAGTGTCCTGTGTAGGCTTGTGTCTGGTAGTCTAAGATATGTAGCTATTTGCCTTGGTATGCTTCCTAATTTATTTATTTTTTTTTTTTATCTATTTATTTAACGTCGGCCTATTTCCGCTACCAGGGCCTATCACCGACGCCAGGAGACGAGCTACCCCCAACCTGGAAATTTTGCCGAACCTCTTCCCTTAAGAAGAGTAGGGATCTTTTTACTTGCCTAACATTTAATAGACAAGGGACCGCCTGCTTTACATCCCCTCCGAAGGATGGTATATCCACTACGTAATCCTCGTCTGAAATTACGTAACTTCCGCGTATACACTGATATACAAGCCAGTAGAAGGTGGGACGAAAACTAATTTATTTATACAGCGCATTATCTGGTGCATTTTCCATTAGCATAATTTAGAAAAAAAGGTAAATTTGTAGTATCCTTTGTTGTAGAACGGATATATTTTATGACTGTGAGGTAAAAATATTCTGATACAACAAGAAAATGTTGAGTCTTAGTTTTGGAGTCAGGAATATTAATAAATCAAAGATTTCCCTGTATATTGTATATGTTCAGGTTTTAGAGTAGTAGTAAGATGGCCGCGAGTAAAGAGTCGTTAGCAACAGAGCTCGATAAATTAAAGAAAACCGACATTATAGATTTAATTATATATCAAAAGTTACCCGTAAAATTATCCTCAAGTGAAGTGCTATGTGAATTAAAAAATAAATTTCAGTTGGTTTTTAAGAGTGGGAAATTTAGTGAAAACGATATATTCCTCGACTCACAGGAGTACACAAACGATACAAACTTCTGTACCAAACAGATTTGTATTCAAGCTAAAATCGGGGAAGAAGTCCATAAGAGCAAAGTGCAATCACTAAATGACGTGGTGAAACACCTAGAAAAAAGGACAGGTGACTTAGAACAAATAATTAGTTTATTAAAAAACAATAATAAACACACTCAAGGTAACAGTCAAAAAATATATCAGAACCAACAGGCAGGGTTATCTACTAACCAGATAGTAAATAATGACTTATCTACTAAGAATAAATGAACAACTGCTGCTCCACCTAGAAGGGAGAAGCAAGGAATTAATATAAATACAAATTCTACTTCAGACGGCGAAAAAAGATATCCTACTCTAAACAAAAACAATACCGACAAAAACATTATCTCACGAGACCAAATGAGTAACGCTATACAGGAAGCACAACAAAAAGTTATGCAGAATAAAAACAATGTTTATTCTCAAAAGAGCATAAGATATAACCAACGCAGACCAACCATTGGTACCAGCAAAAAAATCGACTGCGTGAGTTTAATTTTATGTGAAGACCTGAACGTAGATTTCTTAAATAATGCATCACAGCATACAAGACTACTTTGCGATTTATTGGAGTCTTTTCAATTAAACTCCCTAATTAAAGAACCTACCAGAATTGCCAAATATGGAAATAAAATTACAACAAGTGGAATTGATTACATAATAACAAACATCGGTGATAATGTACATCATAATATAATAGAACCAGGTATGTCAGTCCATCTAGGACAACTTTTAAGTGGAATAATGAAAAGGTAAGCCAAGGCCCAAAACTCACTGAAATAATTTCTAGAAAATATAATGAACATTCAGTATCCGAATTTAAGACACTTTTTGCTGATACAACAAATTTTGAATTTCACAGAGAATTTACAGATATCGATCATATGTTTAATTGCTTCATGTCGCACATTAATTGGTGTTGTTTCAACGTAGCATTCCCAAACCAAAAAATTAAAATAAATAAAAACGTTAAACATAATTTCACATTCTCGGCCCCCTTTCTTCGAGAATTTAATAATCTAAAGTCACTAAATTGAATGCGAAAATCTGTACCAGATAAATTTCTTGATGAACAGTATAAACTCTTAAAAAAACAAGTTAATAAAAATATTGAAAATGAAAGAAAAGACTTTTATGCGAAAAAAATTAACATGTCAAACAATAAAGTTAAAACACTTTGGTCAATCACGAATGAAAAACTAGGTAGATCTAAATATAAAGAAATTGAGTTAAATATTAAAATACAGGATAAAATCATATCCAGCAGTAAAGAAATCACTAACCTCTTTGGGGAATATTTCGCGAACTCGGTAAAAAATCAAATAGACCAACTTAATTTACCAGGAAATACGTGTACTACCCCGAACAAAAATAATCATAATTCAATGTTTTTTACTCCACTAACACAACGCGATGTTAAAAAATTTTTTCTTGAATCAAAAAATAAAAATAGTACTGGTATAGACGAAATTCCAATCAAATTAATATTTGAATGCTGTGATGAAATATCCTATTATCTTGCTGAAATTATAAATGTATCTGTACAACTTGGTCAATTTCCCACCGAATTAAAAATATCAAAGCTTATTCCTGTCTTTAAAAAAGGCGACCCATTATTCTTAGAAAACTACAGGGGAATCTGTTTGTTAAGCAGTTTCTCAAAAATTATAGAAAGAGCTGTATACGAAAATATTATTAAGTATTTAAAAAATTATAATATATTAACATCTTGCCAGCACGGATTTCGCGAGAACTATTCTATAGAAACTGCTTCTGTAGATTTAATTCAATATATTCATGAAAATATCGACAACAAAAATTACATCCTTGGAATATTCTTTGACTTTTCGAGGGTGTTTGAAACAATCAACCCCATATTTTTAAAAGAAAAAATTGAGAAAATCGGTATGGGGCTCTGTAAATCAGTGGATAATATCATATGTAAAAAATCGGCGATTAAAAGTTAAAGTCGATGAAGAGTATTCTGATAGTTACGAAACAGAATTAGGAACTCCTCAAGGGGGTGGGGGGTATTAGGTCCATTGTTGTTTCTGTTGTACATAAATGACCTGCCGTCCTATATCCAGGATGGCAAGGTATTTATGTACGCAGACGATACTACAATCGTTGTCACTGCAAAATCATATATGAAACTCAATGAAAAAGTTATTTCTGTCATAACTAATTTCAACCAATGGTGTACGAATAATCACTTGATAAATAATATAAGTAAAACAGTTATCATTGAATTCAAATCAAAATACAATCGTCCTAGTGAATTTGAATTTAACGTGAACAACACGATAATAAAATCAAGTATTAGTACAAAGTTCCTTGGTACCATAGTTAACTATAAACTAGACTTTGGGGAAAATATCAATAATCTTTGCAATAGACTGAACAAACTATATTTTGCCTTTCTAACTTTAAAAGCAAACTTTCACCAAACCTATTTAATTAATATGTATTATGCATTCGTATACCCAGTCCTAAGTTGTAATATTGCCATATGGGGCCAAGCAACTGATATAAATAGATTATTTGTAATACAAAAAAGAATTTTGAGATTAATTTTCAACATGTCTTACAGAGACTCTTGCAGAGCCACCTTCCAAGGTAATAACATTCTAACTATTTATTCCATATATAAACTACTGTGCTATGTATTTCTACATTTTAATGACTTTAAAAAGATCAAGAAGTACACCTATACCCCACACGAAACAATGAAAATATACATTTAAGTAACTTTAGTTATATGCAGTATAAAAAATCGCCAAAGTATGCTGGAGGCTTCTTTTTTAATCTCCTACCTGTTAACATAAAAAGTTCACCTTCCTACAAAAAGTTTAAAATTAATTTGAGAGCGTATTTAAGTAAACATGTTTTTTATTCATTGAATGAATATGTCCAAAAAACGCACGTAGAAAATAAAAACCGGCTTTAACCTTTGCATTGTCGTGATATATGTTCTTTATTAATAATTGATTAACTGTTATTAACATTTTATTTATTATTTTTAATACTTAGTATTAAGATTTTAACTTGATTTTTTTATATTCAATATTTTAGTGTGTCTTAATATTTTATTGTGATTGTATGACTTACTAGTTAGTCTGTACTATGTAATCAGAATCACCTACTGACCTGTCTTATATCTATATGTATATAGCAACAAAAGACCAATAAAGAATCTAATCTAATCTAATCTGTTTCATAATTTTTGTTTTATACATGCATCACTGATACCAATTATAAGAACGACTTAAAATAACACATATTGTATATTTCTACGTATTTATGTGTAAAAATTAAAATATCTTATCTTCTTAAACAAATATTGACTATCTGGTGCATTTTCTAGAAAATCATTATGTTAAAATCATGTTATTAGCACTCAATACCTTGAACTTCTTGCTTTTAAAACCGTTGGACTTTCTTTTTAGTAGGGTTAATAATTTGGAATAAATTGCAATATTGATATCATGATTTATGTTAATTGTTGTTCTTAACATAGAATAAAAGGCCCAAAGCGAGGAAGGTTTCATATTATCTGATAATCCTTGAAAGCATGCCAACATTACGTTTTCCGAAAATGATCTGATATCATTTTTTAATCTCCAATCCATAAACTTCTGATATACAATTTCATATCTTTCTCGAGATTTTGTTGGCAACAAGTTGCTTGTAGCAGCCTCTGCTATTTGTATTATATTAGGAGGTGTTAAAATTTCATTTTCACTATCGCTTGACATTTTTTTTTCAAAACTATTTAGTAAAATCTGTATTTAGTTTACTATTCAATATTATTCAACAAATATTATATCAGTTTTGACAGCGTTTGAAAATTACGAAGCCGCATTTGTTTCCTTAAACTCCCCGTCAGCGATATAAGCCATATATAATTGCTCTGTCCCGTGCGTTTTCTTTACCGTGCGATTTGTTTACAGTGCGTTTTGCTTACAATATGTAAAATTCAACTTACAGAGATGGCAGGTAGTGTTTTTTTTACTATTTACAGTAGTGATCGTAGGTAAGTTCATTATTCCATTTATAACGCAAAAATGTTGAAGTTTTTGTTCATATCTAATATACAAGGTGTTTCATTAATAATTGATCATTCGCTAACTGAAGAATCCTTAGACCAATATAAGAAGATTTAACCAAAAGATATAATTCAAAAGTATATGATCTTAAGAATTTGTTTGTACGGCTCCGATTTATTCAGTTTGATTACATAAAGGGGAGACCATATGTTAGAAGTATATTCAAGTAGTGGTTGTACGTATATAAGTAGGATTGACCTGTTTTAAATCATATAATACAGGGTGCATCACGGTTAGTGGTCTATTAGACGTTTTAAAAAAACTACAAATAATTTGAAGCTAAAAATGTAGCAATTTTTTTTCAGAGGTACTCTATTTAATAAAAATAACGTCATCGTGACACGTTCGGTTATACCGGAAGGTGACATCAACTTACTTATTTTAAATGGCAAGCCTTATTTTTTATACCGGATTATTTTAAGGTAACGCTCGATATCATTCAGTATTTAAAAAACCAATAGTTTTTGAAATATTTCGACATCAATGAAATTCTTTGCGAAAACAAAAAATAGTTGGACATTAATAACATTGGCTATGGTAAATTTCGATAACCAATGTTTCTCCTTCGTCAGTAATAGCTAGAAGAGTAGTTGTTTTTATTGGTTCTCCAATAATGAGTATTTTAAAGTATTTACCTAACTAGTATATTAGTGTGCCCAGATTAAGGCAACAATATACAGAAAGTAGGTATTTTCATAATAAATAAAAAAATGTGCAAGTTGTGATTTGCATAATACCTATATAATGTTCTCCAATGTTTCTCCCATTTATTTACGAGAGATGAGGCTTATGTGGGCTCAACCTACAAATGCCCCAAAATATACAGGGTGTCCGAAAAATGAGATCCAACTTCGACAAATTCGTCCTCCATTAAATCGTTTATTGATAGTGGAACATACCATATTTTATAAAATTATTCGCTTCCCTTTTATTACCTTTCAACATATACGTACATTCCCCATAGCTAAAATCTACGGTCTGTAGCATACTCACCTATATATTTAAATTCTGTTACTCTAGATTGTATAAGAATAATAAAAACAAATATAATTTATCGAATATTGTTTTAAAAACTTTAATATATATTTTTACAAACTGAAATTTGATATTTATTTTTGGATAAGACTCCATAAATTGGTGACCCCCACATGAAATCTAATGGGCCATCTATCAATTTATAATGGTCTTGAAATTTCGGCAGTCCAGGCGGAATACTTAATATCTATCATGATTATAATTATTATTATCTTGAAATCTTGTCCTCTCGTTTTTTTTTTTTTTATTATAATAAGAATCTTTTGTGATCTTTCTTCTGCTGGAATTCAATATATCGTCTAAGTTATGTACGGGAAATTGGAGTTGAAGTTCTGATCGAATATTAAATTGTAGGATATGTGCCAAGTCGAGGGTCAGCAATTAATGGAATCTTCTGGTCAACGGTGGAGTTACCAATTTTATAGTCTTCTGGTACACGTCAGGGTCACCAATTTATAGAATTTTTTTGTAATCTTTCTAAATTTTTAGGTTTCCATCGAATTCATACAACTTCATATCATCCACAAAGTAATGGGATGGTTGAAAAATACCATAGAACTTTTGAAACAGCATAAATCGCCAGGGCCAACTCAGTTCACTGGCTTGATGAATTACCAATTATTTTATTAGGTTTACGAACAATGCCTAAAGACTATTTATTTTTTTCATCTGCAGAACTTGTTTGTGGCCAAATTTTACGTCTCCCTCGTGAATATTTTATTAAATCACATTCTGATATTAAAGTATTTTTATTTATTAACAAATTACAAAACTATTTCAATAACTTACAATTCACAAATTCTAAACGAAACCATTTTCAAAATACCTTTGTCAGTCCTGATATTAAAAATTGTAAATTTGTTTACATTCGAACCAACTTTTTCCCCTTGGTACGAAGGACCTTTTCGAGTTAATATTATTATTTTTTTTATTAGCCTTATTTATATTAATGTCCTGGCGGAGTTCAGCCGTAGGCTATTCTACCACTCAACCGGGACGGACACTCACACATAGACAACATAATAACACCCATTCCCTGCGAGAGCGATTACACCGTGTTGTCTCTCACACAACCGCAGTCTAGTCAACTGCTACCATCTCGGTAACACGTGAAAAACGCCACTACACATCCATACCCTAGCCAGGATTCGAACCCGGGACTTCGTGGTCGCAAGTCTAACATCCTAAGCACTGCGCCACCCAGCTGGTTTCCAGAACTAATATAATTATAACAGTCCTTAAACGTGGAAAAGATTTTACTATAGCTTTAAACAGAGTTAAGCCTTCATACTTATTGAATGATGTTGTCAATCTATCCACCATTCTGACTGTAAAAAAATCCATTTTAATATTGATACTTTGGTAGGTTGATTTTTTATTTTGCAGGGGGGCGGGGGAGTAATATGTAGCGTACTTACCTATTTAAATTCTGTTACTATAGAAGAATAACAAAAAACCAATACAATAACAAATATAATTTACCGAATGTTATTTTAATTTTAATTAAATAAATATTTTTACAAACTGAAATTTTATATTTATTTGTATCCAGATAGTTTTTTTCTTTTAAATATTTCTTGACTGATTGCCGTACCTTATATTTATTGTTGTATTTGTTTTGTATTGTCATTTCTTTCATTGTAATAATGTTTGTTTGTTATTATTATTATTATATATTTATTTATTTATATTTATATTATATCATGACTTACCATATATACACTACTATGTATCACAAGTGGCCAATAAAGATTATTATGATTATTATTATTATTATTATTTATGGATAAGACTCCATACGGTTATTGGGTTATTTAAAGTTATTTAGAAAAATGGTTAAATTAACATCAATATCGCCCATATTGTGCCATAAGAATACAGTAATTTACAATCATTTTGTAAAAGAATCACAGTACATTCATTAAAGTTGCTTAAAGTTCTCTAACGAAAAAAAGTAAATATGCAAAAAACACATGTATAATATCAAAATTAGTTCTTACTGAGGGAGGAAGATGATTCCATAACCTCCACTCAGAAGGTAGTGATCCAAAACCGTTGATTCGTTGCTTTGTTTTTGTTGAAGATATTAAAATTTATACTGTGTTTTTTATACTGCTTTCAATAGCTCATTTAGATAGAAAAATGCTTGAAATTTTTCTCTATAGTTGGTTTTGGATCACTACAGTCTGATTCGAGGTTGTGGAATCATCTCCTTTTCCTCTCGGTAGGAAATGATTTGATATTATACAGGTATTTTCTGCACATTTAATTTTTTTTCAGGGAGAGGGTACAACTTTTTCCATCCCTGACGAACTTTAAGCAACTTTAATTAATCTACCCTGATTCTTTTACGAAATTATTGTAAATTACTGTATTTTCATGGCACCCCATTTTCGATATTGACGTGGTTTTAGAAAACCTCTAATACGCTACTAATCGTGATGCACCCTGTATGAGACCATATGCTAAAAGTATATTCAAGTAGTGATTGTAAGCGAGGTTTTGGCCTAATTTAAATCAATTGACTTTCTGATTTAAACATGTAATAAAAAAGATCCAATTCTCTTAACAACATGATCATATTACTTTGTCTACGCAATAATTGTTTTGTTTTTTGTTTTCCAGAGAAACATGGCGTTCCTCACAGGAGTGCTTCTATTTGATGTTTTGGGTGTAGTCACAGCATTTCTAGCAATAGGCATTGCGTATTACAAGTGGTCCTTCCAGTATTGGAAAAGGAGAAACATTCCCTACTTGGAGCCGTCCATACCCTTTGGCAATTTCATTAACCCTCTTAAATGTGCACCCGCTCTCGGCATAGGATTGCCAGATATTTATAAGCAAGCAAAATCGAAAGGTTTGTCTATTTGTTTAGTTGATTCTAGTGTTCAGGAATCTTGTTTCTCAAAAATATACTCCTAGAATGTCAAGGTGTACACGCGAAGACATAGTTTTGGATAAATATGTACGTTATCTGGAATGACCTTGCGCATCTAAATGTAGATGGCATCATTTTGTTTGCGAATGTAAAAATTTTCCGATTTTTTTTATTGGTTTTAGTAGTCGAATAAAAAAAAAGCATTTAAAATATGACTCGAAATATGATTTCAACATTTTTTTTGGGGGGGGGGGGGGGCAATTGTTCTGCAGATGAAATCTGTATGTTATCAGGATATTACAGTAAAGTTTAATCAAATCTGGGAGTGGAGCGTTCTTTGTAAATTAAGTTTTAATTTTGAAAAACGTGTTTCTGTCTCGTTTTTTTTTTAATGTCTCTGGTTCCCTTCATTGGATCAGGCCAAATAAAAAATGAAAATGTCTGTAAATACATTGTGAATAAAACTTCATGGGGCCAAATCCGATCTGCCATTTTGTTTCTTTTTTTCAGAACCATAAAAATCACGAAAATTTACAATTTTATATAAACCGAAATTACTAAAAAATAAATAATCTTTTTTAATGAAACTTGGTGAAATTATGTAGGTGCAATCTGCTATGGAAAATTGCAAATAAAAATTATTATTTTTTAGGCACTTGTGCCTAAAAGTAAAAATGAAACATTAAAAACAATGAAACGTGACACTTTTAGGCACTAATGCCTAAAAGTAAAATTGAAACATTAAAAACAATGAAAATATTTATTTATTATAAAGGACCCCGCACGTTTCTTATGTAAAATAATGCCCGGTAGATTTGGTTAAATTTGAAATATGTTATTTATGAAATCATCCTGAATAAATGTCTCCATGGGAGCAAGGTCGAAAAATTAATAGTTTTTAAGTTATGGAGCTTTGAAGCTGTCTATCCGTGGTATATCAAATTCGGAACGAATTATGATGTGGCTGAAGCACAGCTCGAGTTTGACACGAATTTTCAAAATTAGAAATCCAATAAAATAATTAGCCTCCTTCCTAGATATGGACCACAATACGAACCGGAAGTTGCATGATTAAGTCCATTTTTAGAGTGAAAACTTTTTCAGTCTCAGTATAGACCTGCGTGTTAAGTACGTATAAAGGGTAAATAAATGGATTTCAGGCCTCCTCGCTAGATATGGACCACAATAACATAGGGCTGAAGTCCGAACCGGAAGTTGCAAAATTAAGTCCATTTTAATGGTGAAAACTTTTTCAGCGTATATATAGACCTGCGTAATAATTACGTATTCATGGTAAATGAATGGGTTTCAGGCTTCCTCGCTAGATATGGACCACAATATCACAGCGCTGAAGTGCGAACCCGAAGTTATTACTCAGGTCTATATACAGACTGCATAAATTTTCACTCTTCAAAATGGATTTAATCATGCAACTTCCGGTTCGCACTTCTGCGCTGTGTTACTGTGGTCGATATCTAGCGAGGAAGCCTGAAACCCGTTCATTTACCATGAATACGTAATTATTAAGCATATATACGCTGAAATACTTTTCACCCTTCAAAATGGACTTAATTATGCTGCTTCCGGTTCAGACTTCAGTCCTGTGTTATTGTGGTCCATATCTATTGAGGGGGCCTGAAATCAATTTATTTACCCTTTATACGAACTTAATGCGCAGGTCTATACTGAGACTAGAAAAGTTTTCACCCGTAAAAATGGACTTAATCATACAACTTCCGGTTCGCACTTCTGCACTGTTATTGTGTTCCATATATAGCAAGGAGGCCTGAAACTCGTCCATTTACCCTGAATACGTAATTATAACGCAGATTTATGCAGGGTGTTTCTAAATGATTGGGAGAACTCTTAGCCGTAGATACTTGATATCAAACCAAGTCGATCTAACTCAAAAAGTAGTGATCTAACTCTTTTCGTTTTCAAGGTACAGGGTGGCAAAGTAAAAAAATTGTATTCGTAATTTGTCTCTATCTTGGAGACTATTATACGTATCTACTTCAAAGTTGGTAACGACATATTTTTCAGGTCGCTAATTATAACGGTGATATTGCCGATGCCATATTTTATAGATGGCGCTAGTTACAGGACTTTTACGTGACACTTTAAGCCATAACTTTTTGAGGTTAGGTTTTGGACATCGTCTTCTACTATAATCGAAACGCAATTTAGTTTCCTAAAGAAAAGGTGTACTTGTTTAAACGCGATAAAATGCACCCTTTCAGAGAAATACGCGATTTACAATTTTATCACACACCAGTTCGAGGAAATTCAATTATACCTAAAAGAGGTTTTCTCATCTAGTAGGTGTACGGCAAGTATGATGTCTTGAAGTCGTCAATAGTGTTTGTTGTAGATACGTATAATATTCTCCAAGATGGAGACAAAATATGAAAACAATTTTTTTACTATACCACTCTGTATCTTGAAAACGAAAAGAGTTAGACCGCTACTTTTTGGGTTAAATCAACTTGCTTTGAGGTCAAGAGTCTACGCAAAGCGTTGTCTCAATCTTTTTAAAACACCCGCGGTGTTGAATTTCTTCGAACTGGTGTGTGACAATGTTGTAAATCGCGTATTTCTCTGAAACGGTGCATTTTATCGCAATTAAACAAGTACACCGTTTCTTTAGGAAACTAATTATAGTAGAAGACAATGTCCAAAACCTAATCTCAAAAAAGTGATGGCTTAAAGTGTCACGTAAAAGTCCTGTAACTAGAGCCATCTATAAAATATGGCATCGGAAATATCGACATTGTAATTAGCGACCTGAAAAACATGTCGTTACCAACTTTGAAGTAGATACGTATAATAGTCTCCAAGATAGAGACAAATTACGAATACAATTTTTTTACTTTGCCACCCTGTATCTTGAAAACGAAAAGAGTTAGACCACTACTTTTTCAGTTAAATCGACTTGTTTTGATGTCATGTATCTACAGCTAAGCGTTGTCCCAATCTTTTCGAAACACCCTGTATATACACTGAAAACGTCTCACCCTTAAAAATGGACTTAATTATGCAACTTTCGGTTCGAACTTCAGCCCCGTGTTATTGTGGTCCGTATCTAGTGAGGAGGACTGAAATCCATTTATTTACCCTTTATACGTACTTAACACGCAGGTCTATACTGAGACTGAACAAGTTTTCATTCTAAAAATTGACTTAATCATGCAACTTCCGGTTCGTACTTCCGGTTCGTATTGTGGTCAATGTCTAGGGAGGAGGCTAATTAGTTTGTTGGATTTCTAATTTTGAAAATTCGTGTCAAACTCGAGCTGTTCTTCAGCCTCATAATAATTCGTTCCGAATTTGGTATACCACGGATAGCTATCTTCAAAGCTCCTTAACTTAAAAACTATTAATCTTTCGGCCTTGCTCCCATGGTGACTTTTATTCAGGATGATTTCATAAATAACATATTTCAATTTTAACCAAATCTGCCGGGCATTATTTTACATAAGAAACCTGCGGGGTTATTTAAAGGTACAAAAAAATATATATCTTCTCCGCTTTGACAAAAACTCTTGAAATTCGTTGCGAAATCGATGTGTTTTAAGCACTCGATGCATTGTCCAACTCGGCATTCGACTCGTTGGACAGTTATGCGTCCCGTGCTTAAAACACACTCTTTTTGAAACTTGTTACATAAACAGCTATTTATCACAATTGCAAAGCTCGTTCAAAAATTCTTAGCGTGACCAAATGCCAGTTTTTTATGAAGTTTCACAAAATTTTAAATAATCTCGTTTTTTAAAGAAAATATCAAATATTTTTATTTGTAATTTTCCATAATAGTTTTCACCTACAGGACCTACAACTTCACCAAGTTTAAAAAAAATATATTTAGTAATTTCGGTTTATGTATAATTGGACATTTTCGTGGTTTTTATTTTTTACAAAGAAATAAAACGGTAGATCGGATTTGGACCCATACAGTTTTATTCATAATTTGTTGACAAACATTTTGATTTTCCGTTTGGTCTGATCCGATGAACAGAACCCGACATATTAAAGAAGAACGAGACAAAAACACATTGTTCAAAATTAAAATATAATTTCCTAAAAACGCTCCACTCCCAAATTGACCAAAACTTTACTGTAGCTTCCTGATAAAATACAAATTGCATTTCCACAAGAAAATTCCCCCCCCCCCCCCCAAAAACAATTTTTGAAAAAAACTTAGTTTTATTCGACTATGGGTTTACACTGCATTCACAGACTTTTTAGATTTCTTTATTGATATAAAATGTGTTTTTTTTGGTAAAGCACTGCCTTGTTTTCGCAGCATTGTGGGTAATATACATGAGTATCACGCGCTTTGGCGGAGTTGATTACCTACTTAGACGCTGATATTATTAAAATATTTGACATTATTCAATAATGAGACTTTGAATACAGTCGTATAATAAACAGGCCCACAAACAAGAAAGTTATTTGAACTGGACATCTGTATATACTTTTCTTTAGTATTCTTTCCCGCTGATTACGAATCTGATGTCAGAATGGGATATTACAGAGAAAAACCTGCAAAATGCGTTTTTTATGTTTTTTTGGGTGGCAAAATATGCATGTGGCGTGTTCGACTAGGCTGCATGTATTTTTTTATGTTTTTTTGCCCCATTGACCTCGAATCTATTGTTGGAACCCAGAACTAATTGTCAAAATGTTGAGGAAAATAAAAAAGAAAGTTTTTTTATGGATATCATTTTTCTTTCATGAATTCATAGCGTGTTACGATGGCCTTTTTTTTCCGGGATAGAAATCCTTTATGGACACCTGAACGGTAGTGTGGGACTCACCTCTAGGCATATCCACTAAAACCACCCCTCTTCTGTGTATGATGTATCCTGGAACCGCTCTCGCTTCTCTTCAGGATACACGTCAATCGTTATTCAATGTATAGATGTTTTTTTTCCCGTGTCTTTGTTCCCTGTATTCCCTCTAGTTGTGCAAAGGGTATAGGTCGGGATTCCTCTCATCTTCCCCTTTATGCACAACGATCCGTGTAATAGCTGTTTCGGCCTTTGCCCAATTGTCTTCAGATTGCAGCATGAATTCCGCAAGCTCATCCGGCCCTAGACGATTTATGCCTCGTCTCTCCTCCACCCATCTGTTGCAGTGGAAGACTGTGTGCTCTGCATCGTCTATTTCGCCACAATATGCGCACTCTCGAGAGTCCAGCTTTCCTATTCTCAACAGGTAGTCGGCGAAACAGCCGTGACCTGTCAGGGCCTGCGTGAGATGATACCCTACCTATCCGTGTTTCCTTTCCACCCACTCTTTAACTGTAGGGATCATACGGTGAGTCCATCTTGCTTTATGGGCGTTCTCCCATCTGTTCTGCCATCTTTCGAACAGTCTTTCCCTGGCGGTTCCTCTCTCGACTCCTTCGTACACTTCTACCCTTTCCTTGACCAGTAAATCCACTGGAGGGATCCCTGCTACCACCTGCACTGCCTCGTACGAGACTGTCCGATAGGCGCTACATACCCTCAGTGCCATCTGCCGTTGAATCCTTGCCAGGCTTACTTTGGCATTAGCCCTTTCTTCTAAGGCGTATCCCCAGACCGGGGCGGCATATAATATGACTGAATGCACCACGCCACAAAGCACTCTTCTTTTGCTGGCCTTTGGCCCCTTCGTGTTGAACATCACTCTTCCCAGAGCGGTTGCCGATTTCCCCGCTTTTTCCGCCGTTTTTGTTATGTGACACCTGAATGTTAGTTTTGGGTCCAGCCAGATTCCGACGTATTTAAGTCCATTCCCCGGTCTAATTTCCATCTGTCCAACCCTGATGGTGACAGCCTGGACAGTTCTTTTCCTTGTGATCATCACTGCTTCGGTTCTTTCCGGAGCAAGTTTTAATTTTGCGCTCCGCAGCCATTCCGCTATTCTCTCAATAGTGGCATTCGCCTTCTCCTCCATTAGCCCTGTCCAGTTTCCAGTCACAGTTAGGGCAAGATCGTCGGCGTAGCCCGTAACCCCATTTGCGATGGGAATCCGTAGGACGTCATCGAACATAATGTTCCACAGTGTTGGTCCGAGTACCGAACCCTGTGGGACACCGCAGGTCACGTTTCTCCATTCAAAGGTGTTATTTGCGTCCATCCCTATTTGCCTATCCCTGAAGTAACTCTTAATGATATTAATGATATAAGGTGCCACTTCCAATCTCTCTAGTTTGCTTATAGTCGCTCCCCATCCTGCATTGTTAAATGCGTTCCTGATATCAAGGGTCGTCATTAATCGTCATTAAGCATATTCTCTTTGCCTCCATGGCTTCTCTTGCCTTGCTCGTGATGCAGGTCACAGCATCCACCGTCGACATTCCTCTGCGGAATCCGAACTGGTAGTTCGACAAGCCATCCCTCCGGTCAATTTCTAGCTCTAGCCTTCCCAGGATTAAGTATTCCAGCACCTTTCCCAAGGTATCCAACAAGCAGATGGGCCTGTAGGAGGATGGTTCTTCAGGTTTTCCGTTCCCTTTAATAATGAGGACGAGCCTTGCTTTCCTCCATCTGGATGGAAAGTCTCCTCTCTCCAACGCTCGATTCATGACTCCTAAAACCGCTTCGGGGGATTCTTCGACGACTATTTTGATCACCTCCGGGGGGATGTTATCCGGACCCGGGGATCGGCCGCTCTTAGTCTCTCGATTGCCCCCTTCAGTTCATTTTCTGTGAATGGGGGGACATCCGCTACATCCATGCCATCCCACATTTCTTCCTCCCTGGAAAGAGTGCGTCAGCTATCTCCCTCATCTTCTCCAGTGGAATCGCTGGAGGGGGTGCTCTAAACCGGCGCATGGCTATTTTGTAGCCATCACCCCATACATCTTCATCTATGCTTGCGCATAGCTCCTGCCATTTTTTTCTTTTTGCATCGGATATCGCCTCTCTAAGCGCCTTCTTTGCTTCTTTGTAGGCTCGGGAGGCTTCATTATCATCCTGTCTGCCCTGTCTCCGGATTCTCCTGGAATACTGTCTCCTGGCAACGATGCATACATCTCTTAGTCTTGCTAGATCTTCGTTCCACCAGTAAATGCCTCTATGTACCCTTGTTGCCCTTTTCTTCGGCATGGCCTCGTCACAAGCTCTGGTGATGGCCTGTGACAGGGTTGCGTCGGTATGGTTGGGGTTGTTTCCTGTGTTACGATGGCCTGCGTACACCTTTTTTTTGAGTAATTTTTCCCACTGATCACAAATTTTGAGTCAAATTTGAAGGTCAGTGATGAAAATACTGAGAAAAATTTAAAAAACTGACAAAAACCGGTTTTTTTCATGGATGTCGCGTTTTTTCATGAACGCATAGCGTGTTCCAATGGTCTGCATATACCTTTATTGAGTAATTTTTTCCACTGATTACGAATCTGGAGTCAAATTTTGGGGTCAATGATGAAAACAGAGAAAAATCAAAAAAACTGTCAAAAATCTGTTTTTTTCAGGATACCCAATCATTTTGCGTGATATACAGTATTTCAATTTTATATGAGTTTTCGTTTTCGAACGCGCTTATCTTCACACGATCTGTATAAGGGGTTTCTTCATCGTTTCGTTCCTTTTCATTTCACTTCTCTTTGTAGCATCCAGCAGTAATCTGCTAACATGTTGACATGCCCAAGTTGCCGTTATTTTCTGGACACCCATCCAGGTGTGAATCGAGAAAGTGCAATTTCAAACACATCATACACCTAACTTTTCGTAATTCTTTATCATTTTTGATACAATGTTTCTGTTTCTGTTTCTGGATCTTTGGTATTACCGAGAAATTTTATGAACACGTCTTTAAAACTTAAGCATGCCGCCTTTTCTACTTCATTCAGAATCAACGAATTTTTGGTCCCTAAATAAACTTCGAATCTCAGGCCCAACGAAGATACCTTCCTTCAATTTAACATCAGATTTGTGACTCATCAAATGACTCAAATATATATTTGAGCATCAGATTAAATCAAATGACTCACGCTATGTATTCATGAAAGAAACGTGATATCCATAAAAAACTATAGTATCCGTGAAAAACGCGATTTTTTAAGGTATTTTTTTATTTTCCTCAACATTTTGACAATTAGCCCTGGGTTCTAACAATAGATTCGAGGTCAGTGGGGCAAAAAAAACATAAAAAAAATACATGCAGCCTACCCGAACACGCCACATGCATATTTTACTACCCAAAAAACCATAGAAAACGAGTTTTTGGACAGTTTTTCGGGTTTTTCTCTGTAATATGCGCATTCAGATTCGTAATCAGCGGGAAAAATACTAAAGGAAAGTATATTCAGATGTCCAGTTCAATTTTTTTTTTTTTGTGGGCCTGTGTAATAGAAGCTACGGATATAGATGATCAGAAACGGCAGTATACAAATGATATAATATTAGCCACACAGGAAAAATAGTTCTGTTGGGGCGTATGCCAATCAATTTATATTGTATTGCGCATAAAATAACATAAATTTTTCAAAAAAGTTTCCTTATTCAATGTGCTCTTAAAAAACCTAGTAGTAAAAAGTTTAAAGCAAAACTGAATGATTTTCTTTACAGGTTGGAGATATATTGGAATATACTCCTTTTTTAGACCTTTGTTTATGGTTATTGATTTGGACGTACTGAAATATATTCTTATTAAAGATTTCAACAATTTCGTGGACAGAGGATTTTACTCAAATGAGAAGGACGATCCAATAAGTACGTATAATTTTATTAATTTGTTATTTTTCTAAGTCGAAATTCGGCTCCCTTTAACTTTTTAAATTTTAATGCTATAGATCTGCTAACGTGCTAGTTACAAAAATATATTGCAACCTGTTTCATGGTGAGGAATTTTTTTAATTAATTTTTTTTGTCTTTATGGGGCTTGATGGATTCTCATGGTTCTTTAGCATCATCAAAATTGTTTTTCATTACTTTCATTGCTCTAGTGTCTTCGCGTCCACTCCAGTTGTATACTGTTGTGTTACCCTAGTTTCACCAGGGAACTGAGGCAATCCTTTACCGTTTTGGAACGTATCTCTACGGCATTCAGAGCTTTGAGAGCTGTTTGACAGTCAGTGATAATACGAATTCTTTTATCAGTGTATGACTTCCGTATTGTTTCTTGTGCAGAGATTTCTATAGCTGTAACTTCTGCTCGGAACACTGTTACGGTACTACCCAGGTTCAGACTAATGGCTGTCCCTGCTTGATCCCCAGTAACTCTTTACTCAATACTCCTTGACGTTTTTTATCCGTCAGTATACCATATGTAGTCCAGTGATTGACGGTAAAAATAGGGTATTACCTCTGCATTCTTTCGGACATCAATTTTGATGAAAATTTGTAATTAAGCTTATCTAACCCTCCTCTTCAAAAGTTATCTGTTCCTGATGTGTGATTTTTGTTTTTTGGGGGGTGAAAACTACCCCTTCTGAGAAAAAATTTAAAAACACAGATTTAAGCGTTACATAGCTTGAAATCATGTTTAAATATGTAGAATAAACATTATTTCATGTCCTGGAATATAATTTATGATGTGTTACAACGTTCAACCTTTTAAAACCACCCCTCATGACAAAATGTTTTAAAAAATTAATTTTCAACAACTTGAAATGTTTTAATGGTGCATTTATAATGAATTAAAATCCTGTCACTGTTTATAATACAATTTATGATTTATTGCAACGTGTCATCCATTATAAACCGCCCTCGTGATAAAATTAACTACCATAATTTCTTAAAATTAAAAACTGAAATTATTGAATGAGTTTAAAGGGGGAAAATAAAAATTTTAATTATAATAGCATGTTTTATTACTGAAAATCTATGGATCATCAGAAGAACTATCATCACTATCGACCTCCTCCTCTTGGTCTGTAATTGGAGGACAATTTTGACAGTTGTCACCGGGGCATGTTCCGCATGTTGCGTTACAAAAAATCAACTTTTCTGTAGCTACAAGCTCCGCCGCATCCTTTTTTGCAATTATAAAATATCATTTTGAGGAGTGCTTCCGGTGCAGGCATATCCAGCATTTTGATTGGTAGTAAATGTTCTTCATTATTAATCCATCCCCAATCAGTTGGATGAATATTTTTGTTCCCAAGCCACATCTGGATTTGTAAATAAAGCCTCTTAATGTGCTCATTCAGAGCATCAACTGTCGGAACAAGGGATGATAATCTCACAGCAGTGTTTTTAGTGGTAGCCTTAATAATGTTATCATAGCGCATCTGTTCGAGAAATGCTGATAAGTCTTCGACATGGCTTAATTTTTTTAACTGTATCTCCTTAGAAGCTGCGTACAGTAATATTGTGCAGTACCTACCAGCTTCTAAAATTTCTTCCAGCTCTGAGGTACTACATATCATAAAATATCTCCACCTGATCTCTCAAATCCGGTTTTCTATAAGATCGAAAAATTTTTTTTGCTGAAAAAGGGCGATTAGTTTTTCAGTGATAACTTCCTTCATTTTTAAGCTATTCGATCGCTCCAAAAACCATTTTGCAGGGAATTTTAAGGGCTACGAGGCATGTAACTTCCTTGAACGCTTCGTATTTGAGATTTTTGAGTATAAAGGGCTCGGGGATGGTGGTCCTCGCACTCAAATGCAAACTTATAACGGTGTTGTCTCAATTAATTTTTATCCTAGAGAAATTAAAAAAAAAAAAATAAAATTTTCAACAAAAGAAAACTTAATTTTTGTACTCTAGTATTTTTTACGTATCTTCTTTAGTTTTTGAATTATTGTGAAAAAATTAAAATTTTTTAAGAAATTTCAAAAATCATTTCAAATTTGAATCAAACTTTTTTCAAATCTAGGTGCTCCAAGCCGATCAAACTTCTAGACATATTGTTAGTTATTAAATAAAGTAAATTGTAAATGGATTAAGTTCAATTTCAATTCTTGTGGCGAAGCCATTGATTTTATTACTGATTTCTTCTCCGAAAAAATGAGACACCATTTTATTTTCATCATAACTCCTTTAGTTTTTATGTTAACGATTTTTACCAAAGCTCATTTTAAAGGTCCCTTCACGTACTTTTATTTAACGTTGAAAGGTTCGAATTCAGTTTTCGGCGAACAAAAAATCACCTTCAACGAGCCATAACTCGGTTCGTATTACATCTACAGAAATTAAAAAAAAATCCATTTGTTATTTTATAAGCTTCATTTTTTGCTTACAATATTTTTTTTTGATGAAACGTAAGGTTTTCGAGTTATTCGCGAAAAATCGTTCTAAAACATGCATTTTTTAGATGAAAAATCAACATTTTTAATCACAATTAATTCAAAAAGTATTGACTCATCGAAAAAACTTTATAGAACATTTTTTGCTTAGAATTTATTCCCCTATCGACTTCTGCGATAATTTTGAATGTAATAATTTCCACCCCCGAGAAGGGGTGGCGTCCATCCTCAGGGTAAAAGCACACATCGGCACTATATAACTTTTGTTCCTTGTGCCATTCCCTAATTACTCTCCAGATCTCACGTCAATCGGTTTTGTCCGAAAGAAAACCGTCAAACACTGGACTAATGGTATCATTTAAATATTCTCACAGTTACCTTACTTCCTCCTCTCCCCAAATGTATTTGTGAAGTTATGGCTTACGCTTATTCTATCTGACTGCCTATTTGACAATAGCCGATTTCTGCACATCGGTTTGGTACCCTGTTTCTGGAATGGTACCTTGTCCGCTTGCTTTCAGCCTGTACACTGCTAGCAGGGCCTCATCCTTTACGAATAAGTGTAGTGAAGGTAGGCAAAGTAATGCTTCTATGGCTGCGGTAGGTGTTGCTGACATTGCTACTGTTATCCCTAAACAGGCCAGTCTTTGTACCTTTCTCAGTTTTCTCATTGCCCCACTTTCCGACTTTGTGCCACCAGATCAGGGAGACATAAATTATTATTGGTACCAGAATCCTTTCGTACAAAAAGTGCACCATTTTTTGTTGTAGTCCCCAGTTTTTGACTACCATTCTTCTGCAGGCCATGTTTAAATACAACTCGTTTCCTTTTTCTCCTTGCATTGAAGCAAAATTGCCGAAATCTTGACCAAGCGTGCTCCCAGGCCACCTCTCCTGATGTACTCGCTTTTAACGCCAACATGATGAATACTTGCGAAAGGCATCTGTTGGGTCCATGATTCCCATTGCAGTCATAGGCGTAGGTAAGAAGATGATAACACAGGTCAACATTTGATCGAAGAACAATCACCAGACTTTACCAGAGTATACATAGGTTTTTTGGGTCGCTGATTCCGCATCCGAGGTTGATTAAGCTTCATCACGTTAAGTTCTTGGTCATTTGAAGGTCAAACTGAGGAAAAGTGAAAAATTTGAAAAAAATTATGTTTCTGAGGTAGCTGAATTCAAATCCGCTGTTATTTTACATATGAGGTCAAATTAAAAAATAATGATTAAAAACTTTCTTATGGAAATTGGTCAGGAGGTAAAACTTGCTGTCATTGCTTGTATTGCTTGGAGCTCAATCTGTTTTGTTTGAAGGTCGTATAATGTAGGCTTTTACAGACAAGAATTTATGAATGTTGCACCTGCACCTTAAATTTTGTAATCTGTAACACAGTTCAATAGCAAATAATATGTGTGGTTGCACCCAGGGCACCTCCACATGGTGACGGTAGGGAACGGAGTTGTATCACTATCCGGCAAAGTCTCTGGGTCACGGCGATCATGCCGTCATGGCAACCACACTTAATAGTGTTATGAGACAAAGGTTCGGATCCTCAGAAGAAATAAATTTTTTCAAATTTTTTACAACACTTTTTCTCAGTTTGACCTTCAAATGACCAAGAACCTGACGTGATGAAGCTTAACCAACTTAGGATTCGGAATCAGCGATCCAAAAAACCTATGTATACTCTGGTAAAGTCTGGTGATTGTTCTTAGATCAAATGTTGACTGTGTAATCACTTACACCAAAGTTCAATACAAGAATAGTTTTATCGAATTCACGTAACCTCTTTTTTGTAAAGGTGACCACGGTGGTCTTCCCTATCTGTCTACCATAACGACGGCTCTCTGCATCTTTTTTTATGCAGCGACCTCCCATTTCCCCATTACTAGAATGGCGATATCGCCTGCATAAACTTGCACATAAATTTCCTGCTGTTCCAGTCGAGAGCTTGTCCACCATCAGGCATCATAGGAGGTGTGGTAAAACGTAGAGTAGTTAATATATTAATTTTACTTTAAAATGTCATTAAACAACGCCAACGTCAGGAAGGATCACGTTCAGTGTTTTATTTGACCAACCAGCAGCAAAATTAATATTTTTAAACCTTGTAGGTGCCCATCTCTTCGCAATTGGTGGTCAAAAGTGGAAGAATTTGAGGACAAAACTAAGCCCAACTTTCACTTCGGGAAAACTAAAGGCAATGTTTCAGACTTTGGTGGATTCTGGCAAAGTCCTTGAGGATTATTGTGAAGAACATAGCAAGACTGAAGAACCCATTGATGCTAAAGATGTTTTGGGTAAGACATTTTTAAGTATAGTAAAATTATAGTTTGCCTAGGTTATATAAGAAATACTTCGACGAAACTTGCCCTAAAAGTTTAAAAATTTAAGAAGAAGCATCCATTGGTTTACTGTTTGCTTTTACTCGAATATTGAAAAATGATGTATCTGATTACTATTCTCAGTTAATACGTTCAATTCTTTCAGTAGTTTTTGAAACAAAATTATGGTTTAAATGCCATTCTGACGTAGTTTTTTTTTTGTTAAGAAACAAACAATTGAGTTTCAAATAAAAAATGTGTGGTAGTAAAATCATTTATCCCCAAAAATTCAAAATGGCAAATTTATTTCTCAATTGACGATTAAAGGGAAAGAACAATTACACAGGTCCACTAAAAAAAGAGATCTGTGCTGGGATACATACCTATCCCTTGTATTTTAAGCCGCTGGCCTTAGTTTTTCCCCAGCACGTTAGATTTTTTTTAACAGTGAATCATAATATTGCTTACCCAGCTCATTTAAATTAGACTCCAAAAGTGATTCAACTTTAAAACTTCACCTTAATAACATTAAGGTTACATTCTCACTGAATCCCCAATTAAAATTCCCCAATTTGCTTTTATTGAATCTCCAGAATCACGGGGTTATACGGCTAAAAGTTTTGCTGTTCAAGAGCTGAAGCATCATGGGGTACTCGATTTCAAGATTCCGAGAGCACAACTCATGAATTCCCTTGGTCAGATTCGCCACTTTCTTCTATTATATTATAGGTTTACTGGGTTACTGGGTGTAGTAGAGGCGTTTGCTGCTGGAATAGGCTTACTTGGTAACAAGGTTCCGAGTGCACAATTAATTGATTCCTCAATCGATAGCCTCCATTTTTTCATTAAATCATCAGGGTTGTGGGGTTATGAAGATATAGGGATTACCGTTGAAGAGCTATGGCAGCATAGGGTGCTTGACTCCAAGATTCTAATGTCACAATGACAAGAATTCTCCTACTTAGAATCTCAATTTTTTTCCGTTTCGCCTTCAGAGTTACGGAGTTACGAAGTTTTGGGATGCTGAGGTTGTGGATGTATGGCACTCAAACACAAGGATCCAAGATCACAATCTCAATCAAGATTACCCACTATTTTCATCGAATTTCCAGAGCTATTGGGTTGATGAGTTAGGGGGTTTTACGGTTTCTTTGAGTTATGGGGTCAATAGTGAAGTACCACAATGTTATTAGGGTGAAGTTTTAAAGTTGAACTACTGTTGGAATTTGATTTAAATAAGCTGGGTAAGCAATATTACGATCCACTTTCTTGTACTAAAAAAAACCTGACGTGCTGGGGAAAACTAAGGTCACATTCGTGTTCAGCAGCTCAAAATACAAGGGATAGGTATAATCAGTACCCTGGCACATACCACTTTTTTTTGTGGGCTTGTGTTAGCATTATTCATTTTGTGTTCTAGCTTGTTTTACCACTGACATCATTAGTTCCGTGGCTTTTGGATTGGAAATTAACAGCTTCAAAGATCCCAATACACCGATAAAAAGATACGCGACGAAGTTTCTTTCACCAAGCAGTATTTCATCATTACAGAATATGTTCATCCAAACTTTTCCTAACGTTGCGCAAAAGCTAAGAATGCGCATGGTATTGAAAGATGTTAGCGATTTCTTCACGAAGATCGTAGAGGATACCGTCAACTATAGAGAGAAGACCAATTCTAGTAGGAAGGATTTCTTACAGCTGCTTATTGATATGAAAAACGATAAAGATCTACAGCAAAATGGAACCAAAGGTAGGACATGATGTGAAACTGCTAGTTATATATTAATTAGTTTATGTGGTATAATTTCTTCAATCTATTTCAACAATGAGACTTGTAATGTTTTGTCATTTATGGTTATCGATATAGAAAAAATGTCAATGTTTACGATTCAGTCTTGCCCAATCCAGAAAAAAATTACTGGAAAATCTTTAACGGTAATATATTACTACCACTTCAATCTTCTTTAGAAACTATTATTAAATCATGTTTGAACCTTGAGGCATATGCCTGAAAAACCTCATGCAAAACAAGGTGGGACTAAATTGCATGCGAATATGATCTTGTGCTGAAAAATGCGCCCAAATATTTCATGAACTATTTCATCTACATCAACACTTTAAAAACATCTTATTTCGGTCAAGACACTCTTCACCAAAGTAAATTTTCGTTTACTGCTGGCATATACCGTATATGCCGATTTCTTAAACATTTCCAATGTTAAAAAACAAATTCATTAGACCAGGAGCCCGCCGACCACTAATTGGGTGTCATAAGTTTATGCCCAAAATGTGTGAATTGTTGTTAATTTGGGGCAGTAGAGCACAGAGATGACCATTCCAGCCCTTTTTTGGGGGACAGGGGCGTACGGCAGGCCCCCAAAGATGTAAGAAATATGACTTGTAAAAGTAAAAAAAAGTCACAAATAAGTCATAGGTTTACGCATGGGGGTTGGAGGGATTTCTTAATTTACCTCCAAAAATCATGAATCCAGACTCCTATTCATTTTGGGCGGTCCTAGGAAGCGCTACGCTCGCCCAAATTTGAGAAGAAAGTCAGATAAAAAAATGATAAGTTTATGAATGGCAATCAGGAACCTGGTAAGTATAAGTGCGAAAAGACATTGACGGCGTATCGGCTGTTCCCACCGCATGTACTAGTTATCCTGATGATTCGATGAGCATCACAAATTTACGACTGGCAGTCATAAACTTGGTAAGTGTGAACTCCCTGAGTGCAATAATTTATTCGCCATCTTTGAAAAGTGGTGCGAGGGTCTTGCCTTTCACGATGATTCACGGCGTATCGGCTCTTTCTACCGCATGTACTAGTTACCCTTAATTCGATGAGTATCATAAATTTACGACTAGCAGTCAAGAAACTTGGTAATTATCCCAGACAACACAAACATATCTCTGAAGTATGCGGAGAATATTTATTCCGAATATTGCATTTTAGCAGGAATATGCCATATCCACGCAAATATATCCAGAGCATATGCCTGGGACCATTGAAAGGCACCTTCTTTCACATCCCTGGAATATCTTTTTTTCCCACGCAGAATATGCGTAAGATAAGACAAGGATATATTATTTATATCCAAATAGAATATCCGACAGATATAGTATTTATATTCAAATGTAATATCCGATAGATATATATTTATATCCAAATAAGATATCTCACAGAGTCTGCCGGACAGACCACTTTGTTTTTGTATTGGGGGTGTTTTTTGGGGTTGGGGGTGAAAAACGAGCCAGTCTGGCAATTCTGTCATCGTGTTCAGTTTCAGCAGGCCCAAATACTTAAGAATACACTGGTCTGGTCCGTCAGGCAAATCATTTTTTTGGGGTGTGTTTTTTGGGGTTAGGGGTGAAAAACAAGCCAATCCGTCAATTTTAACTTCGAATCCGGATTCAGCGGGTCAAAATACATAAGGATACACTGGTACAGTCCGCCGGCCAGACCACTTTGTATTTGCTTTGGGGGTGTTTTTTGGGGTTAGGTGTGAGAAACGAGCCAATCTAACAATTCTGACTTCGGATTCGGTTTCAGCAGGTACAAATACATAAGAATATACTGGTCTGGTCCGCCGGACAGACCATTTTTTTGGGGGGGTGTTTTTTGGGGTTGGGGGTGGAAAAACGAGCCAATCTGACAATTCTGACTTCGGATTCGGTTTCAGCAGGTACAAATACATAAGAGTATACTGGTCTGGTCCGCCGGACAGACCATTTTTTTGGGGGGGTGTTTTTTGGGGTTGGGGGTGGAAAAACGAGCCAATCTGACAATTCTGACTTCGGATTCGGTTTCAGCGGATCTAAATACATACGGATACACTGGTCTGGTCCGCAGAACAGACCACTTTTTTTTTGTGGGGCTGTGTTATGAACCAGAAAAACATTCGTCTCCTGTGTTAATGAAACTTGTTCGAAATTGTCCAAAAACCGTAAGTCCAAAATTCAATCAAAATAAAAAAATATTGAAATTTTGATTAAAATAATGTCAAAGTTCGAAAATATCATTTTAATGTTTTTTTTTTGTTTAGAAATATGTACTATAACAATTTTGTTTGAAATTATACCTAAGCTGCCAGTTAGTTGTCAAGTAATTTGCAGTTTTTTTTAAATAATTATTTTTAAAATTTAAATTTTTTAATTTTGATTAAATTTTGAATTAAGGTTTTTGGACAATTTGAACAAGTTTCATTAACAAAATTTTCCGATAATAAAATGCCTGATACGATTTTTTTACTTTTTCCGCATTTTTTGTACCGCAGGTGGTTTTGCATTTGTAGGAGGCGAATGTTTTTCTGGTCATAACTAGATCCTAATTTGTTCTATACTTTAGTAACATTTAATTTAAATTGCAGAATAAATAAACATTTTAGAGAGGTGCCCCGCTTTTAAATGGGCCACTAAAATTATTTTTCAGTTTTCTTTTTGTCATGATTAAAAAATATTATTCAGGTATTAAACAAATCACAACTTTCACACTTTTTAATTTCAATATGAAATTACCTACTTTCTGTATATTGGTGGCTCAATTTGGTCACGCTAAATTACTAGTCATCAGGCAAAAACTTTAAAAGACTAATATTATTGGAGAATCAATCAAAAAACTACTCTTCTAGCTAATACTGACGAAATATTGAATTACACGATAGAATTCCTAGCATATATATGCAAAATGTAGGTAATTTTATACTAAATTAAAAAAGTAAGAAAGTTATGACTTGCTTAATACCTAAATAACATTCTCTATCATATTCTAAAATGTCTGCATTAATTTTATGAAAAAATTCCTCACCAAAAATAGCACTTTTTTGTTTTTCCTAATACTGCTACCTAGGGGTTACTAACTTAAAAAGGCAATGTACATGTTAAATGTTATTGTATTACTTACATTTTTTGAAAAAAAGTTGCCAAATATTTCTTAGACACTACTACTTTAAAGTAGTAGCAGTTTGAATATGAATCAGAATTTGGAAAACAAAAAGTGTCTGTTCTTTTTTCTAGTGAAGAACTGTTTCAAAAAAAGGTGCGTACAATTTAGGATCACTCAACATATAGATATCCACATATACGAGGTGTGTAACCTAAAACTACTATTCTATAAATCTTTTAATTTTAAAGGTACTAAGGCAGAGTTTCCAGATACATAGAAGACAATTAGGTATTTATAGTGGCATCTAACTTTTTACTGAATTATAATTATAATTAGATTTCCATCAATATGTCACTAAAAAGTTCCAAAGCTTCACATTTCAGGGGAAACAGGAATGTAATGAAAACCGTTAATTTTTTTTAACACATATTCAGATATTTTATAATTATAAAAAGAATTTTAGAATCTTATTCCATACTATTTTCTTTTCCAGCGTCCTTTTTCCTAAAAATAATAAACAATATTTAAAAATTAATACCAGGATAAAAAATAGTGATATTTTTTTTCATTAATTTGATATTGTTAATACTTATTCAAGACAACCTTTGTTCATCTTATCGCCACGTGACTTTCTTGTCTGTAATTATAACCAGTTTCAGAGGGAAAGGTTCGTTGGTGAAACCTTCATAGGTATAATTATTTGACTTAGAATTTTTAAAATCATTGTATTGATTTATCAGTGAACTTCACATAAAATAACTTCAACTTCATAATAACTACTAAAATTTTGATCTGTCGTGTCAAAGAAACCATGCTGTTATATCCTAAGCATTACCTAGACAACACAAGTCTATTACAAACAAGGCTCGGGAGATTTATCTGACGTCAAAAGGTTGGCTCAGAAAGATTTCTATGCAAATATGACACAATATATCTTACTTGTACTTTTTTTAGTGAATTTCATAATATCGTAAAGTGTATGACCATATAGCGGGTTTAGACGTGCATGGATTTAGTGGCGCCAGTGGATATATTGGCAGTAAAAAAATATTGCGCGTATAAACAGTTACTGGCGAGCATGCATCAGTGCATGCAAGGTCAAGATTTGCTTGCCAGTTCTCGCCAGTAACTGTTTATACGTGCAATATTTTTTTACTGACGTGCCAATATCTACTGGCACCACTAAATCCATGCACGTACAAACCCGCTAATATTAACTTTGGATATTACAAAATTCTCTAAAAAAAGTACAAGGTAAGATATATTGTGTCATACTTGCATACAAATCGTTCCGCGCTGACCTAGAGCCAACCCTGATTTAACCATCACAGAGATAAATCTCCCCAGCCTTGAATTTATAAATAAGCTAGAGTGTAATTCAACACAAAAATGTAATTACAGATCTTTTTTTAGACTAATTAGCATCTGTTGGTTAGGTACGCCAACGAAAGCAAAAATTGCCTAATATTTGTAGGAACACACTGGTTAATGTGGTAATTAAAAGTTAGGTCTTATCCAAATCTCAAGTTGTAAACTTTATCCAACGTCAAAGTGACGAAAAAGTATGACATGACGTAGGATATGACATGACGTAGGTATATATGAGTTTTGATACATGAAATAAATATCACTATTATTTATAAATAACATAGAACTGTTCAAAATTATATTTTGGAAAATATGTACATATCGATCCACAAAAGAAGAAACAACTAATAGTTAATATTACGTCTAAAAATGCCCACCTGATTTTTTCTATTTTTTTTAAGCAAGTTATGTCGAGTCAAATTTTTTGATTTTTGTTATTTACATAGTCTATCAACTCGAAAAATCAGTTTAATCAAAATTCTTGAAACCCTATAGGGTCATATGTAAAAAGACTCGTTGAAAAATATGACTTATTTTGAAAAATGTTAAACAAAAAAAATTACTCCTTCCACCTTCGAATTACCACTTGGCATGAGTGGGAAGGGCTGAATATGTGCGGTGATCGAAAATATACCCCCGTGGGTCGTCTATAAAATTTGAGACTTTTCTGTCTTTATTGGCAAGATATATTAAACCACGTAGATATCAAACACAACATATTATTATTCTTGATAGATATTACGAAGTCCTTAGAAACATACTTTTTAACCAATGTCTACAAGGTAGAGAAATATTTAAAAAACTTAAAAAAAAACAACACTTTCAACCCCAAAACTACTCTTTCAAAGAGACGACGATTGAAAACGAATTTATTACAGTTTCAATAACCTTATTTATGTATACCTAAGTATGTAAAATAAATAAACGTACTTACCGTTAAAAATGACTAGCACAAAAATTAAAACTATACTCACAAAAAAAGGTAAAAAACACAAGACAACAGTTTACAGGCTCTCATAAATGCTATGTATAACAAATAACAATGGCGACCTAACTTTAGAAATCAAGTTCTTACTGCGAGTGCGCAGTAAGCCAGCCGCGTATGTAATCATGTGTTCTCACCAAGGTTTTATTATAGGAAGGTTCAGCAAACTTTGTAAATATCTCGATTTTACATGCAAATATCATGTGTACGACTGCGGTGTATTTGCATATTATATTAATATTACTTTATTACTGGTTTTGTGTATAATAATAAAAGACGATATGGTATTAACAGAAATATAAATGAAAACTGGTACGTCAGACAATCATATGTGACGTTCAAATAGCGACAGAATTTACCTTCTTGTAGCAAAGCTTTAACGCTATAACGCTATTCTACGTCATCCGTGGCCTGGCGGTTTACATTCCTATTTTGTCTATGCGGTTTACTGACTACCATGATACACCATACCGCGGCTGATAGATAACAAAATTCATTTATAAAGGCGAATGCTGTTAGAAATTTGAACTAATATAAGATTTAAAGCAAAAATAACATTTTAGAATTACATGACGAACTTGTCTAGCGATCCGAGACGATAAGCAATTTTACCTGACATACATATATATTTTGGCTTAGAGTTAGAACAGCGTATAATAATACCTTCTCACTAAAACTATTAGAAAAAAGCGACATACCTAATAAAGGCCTTTTACATTTTCGCAGATTTATATTTAGGTATTTATTTTTTGTAGGTTATAATTCAGATATTCCATATGTTTATAAAGAATATTCTTCACAATTTAAATGAAAAAAATATAATCCTGAGATATGTCAACCATATATCCTGAGGATATTGGTAAATCATATGCGTACAATATTGATATCTGTTAACGAATATCCCGGATATATCTGGAATATATCAGCCATATTCAATTAATTGCGGATATTCCATGGAATACTATCATGTAATTTTCATATTCAGTGAATATAGTGTGCCGTCTGGGATGAACCTCCTGAGAGCGAAAAATACATCGCCATGTTTAAAAAGTGGCGCGAAGGTCTTATCTTTCACGATAATTGATGGAGTATTATCGGAGCTTTCTACTGCATATATTGGTTACCCGTGTAATTCGATGAATATTATAAATTTACGAGTGGCAATCAGATACTTGGTAAGTATGAACCTCCTCATTGCGAAAATACGTACGCCATCTTTGACAAGTGGTACAAGGGCCTGCTAGAGAGGGTTGAAACGTCTAAGCGCCTTGTTCCACTATAATTATTTATTTTCACTCTAATAAAATTTGTTTTTTCTGATTAGTTTCTCTTCTAGTTTTATTTATTCTCTCTTTAATTACCCTCCCGTACATGTAACACACACACAAATAGCACGCGCGCACACAAGTTTCTGATTGAATTACACAGATAACCAGTACATGCGGTAGGAAGCTACGATACGCTGTCAATGATCGTGAAAGGTAAGACGTTCGCACCACTTTTCAAAGATGGCGAATATCTTTTCGCACTCAGGAGGTTCATACTTACCAGGTCCCTCCTGATTGCCATTCATAAATGTATCATTTCTTTATCTGACTTTTTTTTCAAATTTGGGCGAGTGTAGCGCTTCCTTGTACCGCCTAAAATGAATGGGAGTCTGAATTCATGATTTTTGGGGGTAAATTAAGAAATCCCCCCAACCCCCATGCGTAAACCTATGACTTATTTGTGAGTCTCTTACAAGTCATATTTCTTACACCTTTGAGGTCCTGCCGTACGCCCCTGCTCCAAAAAAAGGGCTGGAATGGTCATTTCCGTGCTCTACTGCCCCAAATTAACAACAATTCATACATTTTGGGAGTAAACCTATAAAACCCAATTAGTGGTCGGCGGGCTCCTGGTCCATAAGCTTTATTTTTGATCTCTCACCATTTTTTCGCTAAAACTAAATATTTATTGAGATATTTGCAAAGAACAAACAGATTTTTTCGAAAATCTCATTATAGCATTTTTTTTATAAAGCAAGTGCTGTAAATGAACGAAAAAATTTGAGCATCTAGATGATATGTTAACAAAAAACAGCACTTATTTAAAATAATATTTTCTTAATTACTGAAGTAGTCAGTATAAAAATAAAATGGTGTAGAAACGACGAAAGCTTAATATTCTTAGATTTTGGTTATTAGCATTTATGATGTAAGTGCCATAGTTTCTGAAGCATTTAAGTCCCTTCCAGAGGAGATATTACTGTGGATTCATTAAAATGGCCTAATCATATTGTGTAATAAAATCAATACTTGATAAGCAAAAAAAAAATTGAAAGTCAAGCTAAAAATAGTAGTATATCTTTTTTGACTATTAGCATCCAAATGAGTACGAATTCAGTGGTCTAGGTCTTCACACTGACATTTTTTTTGTGAGCCTGTGTTATTGTTCATTACCTAGGTCTATATTTTTTTTCCGCACCTTCCACCAATCTGACCTTGAAGTAATTTTTACTCGAGATAGTGTTAAATAATATACATTTTTTTGGTAGGTGTCACTCAGGGGGTTGATATAAAAACAGCACTCTCAAAAATTAAATTATTTTTTAAATATACTAAATGACGTAATAGGAATATAAAAAAAATGTTAAATATAAAGCTATTTTGTATCAACGTCTCCTGTTAATTGCATTTAATTTTCTTCGATAGTTTTGAAAAAAAATAATTTTAAAGTTGAGGATTGTTACCCCCATAACTGCGGTAATATAGGGGACAAAGGTTCATTATATATTTTATTGTGCATCCCCAGTCATAAGTAACATTCATGTGAGTGAATAACCCTGGGCTCAATTCCACATATTTAACCGGCGAAACTCTTTATTCTTTGTATTTTTTCCCCAACTATTATATTTTTCGAGCCACGAATATATATATTTTTAAAATACTACAAAATGGTGCCAAATATCAAGCTTCGCGGGGGGAAATTTAATTTGGCATCTATTATTTTCGTATCCAGAAGGTACGAGAGAAAAATGCCAGATATCCAATTGTTCCATCATTTTCTTCCTGATCCATTTAAGAGGTTATAGGAAATGCTCCAGTTTACAATTCCAGTGTCAAGGTCGCATCTCCCAAATTCTATAAATCATTTAAGAAAAACTTAAAAATGTAAATTATTACAACATTGTGGAAATGTTATTTACAGGTGATGGAAAAAAGATAACTATGGATGAAATTGTTGCACAATGTTTCGTTTTCTTCCTTGGCGGATTCGAGACGAGTTCCACCACTATGTCTTTCGCTCTCTTCGAATTAGCCACTCATCCTGAAATTCAAGATAAATTGAGACATGAAATCAGTACTATTTTAGGACAACACGACAACAAAATCACATACGATTCACTTAGCGAAATGAAATATTTAGGACAAGTCATAGATGGTAAGTATTTTATTAGTTTTGTAGGTGTCACAAACTTAGAAGCATGGTCGATTACCATTCATTCAGGTTATTTACGTAACTGGTGCAAAAAGCACATCTTTGTCACAGACGGCATAAAAATTACTGCAAAATATATGAATGATGGCGAGCGGTAGGGATGCAACGCCTGTTCAAGGTTGCATTCTAATCCGCGTTACAGTAGCGTACGATTAAAAAGTTTTATGACAAAATTGCCACTAAAAGTATATTACAGAGAGAAATTAAAACAAGCGTAAATTTAGAAATAATCTTTTAAAATCAGAATTTTATTGCATACCAGATGTAGCATTAAATTGGTTTCAAAGCTATTTAGTAGATGCGAAGCAGCAAATAATTTTAGGAAAATCAACTGTGCAAACATAGTATTCGGATTCACTATGGGGTAGAATAAGAAGTGGTGTACCTCAGTGATCAGTCCTGGGTCCACTGCTATTTTATCTTTTTTTAACGATCTGCCATCTTGTGTATTAAATTTTTCGACAACGCTTTTCGGTAATGATTCTTTTTTTTTTGTAAAGTGAGACATTTCTACAAATATTTTAGCTCATATAAATGAATACTTAAACGATATACGTACTAGTTTACAAACAATAAAATTATAATTAATTTCGATAAAATATATTGTATAATCCTTAACCAAAAACAACGAGTGAATTTCACAGCTGCAAAATTGGAAGAAACAACAACAATACAGCACACCACAGGTAATACGAAATCCTTTATTTCTGAAGGAGATTTTATCGGGTCAGTTTCCCTGTACCACCCCCTTCAACCCTAAATTTTTTGGTCCAAAATTGGTTTCAGCGCTTCAAAATACTTCAAAAATATTAGATGAGAATCTTAGGACAAGACTTCTTTTTTGCCCTTTCTTAGAGGATGAAGGTAGGGGAAATCTGGCACGATAGAAATTTTTTTTCCAAAGTTGACTTCAGAGCGTCAATATACTTCAGAAAATTATATTAGAACCTTAGCACATGCACAAGCAATAGTTTATTTTTGTATTTATTGGGGGATAAAAGTAGATGGTAGAGGAAACTGACACGATAGAATTTTTTTTGTACAAAATCGGCTTCAGCGCGTCAAAATACTTCAGGAAAGTTAGATCAGAACCTTCCCAATGGGCACACGCATGTTTAAAAAACGTTAAAAAAGGATTGAAAGCCACACGTTGTTATAGGGTTTTTAGAAACGAGTTGATTCAACGAAAAAATGTCGCGCGAAGAAACGTTTTTACTGACCAAATATAAACGTATTTTAAACATCATAGATAACTATTAAATAACATTAAGAAAACGATAAATATTCGTTAATTTTCAATGTTTACGAAACAAAAGTAAACGAAGAATATAAACGTTTTATTAAAGGTTTAAATAACGTTAAATATTCATTAATTATATACGCTAATTAAATGAAATTAAACAGGATCTAGGAGGCCTCCATTTTCCGATATATGATGAGTTCCAGGATGAGCCGCCATTTACATGTATGGACAATTAATAGGTTAAGCACCCAACCTACTGGTTTTATCATAAAACCAATGGGTGCCTTATAACCTATTAAAGAGATAACATAAGACTTCTATGCTGTCTCGGCCCAGCCACAGAATAATCATCTTTAAACTTTATCGTTATAAGATTCATCCAAATAAATCGATGTTCCCTGAGAGAATTTGAAGATGCAGTCTATGTTATTTACTTTCTATAAATTCGGTATAAGAGTATAAGACAAAGCATGACAGATTATTATCAGTGGTTTGTATGTGGCACCATCTAGAAATAGATCGTAACAAATCACGTGGTAAGCAAGCAAATTTTATGCATTAATATGGATGAGTAGAAAAACGTTAAAAACACGTCACCATCTACCATTTATTTCACCTGTAGAGTTAGAATGTCAGTGCATTTTAATAAGTTGAAGGCATCAGTTATTTTAACGTTGGATACAAACGTTTTTTTCCTTTAAATAAAATATATTTCAATTGTTATATTGGTTTAATGCAACAAAAATGTTTAATTTTCTCGTTTTACAAACGTTACGTTTATCGTGTTGTTACAATTTCTCATATTATGAACGTGTATTACATGTTAATATATCTGTAAAAGAAACGTTCTAATCAAAACGTTTTATTTTAATAATCCCTTCCACTATTGGTTGGTAATATGTGTAGGAGTAACATATTTTATAGGTTTTATTTAAATAAAAAAATTTACAACCAAATTTTATGCTTTGATATAGATTTGCAAAAAAACATTTAAGAAACGTAATCTTCTACCATCTACTTCACCTGCGGATTTAAAATTCCCTGCATTTAGTAAGTTGGAAACAACAGTTAATTTAACGTTATGTAAAAAACGTTTTATTTTCTTTAAATAAAACGTTTGAATTGCCGTATTAAATATATCTAATAAAAAACGTTACTTTTAGCGAGTCGTTAAAACTCCTTACATTATAAACGTGTTTTATACGTTATTACATATTTGTGAAAATAACTTACTTACTAAAACGTTTCATTCCAGTATTTTCTTCTACTAGTGGTTAAAAATGCGTGTAGTAGCAACGTATTTTAAACGTCTTATTTAAACGTTGAAATTTTCAACCAAATGCAACGTTGGAAATTTCAACGTAAAACGTTTAATCAACGACTACGATGTTTTAAAAACGTTTATTAAACGTACGTGTGCCCATTGGGTTAGGACAAGATTTTTTTTTGGCCTTTTTAGGGGATAAAAGGGGTGGTAGAGAATAACTGGGGCGGTAGAAAAAATTTTTTTCCCCAAAATTGGCTTCAGCGCGTCAAGATACTTGAGAAAAGTTAGATGAGAACCTTAGGACAAGACCTTTTTTTTGTAGACCTGTGTAATCAATACGCTAGTTGCTATTTAATTTCTTTTTTTATTTAATATAAGGTTTAAATTTAGTTACGTTAAGTCGCACAACAATTTTTTCTATTGTATTTTCTTTTATTTTCTTTTCAGTGATATTAACTTTTTTTTTAATTTTTAAATCATTTTTTATTACTTTTTTTTTGTAAACAAATTCACTTTTATCATCAATATTTTGACCAAGACTGGCACACCGCTGCAACCGAATTTCTAAAGCTTGCCTTGTTACACCCCGGCTGTAGAACGATGTATCAAACTTGACAAGAGACAGCTTCATTAGGACGATCCTCCTATCAAAACCTATCTATTAGGCCAGAATAATGGTAAAAACCTGACTTTAAAGTGCACTCTTTCAAATAACAAAATTAGAAATGATAAATATATTCACCGTTTGTTTACTAAAAATTAAAAACCAAAATTAGCAGAAATTACGATATATTGCTACTTCTACTAGAAAATGTGTTTCTTAAACTTTTTGCGATAACAATAAATATTTTGAAATTACAGGTTTTAAATTTTTTTCATGTTCCTCATGCCCCACATTAGGACCTATAGCGTTTCGATAGTAGCGAGTTTAGGAATTATAAAAATTGACGAAAATAGCAAAATTTTGACATTTCTCAAAACTTTGACTGCGACGCGCGAACAATAGAACATATGATATTTTTTTTATTTCAAACTTTCTTTCGTAGTATCATGCAGATCAACTGGTTAGATACATTTGTCACAAATAATTGAATAAACTAGTCAGTTCGAAAATAGTTCCAGATGCCAACTGTTCTATGACATATCGAACTTATTGCATGCTAGTTTGATACTTTGTATTTATTTCTAATAACTTATTTCTTTCCAAAACAGAAACATTAAGAAAATACCCACCAGTACCCTTTATAACTCGAATGGTGGAGGCGGATTACAAACTTCCAGGAGAAGACGTCATTTTAGAAAAAGGTACTCAAATAGTGATCCCAATAGAAGCATACCAATACGATGAAGAATATTATCCAAATCCGAAAGTTTTCGACCCAGACCGATTTAGTGACGAAAACAAAAAGAAAAGACCACACCATTCACATCTACCTTTTGGAGGAGGTCCAAGGGTCTGCATAGGTAATTATGAGGAGAGGCATAAAGTAGTGAAGTCAAATTAGAACTAAAAAGAAATCGAAATGTGAATTACCTGTTAGCTTTTTCTCTTAACAAGTTCTGGGAGTCACAGTTCAGTTTCGGCGAGGTTGATCTATTCTTTTATTGTTTCATTTTAAGAATTTAATTTTTTAGACCGTGTTGAGAAATTTTCATTGTGAGTTACGAAAGCTTACTAAGGCCACGGAAAAAATATACGTTGAAATTTTAACTTAATAAGTCGAAATTTGGGGCGAGCGTAGAGGCGACTTCAATGTGAATATCAGTCGATATTCCGTTGAAGCAACGTCGAGCGCGGTTAGTACTTGGATGGGCTCCCATCTTGGGAAATACAGCGTTCTCGTCCCACCTTCTAGAGGCTTGTATATCAGTGTATACTCGGAAGTTACGTAATTTCAGACGAGGATTACATAGTGGATATACCATCCTTCGGAAGGGATGTAAAGCAGGCGGTCCCTTGTCTATTAAATGTTAGGCAAGTAAAGATCCCTACTCTTCTTAAGGGAAGAGGTTCGGCAAAATTTCCAGGTTGGGGGTAGCTCGTCTCCTGGCGTCGGTGATAGGCCCTGGTAGCGGAAATAGGCCGACGTTAAATAGTTAAAAAAAAAGTCGAAATTTCAAATTAACAAGTTGCAATGTGTATACATACATACAAGGTGTATGCGAGATATGTGCATCGCCCTAAAAAATTAATACTCCAGTCAAATAGAGAAAATTGGACGAAAAAAACTGATATAGTTTTGAAATTCGGCAGAGATTTTCATTAAAGCTCACTCTGAAACATACTAAAAGTCCTCGACTCTATCTCTTGCTCTCGCGCCTCCATCTTTGAAAAATGATGCTCCGATTAAGTTTATTGCTTACACCTCGCTAATCGTTAGAGATATCGAAATTACGTTTCCTATAAAAAATGAAGTTTATGAAATTGGTATGTGAGGTGAGGTACGGTACCGGTTTCAGTGACTGGACCTCGATCGGCGAAGTTAAGCACGGCCGGGCGAGTCCGTCACTTGGATGGGTGACCGTAACTCATCTCACCGTCCTGGTTAGTTGGTAGAGTAGCATTAGCTAAAACAAAACAAAAAAAATTCTCTACGCAAAATGTAATATACATTTTTCCGTATTTATTATTATAATCTTCGAAAATACGAAAATTGCATTTGATCGACATTTCGACGATTTCTAAAATCATGAATATAACCAGTAGAAAAAATAAAACTAATATTATAACAGTTCTAGATCTTCGAATAACTTTAAAATATCCGTCGCATATCCGTCTGTTTGTCAGCGAATATAATGTTATGAAACAATTAATAAATTGCACACTTTTGATAAAATTCTATAAACACAAACATACTGCGTAGTGTACTAACCAACGTTTCGACAATAAAGATGGTATCATTGGGAGATCATTAAAATTGCTCGTTGAATAAATTGTAGGTTTAGGGGTCATATTAAATCCACAATATTATCAAAGATTCAACACTTTTCACGTAGATTTTTTTCCTAAAATATTTCATAACCTTTACATTTAGTGTTCAATTTTTTCAAAAACGCTGGACTTCTTCCTCTAGCTAACACTAATTTATTGCCCAAATTTCAATAAAATCGAACTTTTCTCTAAATTATTTAGCGAAAAGAGACATGACGGAGGGAGAGGACAGACGAATAGACTAACAGAAAGACGGAACTCCCGTAAGAAATGGTTTTCCAAAAATAATATTTTGGGAAGTTTCATCTAAGACTACTGTCAACTTGTGCTAAAAATTTCGACCACATTGGTGTGGGGGCACCTAACAGATGCTTATCCTGCTATGCTCTTTTACACACTTGCATAATTTATCAATATATGAACTTTTCCCAACGAAATTTGTCAATATCTGCAACATTTTTTTAAAAGTTAAGAAATAAGACAAAATATGAAAGTAAGCAGAAGTCCTTGAAATTTTGCTTTCTTACTCAGTTTTACTCTCTAAACAACTTTTATTAACAATATTTTGTCGTATCTGCATACAAGCACTTTAATAGTGGAAAATTAACTTTTTAGTAAATTTCCAAGGCATACTTGACTTTTCTAAACTAAAATTATAGCACAAATTAGTTTCTATCCAAGCAGGGCTGACTCCAGAAAGTCTTTCAACTCAAATATTTTCAGACTATTTCACCTTTTCATACGTCGATCTGGGGACACTGTTAAGGTTTTCGTTTGAATGGTGGCTCCCCACTACCGGTTTTTTCTAATGCTCTAATTTTTTAGAAAATGAAATGACTGAAGCTGGACGTATGCCTGTTCGAATTTTCACCGAAGTAGTTTTTTTAATAACACCGGTACACAAAAAAAATATTTCTGAGCTGATGACCAGATATATCATTTTTTATGTATTTGGGTGCGCTGAATCCAAATATGATGATAAAAAGTCTCTAAGTCGTCAAGATCAGGGGCGTAGCGAAGGAGGTAACGTACCCCCCCAACTTTGTCAGACTTGGCAAAAGTTGGAAATTTGAGATGCATTTATTGAATTTTTTTTTTTTAATTTTCTCCCCCTCTCCCCGCTTATCAACTTTTATTTCGGCGGAACTTGGCAAAAGTTGGGTAAAAGTTGTAAATTCGAGATGTAAGTTGTCAATTTTTATTAAAATTTTTTTTTAGAATTTCTTCCACACCCTCATCAATTTTTTTTGGAGGAATTTATTATTTACAGATTTGGCTTTGTCTCTGGTCAAGATTTTTTCCTACTATGAAGTTATTCTACAAATAATGGGATAAATACGAAATAAACTAAAATTGGGGACTGTTTATGAGTGCCAAAGTTCACAATATCTATAAGTCTCTGTGAAAACATATTATTTTATGTCTTTGGTGCGTTAAATCTGAATCTGATGATAGAAAAACTCTCTCATCAAATTTTTTCCCTATCATCAATTTATTCCTTAAATATTGGAATAAATTCAAAATACATTGAAGCTAGGGACTGCTTATGAGTGCTTCAGTTGACAATATCTATAACTCCCTATGGAAGTATCTTTTTTTTTTTATGTATTTTGGTGCGCATAATCTAAGTCTGACGATAGGAAAAACTCTAAATCATCAATATTTTTAAGCACTCGTAAGCAGTCCCTAGCGTTAGTTTATTTCGAATTTACTCTAACATTCAAGGCCTAAATTGATGATAGGAAAAAATTTTGATGACTTAGAGCTTTTCTATTATCAGATTCACCACACCAAAATACATAAAAGAATATGTTTTCATAGAGACTTATAATATTGTGAACTTTAGCATTCATAAGCAGTCCCTAATTTTAGCTTATTTCATACACTTATCCCATTATTTGAGGAATAAATTGAGAGTAGGAAAAATCTTGATGAATCAGAGCTTATTCATCATCAGATTTGTATTCAGCACACCATATTACATATAAAGTGATATGTCTGGTCATCAGTTTAGATTTTCTTGTGTGCCGATGCAATAATAATATATTAACTCTTGGGTATTTATAATCTCAAAATGTTGTGTTCTAGGAGAAAGGTTTGGTATAATGCAAACAAAAATTGGACTGACCAGCATTTTGAGGAATGCCAAAGTGACTTTAAATAAGAAAACTCCAGTTCCACTGAAAATGGATACCACAACAATGGTTCCTAGCGTTGAGGGAGGAATTTGGATAAATATTGTAAAATCGTGAATGACCTGTTGTAAAGCGTGTATTACTATTGCTTAATAAGCAAATAAATGTTAAGTTTTTTGTTATGTACGGCACTTTATAAGTGCCGTTAAATTATGTTATGATTCGAAAATAAAATAAAAAGCATTTTCTGTTATTTTTTTTGAAGTGCAGTACCGAAATGGTTATGGTTCTAAAGTTATAACGAATAGTAGTTGCAATCGGCGTCGTCGACTGCAAATATCTAATTGATTAAAATTTTGCGGTGCAATTGATTTTTTAATCCCCGACCCCAAAAGAGGATACATATAAGTTTGACGCGTATGTTTGTATGTTTGTCTGTCTGTCTGTGGCTTCATATCTCTACAACGGGTGATCCGATTTTGATGTAGTTTTTTTTATTTGAAAGAGTATTTTGTCGAGAAGGTTATAGGCCATATTAGATTTTCATGTTTGGGCGCCATCTTGAATTTGCCACGTTGAACTTCTCTAGAAATTGTCCGATTGAAGTAAAATTGAAAATGTGCACGCAATTGTGGTAGCCGAACATGATTTAGGCCTCATTTTGATTCGGTCATATGAAACTGGTACGATTAGATACATTGATCGGGGGTTTTTAAAAATTTTCAATTTTACTTGTTATGTGGTATTACTGTGATTAAGTACCACAGCTAGTATGTCAGTTTGCAATTCCACAATTATTGGGGGTGGACTCGGATGGTTTTGTAATAATTCTATTATTAATTTCCTATTCGACTGGAAACTAAATTTTAACAAATACATAAAAATATTGTTCTCTTTGTTTAGAAAATTTTGGGTTTTGTGATTAGAAACTCAAGTGTTTTTGATCATAATTATTATTTTCTCCTTTAGACTGCATTTGTTAAATCCAGACTTGCATATGCCTCATTTATTTGGAATCCAAGCTATAATAAATATTGTCATTACATAGAGAAAACCGCTGCCCAAGGAATCACTACTTCCACATCCAGATTCTCTATCCAAGTCACTCACAACGAAAAAACTATGTATGTGGAAATAATTGTTTATGGAACTTTAATAATGTAATATTTGAAATCCTCTACCCCAAAAACCCATAAAACGATACCCCACATCGGTAGTGGGGTGGGCGTGGTGATAGGGGGGTGGTAGTGGGTAGTGGGGGTTGGCTGAAGTAAAAAAATATTTTGAGGTTTCTGGTTCTTGTACATACACTAAATCACATTTTTTTTCATCCCCTTTAATAAGGGGGTGGGGGTGGTAATGGGGGTGGCTAATGCCAAAAATTTTTTTGAGACCTTAGCTTCTCTTGTATATACTAATTACCAATTTTATGGACTCCTACCTGCTTGATTTACCCATTTACCCCAAATTTACCCCCAACCCTTCGTCGGAACAACATGAAAATATAATCTAGTTCCAGATCTCGTTAAAGTACATACGTGTACCAAATTTCAAGTCAATATCTTAAACGGTTCCAGAATAAACGTGCGCACAAAAAAAAGTTACAGACAGACCGACAGACAAATTTTTTTTTTGCTCAAACTTAAAATCTCGACGTTTTCTGACATTTTAAGCCTATTTGAACAATAAAAATTTTTAAAAATTTTTTTGTCGTTACTATACTCCCACTGGATGTGGAAGTAATATACAACGGCGCTACCTAAAATTCGATTCATACAAAATTGATGGTGTATATCCCGCTGTTGGCTTCGAACATGGACAGATGCTAAATAGATTTGGTTTTCTTGGTGTACATAGCCGCAGAAAACTGCTCTCTCTTGATTTTGCACAAGTAAATTTTTACTCTCATTGATTGCCCTAATGTCTTGAATATGTTAAATTTTCATACCCCTTCATTTGAAACGCGTAATCATAAAACGTTTTATCTTTCCAGCCCACGGACAAATATTCTGATGTTATCTCCCTTATTTTTTATGTGTACTTACATGTTTATTGAAGGACAGCTTAATGTTTTTATTCGGGCATTTCAAATATTAAGTTCTTTTCGTAGTAATCTGTATTTTTATTTTGTGTGCTTTTAATCTCTTAGTATATTATGTATGTTCTTTTACTCCTATACTTTAATTAGTTTATTAAACATTCACTACCTGTATTTTAATGAGACTCATTAAGATACAAATTTTCCATTAAGATGCAAGTTTGTAACCAATAGAAACGCGACACACATCAATATTCTGTCAATATCAACTACTGTCCTGAACATCTGACAGATCTAAAATTTGTCAATTTTGGCAAGTCATACTTACTGCTTACCTAGCAAATTTTCAAACTTTGTGCTTCTTGCAATTAAAATCAGTGAACATGTGTGATAGTGAAAGTGAAATTGAAATAATAATCCATTATATTTCTTAATCCTTTCCAGCCCAGTGATGCCATATGGCGTCGTTGTGGTACCAATGTATTAAATCTACAAACAGAAATAATTATTGCTGTAGATTTCGTTGAAATTAATTCCTCTATAATCTTATAGATTGCGTACGCCAAAAACATTAGTTCTGTTACGAGATTCTGTATGAAATGGCGTATTTCTGTCAGCTGTGAATTGACAGTATTGTCAGTGGTGTAACAACAGTTTGTAAAAAGTTTTGATTCTTCGTGTTTTATCACTATATTATTAAAGTTTTTGCATAAAAGGTAAGTTAAAGTAGCAGCTTATAAATATTTTATAACAGCAAGCTAATAAGTTTTTACCATATTTCGATCTTTATGATAGGTCAAAATTGTGTGACTCCATATGGAGTCAGTGGTCATTTAGAAGGAATATGTATTCAACCATAAAATTGTGATTTTGAATAAAGTCGCCATGAGTTTTTTGTCAGCTTTGATTTTTCTTATTTTTTTTTTTTAACTTTTTTTACGTCATATTTTATATCAACATCTTGGCGAAATTTAGCTAATAGTTATTCCACCACCCATGTTGAATTACTTTCAACATTTCATTGGCGACAATTGATAATTCGAAGCACCTGAATATAATTGTATTTTTAGATGACTATAGCAGGATTGACTGAAGAAGAAGAACGACATTTACTGTTACTTCTAGAAGGAGATGTATCTGATTTGGATATTGAAGAATCAGATGACGATGGTGAGATAGAAATTACTGAAGTACAAAACTATTCAGCATCTACTGTAATACAACGTGGAATGAACTATGAGGAAAGAAATGAGGAAGAATATGACTCTGAGGACGAAATACCATTGGCTATCCTTTTTGATATTCAAGCGTCTAATAAATCAAATCGTGCTCCTAATTCAAGAAAGAAAAAAAAGGAGGAATATCACAGGAGGCAGAAAGATTTGGATGAAGTAGCTTCAGTATGTGAAATTAATTTTTCAGATCCACCTGAACCAAAACTAACACCGATGACTTATTTCAAGTATTTCTTTGATGACAACATAATACAGAATATTGAACATCAAACACATTGCTATTCTGTAGAGAAAACTGGCTCATGTATCAACACAACATGCAGAGAAATACAGCAGTTCCTAGGTATTCATATTTTAAGCAGCATTGTGAAAATGCCAAGTTACCGAATGTATTGGGCCGAATCTATGTATTCACCTCTCGCAGATGTCATGTCTAGAAATAGATTCGATAAACTAAGAAACTACATTCATCTAAACGACAATAGTAGTATGAAACCACGCGATCATGCGGAGTATGACAAATTATTCAAAGTTCGACCGATCATTGATGCAGTACGTTCAAATTTTTCAACAATTGAAGCAGAAGAGCACACGTCAGTGGATGAAATAATCATTCCATTCAAAGGCAGAAACAATACATCAAGAATAAACCTCACAAGTGGGGGATAAAGCTGTTTGCTAGAGCTGGTGTGAGCGGAATAGTGTATGATTTTGAGGCATATATTGGCAAAGGTACAGTCAAAAATACTTCTGAACTTGGGATAAGTGGTGACATAGTCATGAGGATGGTGGATAATATGCCAAAACATAAAAGTTATAAATTGTATTGTGATAATTGGTTTACATCTGTTGAGCTCTTCTGCAATCCGAAGAGTTTAGGCACCCTTGCTACAGGAACTGTCAAGAGCAACCGAATTCCTGGTTGTAGTATGAAAACGGATGATACATTGAAAAAATCTGGTAGAGGATCTTACGATAACTATACATATCAAGATATGATAATAGCTGTAAAGTGGTCTGATAACAAAGCCGTGCATTTACTTTCCACATATAAAGGAATTCACCCTGTTGAATCTGTTGAACGTTGGAGTCTTGCCGAGAAAAAGTACATTTAGGTACCACGACCAAATATAGTGAAGGAGTATAATATGTATATGGGCGGTATCGATCTTCACGATATGCTGGTATCACTGTATAGAATAAATATTGGTGTGAGAAGGTTTTAATTGCGTATTTTCTGGAATATGACAGACATGTGTATTGTAAATTCATGGCTACTATATCGAAGTCATATGAGTCAAAGAAAAAAAAAGTACAGTCCATTGATTGTTTTTCGTTCAGAAATAGCCCACGGTCTTATGAGTGAGGGAAAAATTGATCCCCGTAAGAGGGGCCGACCTCTTTCAGATGTAAGTAACACTCCATCACCCCCACCTAAAAGAAATGTTACAGCAGTCCCAATAGATGATATACGCTATGACGCTGTAGACCACTGGCCTGTGCATATCTCAACAAAGCAAAGATGTAGGTTTTGCATTTATGCATATTCCCATATAATGTGCGAAAAATGTAAGATGTCCTTATGTTTAACAAAGGATAAAAACTGCTTTAAATTATTCCATTGTAAATAACTATTATTCATGATAATTCAATAAATAATTTATTGTCCAAACTTTTTTCATTTTAGCATATATTTGCCCAGTGACTCCATATGGCGTCAATTCATTTTGGCAAAAAAAGAAAAGCTAAAAATGTAAATATTTTAGTTTTTCTTTGCATATATATGTTTAGTAGTATCATTGTGTTAAAAAAAAGCTAAAAGAATTTTTTCTTGCCCTGGATAATAATTCGGGCTGAAAAGGGTTAAGTTTAGCTTTCATAATATTTTCTAAATTGTAATCTGTAATTAATAAATTTCAGAAATAAAGTATTAATTTTCTATTTTATTATGACTGGTCGTAGAAAAAATAGTGCATGTAACTAACATTTAATAGCTATTAAGACACTCGCATTCAATATGACATTCGCCTACGGCTTATGTCATAATTCTCATGCTCGTGTCTTAATAGCCAACATGAAATGCTTACAACGAAAAAAAATTCCAAACAAACAAATCTTTTAAGTTATCCTGTTTATTATATATTTTATTACACAAATCGCACTTAAAATATTTATTTTATGACAGCTTAGCCCGCAAGACCACGTGAAATGACACATTACAAACATTATATGTAGACATGTCTACCCTTTCACATTATGTTATAAAATATCAATAAGTAGTGGGTTATCCCAATTTATCCATATTTTAAACTTGTTTTATCCCCCACCTCGTCATACCTTATCATCCCCTGTCCCACCTTGTTCCATCTTCCCCTAATTACCTCCCCCCACTAGTTATCCATGAAATACCTTTAATTACCTCACACTAATTACCCGCTAATTACCCCCACTTATTATCCTCCAAGCCACGCCCTCCCGAAATCACAAAAAGGAGAGAAGGCCTAGAACCTACTGTAATAAGAATTTGGTGTACTTTTGAAAATAATTCGCCGTACTTTGGAAAAAATTTATGGAACTTTAATAATATAATGTTTGAAATCGTCGACCCCAAAACCCCCTTAAAACGATATCCTACATTGGTAGTGGGGATGGGGGTAGCGATATGGGGGTGGTAGTGGGGGTGGATGAAGGAAAAAGAATTGTTGAGGTCTTTGGTTCTTGTACACACACAAAATCACAATTTTATTTTTTTCATAGCTTTTAATAATGAAGTAGAGGTGGTTATGGGGGTGGCTAATGCCAAAAAGAGACCTTAGCTTCTTTTATATACAACAGTATTTCTCACTTTTCATGACTCCCATATCACAGCTCCCTTATTAACAATTCGATTTTTTTTTAATTTGGATGGAAGGTACTTACCATCAGGAGCTAATGTCACTGTAAAATATTCAAAGATCTGCCAATGGTGTTCGTCGTTATGCAGAAAAATGCATCTAATTTTTCAAAAATAGATATGTTACGAATTTTTAGGCATAAATTCGAACAACAGGAAAATTTTATATACTTAAACGCTTTAGGCACCACTTTTAGTCTCACCCGGTATATGATAAATTCGTGCTCGGTGCATAAGTGGTGAATGCAGTTTGCACGAGTTAATAGCAATTTATAGTTTTTATTAATTATAAATGTCTAGCCGTCGTTTTTGTCGAGAGATCGTTTTTATGGGGAATAAAAAAAGGATTTATCGATGTGGTAGCGATCGCCGAGTCGAGGTAGGAACATTTTATTCTATAGCGAGAATTGGAAGAACAGGATAATTAAAAATTATACAAATTTACGTTTGAAACGGCTTGATCCAGGGTAGTGTGAAGAAGAAGGGAGATATTTATATACTCCGGTCAAAATAGACATTCACCCTTGCATAAATTCCCAAGAAGCTGAAAATTTACATAAACGTTAGGGATACCATGATAATGAAGTTGTGAAAAGTCCCCATTGATCCCGTGTGTGCAAAAAATTTCATGCGATGTCAAAGTTCGCAAAAATGGGTTTTTTGGATTTTTCAACGAAACGGTTAGTTTTATGATAAAAATAGCTAGGACAAAAATTGTAGATCTTTCAATTCTCTACAAAAATGGTCCTTATACTTTTTTTCCTAAAATTCACCTTTTTGAGAGAAAGCCATTCTAAAGTTATATTATCCATAATATGCATGACTACGCTGCCTATGTACATTATGGACGTATAATATAAGTAAAACTATTAGTCTGCGTGACTAATATTAATATTGAATGATAATTCTAAGAACATGAGATGAAAAGAAACCCAGTCCCTAATTTTATGTGACCACGTGGCCTTGAGCAACATCTGTCTGCTGTTCAATTGTGAACGTGGCATTGGCCGTCTACCTGCTCTTTTGTCTAAGCTCCCAACGAAATACCGTTAGTCTTAACGGTTCCCTCGTAGTGAAAACACGTGGTTATTGTAAATATTCTTAACTAAAGTTTGTGCTGTATTCAGTTTTTAAAAAATGTCGCAAATTTGCTTCGTTTGTAATCAACCTCTGCATGCAAGTGAATTTGTTACTGTTGATCGTGGCATGAAGACGTTGATTGACGCAAGTGTTGAAAGAGGTGATGAATTTACTGACTATCTAAAAGACACATTCAGCAACATCTCAGATAAATATGTTCAGCATATACGCAGACATTTTGGTCAAAGAGTAACCGTAGTATTTGATGGTTACACCGATTCTACAAAAAATATTAAAGCCGCAGAACAACGTCGCCGTGTGGCAAAAACTTCTGATATTCTCTTTGACCAATTTATGACAGTCAAAACTAGTCAACAACAATTTCTGTCAAACATTCATAATAAGTCTCGGTTGATTACAATGCTAAAAGAAAAATTTACCACTGAACATATTTTAGTCAAGCAAGCTGACAATGACGCTGATCTACTCATTATAGAAACTGCAATAAATCAATTCAATCCAACCGATGTCAATGTTGTTGTTGGTGAAGATGTTGATCTGTTGGTATTACTTACTGCTCGAACTCCAATTGAAAATACCATTTATTTTTTAAAACCAGGCAAGGCTCAACAATCATCGGAAATATTTTCAAATATGAGTTTATCAGCTTATCCTAAATGTAAAAATCATATTCTATTTTTACATGCTATGACTGGCTGTGATACAACATCAGCAATGTTCCGGAGGAACATTGGAGGGGTAAAACAACAGTTTTCAAATTGGTTGAAAAACAAGATTTAATTACATGTGCAAAGCTTTTGAAGATATGAACTCTGCTCCAGAAACTCTAATCACCAATGGATTTCGCTTTCTTCTTTCTGTGTATGGAGCTCCAAAAAAAAATTACTTCCATAGATAAGTTACGTTACGTATCTTTTGCAAAACATACACGTAATAAAAAAGGGTTCAATTAGCTTGTCTTCCTCCAACCACGGCTTCTGCTTATCAACATTTTCATCGAGTATATTATCAGGTTCAAGTGTGGCTTGGTAATCAACTGGACCCAGAAGAATGGGGTTGGAAACTAATTAATAATGTATTGGAACCAATCCACACTCTACTTTCACCGGCACCAGAAAAGCTCCTTAATACTATTTTTTGCAACTGCAAAAAGGGGTGTAATTCGAAATGCGGCTGCAAAAAAGTAGGCTTACTTTGTTCACCAGCATGCACCAGCTGTCAAGGCCAGTCGTGTTCAAATACTGAATCTCCAACAGAAGATGATCCTTACATCAACGACGAAACAACTGATGTATCGCTGTTTGAACAATTTACGTCAACTCAGGAAAATGAAGATGAAGAAGAAGAAGAAGGTGGAGGAAGAGAAGAAGAGGTAGAAGTTGAATAAGAAGATCTAATGTTATATTAAACTTCACTAAAAAGACCGTGGAGTAGGCCTACCGGGGAAACCACATTAAAAAAGACGCGCCAAGTACACTACCTGATAGGTGGCGTGGAAACGTGTGCATATTATGGAGAATATAACTTTAGAATGGCTTTTTCTCAAAAAAGGTGAATTTTAGGGAAAAAAGTGTAAGAACCATTTTTGTAGAGAATTTTTATCATAAAACTAACCGTTTCGCTAAAAAATCCAAAGAACCCATTTTTGCGAACTTTGACCTCGCATGAAATGTTTTGCACACACGGGATTAATGGGGACTTTTCACAACTTCATTATAATGGTATCCCTAACGTTCATGTAAATTTTTAGCTTCTTGGGAATTTATACTATTTTTAGGGCAAACTTGACCGGGTTATAAGGAGTATCGGTGTTATCGGTGTTACATAGGTGGATAATATCGTCCGCAAACAATTTTATTGGATTCTTTTTTTCGCAGAAAGTGCTGAAATTATAAAACGTCTCCTTGGTGCATCAGGCGTAAGGCACGGGAGGTGAGTTTTATTTAATTTCTTTGCTATTTATTACAATCTGATTGTCAGAAAAGTTCGCTCGATACTATTTTGTAATATCTTATTTTAGGCGTTATTTTTTGATCGGGTGATAACAGTGTTGTATAATTCTAAGGCGTTCGTTCAGGAGGGCCTGAGAGAAGGATGTAGAACTCGTTGTAGGGGAGGAAATTCCGTAGGCTGTACAGGAAAATAAGACGAGGAGAATTTCGTCGCAGTTGCCGGCCCAGCCCTAGGTTCCTTCGTAAACCTCAACCCCTTTCTTCTACAGGATAAGTACCATCAGGCGCGCAGCCAGGGGGGGGGCATGGGGTCCCCCCCCCAAGCCGTCTTCCATGAACAAAAAAATATAGAAGCATAATCACTATTAGTACAAATAGTCTCTTCAAATTAGGAAATATTTAAGAAAATTTTCCCACAGTTTGAGACCTGTAAAAAGTTAAGTATTTGGGTTGTCTAAACATGACTTTTACCCCCCGCAGTTCTAAAAAGGGCGGTTTTTGAGAAATATATACATATATATATATGAATTTTAGCGTTTTTTCGTCTTTGTCGCTATATTGAGAAAGACTATGCATTTTGGTGAAAAATATCAAGAAAGCAAAGTAGTCTCTACTTTTTTCGAATTCCGCTTAGTTTCGCCGCTAGAGGGCGCGAAAGGAATAAATATACATATAGACTTTTGCGCCCTTTTTTAGATTTTGAGCCAAAATTATGCATTTTTATGAAAAATTACATGAGATCAAAATTGTAGAACATAAAATTCACTATCTTTAGTTCTAGTTTTTTTTTTTTCATAAAAATATATATTTTTTATGTTCTACAACTTTGATCTCACGTAATTTTTCATAAAAATGCATACTTTTGGCTCAAAATCTAAAAAAGAGGCGGAAAAATCCATATGTATATTTATTTCTTTCGTGCCCTCTATGCTCTACAACTTTGCTCTCATGATATTTTTCACCAAAATGCATAGTTTTCATAAATATGTATATATTTTTCAAAAACCACCCTGTTTTAGAACTGCGGGGGGGGGGGGGGGGTGAAAATCATGATTAGACCACCCAAATACTTCACTTCTTACAGGTCTCATAACTGTGGGAAGATTTTCCATAAAACAGCAATTTTTTGACTAATTTGAAGGGACTAAAAGCAGTATCCAAATATCTCTTGAAATTAATATTTTGTAATTAATGCCAATATTATCTAGTAGAGGAATCTATACACATCCGTTTTCAACCATTTTCTGAAAAGTTTTCCTCAACCTCTGGGGAGGCCGGTTCTATTCCCCCCCCCCCCCCCCAGATGAATTTTCTGGCTGCGCCACTGAGTACCATATAGTGGAGGTTTTATTAAAATTAATTTTACGGTAACTAAAGTATTGCAAATCTATAAGATACGTTTTTTTTTGTTTGCTTTAATAGGCCTACGAAGTAGCATTAGTATAATTATTTTGTAACAGCTATCTATGCAAGGTTAATAGTTAAGTATCCATCTGAGGATAAAGGTATTCAGTAAAAGATTTTGGGGGGTATTTACCTTTATCCCGAACTACCCACTCGAGGGTCATGGGAGTTACCAGCCCCAGCCCATTTTTTTTGTTTAGAATATTAGTTGGAAACTATTCGTTATGTAATTTTTTTCTTTGTTGTTTGAACTATTCGTATTTGTTTATCTCGACAATAAACAGAAAGTGTATTTTTAATTTGGTTGTTGACTTATTTAAACCTAGTTAGTACTGTAGTGTCGTTTTGCCAGATCTAAGTTTAGTAATTTTATTCAGTATAGCGGGTATCTAATTATAGGAAAATTACTTGGCGCCCTGACAGTCGTTTTTATAACGAAATTAGTAAGAACGTAAAAGTACTTAAAGTAAAGTACTTAAAGTACCTAAACTACTGCAGTACATATTTGCAGTACATTTTTGTACTGAAGTACACAGCTCTGGTATTAAGTAATAACAATTATGATAAATATTATATAAACAAATATAAAAATACATTGATAAATATTTTGCATTGAACATTATGAACGCGTGTGTCTGACCAAGATCTCTTCAACTAATAACTGCAGATAAAATAATGTACTTATCATTCCCAAATACAAATGATCTTAAAACAATAATAATAGGCAAGAACTGTCTACTCACTATTATGTTGAATTCTCATTACTTTAATCAGGGGCGGATCTATAAAGAAGTAAAAGGGGGGGGGGGGGGCTTCATGGATGATAGGAAGAAAAAAGGGGGGCCGCAGGCAACAAATCTTTGTTTTCAAGGTCAAATAGCCTAAAGTGAAAATGGTAAATAAAACCAAAACCAACCAAATATATTTTGTCAGACAATTTGAACATACAGCGTGTCCAGCCGGGAGTTTACACGATCCATATCTCGAAAACTACTGAACAAATTTTTGTAAAATTATGGATGTATAGTAAAGAGCTTATGATCTTTCTAACTAAAATATTTTGTTCTATCACTTCCAGTTATACCGGAAGTAGATGTCAACTTTGTTATTTTAAACAGAACACCCATATTTTTATTATCGGAATTGATAGACTGCAAAATTTTAAGGTCACTTTGTATAACAAACCTTGTACCTAAAATTTATAGTTTTCGAGATATTAATTTTTTTACCAAAAAATTGACACCTAAAGAAATTTTTCCCATACAAGAATCTAAATATCTTTTTTTTTACTGTGGAAGTAATCAGCATAGTCCTAGATTAATGAAAACAAATTGAAAACATTTGAATATTGTACAGGGTGAGTACAAAAGTGGTCACAACTTTCCATTCAATTTTTTAAATGGAAACCCCATTTTTTTTTCTTTTATCAAACTCTACGACTAAAAATATGGATAGTTTAGATTTACTTCCCTATACCTAACTACGACGGTTTTTAAGATATTCACGAAAGTATCACGAATAAATTAAAGTAGTTGTTCAAATACACCACCGTTGGCGTCTAAACATTTTTCGCGTCTGCGAAGTACTGCGCCTGTCTTTTTGAATCATATCTGGTGGTAAGAACTGAAAAGCAGTGCGCACTCGTTCTTGGCATTCATCTTTTGTAGTTATTGCAGTTGCAAACACTTCGTTTTTTATGTAGCCCCATATAAAAAAACCAAGTATTGTTAGGTCTGGAGATCTTGGTGGCCAAAGAAATGGACCTCTGTTAGCAATCCACTGGTCTTCAAAATTTTCGGTAAAAAAATCATTTACGATCATTCGTCCGTGAAGTGGTGCTCTAACAACTAATTTGACAGCTCTCATGCTATTTTTTCTGACAACAATTGTTTACATGGCCCTCTTAGAGTTAGTTAAATAAAGAATTCTTTCAAAATAATTGGTTTTTCTGAACTTTCGTGAATATCTTAAAAACCGTCGTAGTTAGGTATAGGGAAGTAAATATAAACTATCCATATTTTTAGTCGTAGAATTTGATAAAAAAATGGGCACTTGCAGACTAATTTTTCAAAACTGCGTTGAAATTTGGCTTGAAAATCGATTTTTCAAAAGTACGCCAAAATTTCACCCGCAGATTAATTTTTCAAAACTACCTTGAAATTTGGCTTGAAAATCGACTTTTCAAAAGTACGCCAAAATTTCACCAGCAGATTAATTATTCAAAACTACCTTGAAATTTGGCTTGAAAATCGATTTTTCAAAAGTACGCCAAAATTTCACCCGCAGATTAGTTTTTCAAAAGTACCTTGAAATTTGGCTCGAAAATCGATTTTTCAAAAGTACGCTAAAATTGGTCTTAAAATAGATTTTTCAAAAGTACCACAAAGTCAGTTTAAAAAGTACTACGAAAATATACTTTAAAACATTTTTTATTTTTTTTTTATTCCTCCACCAAAGATATTGACCTTTGATGTACGGTCATTGAAAGCCCAATTCTAAAGTATGAGCATAAAATTTTAGCGATGCACTACATCCGAAAGGCAAAATAGAAGATTTTGAAAAAGCCGGCGTAGTGCCGATAAGCAAAAATTGATAAAAATCAATGCACATGTACAAGGCCGGTTTCTCGCATGGAAAGAGTTTGGATTGACTCAGCAGCTCGCAATTTGGTCGAGCGCGTTGAGTGGTCCAGACAAAGCAATGGTAGAAAAGCCAATAACAGGGCTTTTCAAATGACAAAGTTATAGAGGAAAACGCCTTGTGCATAAAAATCCAAAAATTCAATTTTGCCTAAAAGTCGTGAGTGAGTAGCTGCCATATCGATAATATTGAACGACTGTGATAAGAGTTAGTAAGTCGTGGACTGATCGAACGCCATTCAACTTACGCAGTAATAAGTCCTCTGAATGTGTTTGAGTACGTGAATCTCCACGATACAAGAACTTTAAAGCTAAGTAGTCTCTAGTGAAACTAAATTCATTTAGTAAAACTTTTTTAAGTTAATTTCAGTCAGCCTTAATTATTCATTTGCCCAGAGTCTGAAACGATTCAAAAAAAGCTCGCCTTTTGCTTCTGAGAAGGTATGTATGAATCTTTTCTACCTAATCGATCGTTAGCGTGAGCGCTCTCGCTTGTATGGTCTGAAAGTCACTACCTTGATTGGGGAAGGCACGATTCTTATCTTGAGAATTTTGTATAACCAATTCTGTTAAATAAACGGATTCTTTGAACTATTGTTTCTTAATTGATCTTGAGGCCTGTTGACGGTCTATATCCCTGGAACTTTCGTATAGAAAACCGGATGTGTCGAGTTAATTCGCATTAACGTTCGACCTTCTGGTTGCTTTACGGAGGTTTGATAGGGATTTTTTTATGCGTTTTTTGAGAAATAGATTCCGTTATTAATAGACCAAAACGTGGTTTCCGCGTACCAAAACTAATCCCTCCACAGAGAAATTCTTCGGTTGGGATTTTTTTATGCAAAAATTCAGGAAATTAAGAGGTGCCTAAACCCCTAACGAGGGAATACGGGTCCAGAGAGAGCGTCGTTTCCGACCTGTGGTAGTGCAGCCTTGGTCCATTACTCGGCTACCGAAGTACATCTTATCTCGAACCCGCCTGGGAGGTAGAAGAACGGGGTAATACGCGACTGGCGCCCCCTGAGAAATAAATTGGTGTCGCGTCATTTTGACGCCCGGTAGTGCGTTCTTCGACAAAATCATGTCACCGTAACAAGGCTCATTTTTTTTTGTGTGTACACATTTTATGTTTAGAATGAATAAAATATGATCGCCAGAAAGTGTGGGCCGTCAGGAGGCGCAGCCAGAAAGGTAATAATGATACAATACATCTGAGGCACGGTACGGAGTCAAGTTAGCCGAAAGTGTTAAATTCCTGTATTATTAAGAGCCTATGATACTTTCGTTGACACTAAGAACTTTGCTATTCTATTGTTGAAGGAGCTTATATTTACGTTTTAAAAAGGAGCCAGAACTTGTAACGATGAGTTTAGAGTTCTGAGATGAAATATGCGAAAAAAAATTCCAATTTTCTTCAAAAATCCTAAACATTTTCTTTCTGGCTAGCCGTACTGACGGGAGTTTCACTTTGGGAATTTTTTTCTGTGTTTAAAACATTTAAATAAACATGCTCAACCTTAAAAAAGTTTGTAACGATGATGTTATATAACTCCGTTTTTTTACCTCTTTGACCTTTCTGGTTGCGCCCCTGATGGCCCACACTTTCTGGCGATCTTATTTTATTCATTCTAAACATAAAATGTGTACACACAAAAAAAAAAATTGGCTTTGTAACGATCATATAATTTCACTGATTTTTATATCTTGAACCATGGCCAACTCGACGGGCTGACATATGCCAGAAGTCTATTTTGTCGTTATTTAAGTTCGATAGAATTAATCAGCGTATAGAAAATGCTTGTAACGATGAGTGTCCGAAAAAGCCACTTAGCTCCCGCACCAAAAGGGCAGTTTTCAATTTTTCCTCATCATATTTACTTCCCTCGATAAGAAGACAAAAGAAACTGCCTCGCTGCCAAGACTGAGATGATTGGTTTTTCTTTACATGTTCAAAGCTCCATTTTAGGACAGAAAAAACGTTCCGTCACCCTGAACTTTTCTTCTGAGCTCTCCCAGAACTGATGAGAAACGCTGGAATTATCTTCGCTAAAGTAACTCGAAAATCTTGGTTGAGGGCTGCCGTACTATGACATCGATAAAACTGTCTTATCTAATCACTGTTTCAATACTGGGCATAAAATCAATTTTAATGATGCTAATATTTTAGATATAGAAACAAATTATATAAAAAAAATAATCTCTGAAACGATTTAAATATAAATAAACATATTCATTTAACAATGAATTGCAAAACTGATATGAGAAATATAAGTACTATTGATAATAAATCACTTAAATGATAATTCTAATCGTACAATGACATCTACATTGTTAAACTAGAATAAGTATTGATGAAGTTTTTCTTATTGGCCCATATAAGCTGAGGTAAAGCTTTTACCTCAAAAGTTCTGCGACCGGACCACAAGACATGTACCCCCCGTTTTCGAGGGCGGGGAACACGATGGTGACAATATTTTCCGACCTACTCTCCAACCACCCCCAAACCGAAAAAAACCACCTTTTTCCGAATTTTCCGGTGCTCGGCATTTTTTTATCGGAAAATTGTATTAACGAAAGTTATTCAGAATTGTCCAAAAACCTTAAGCCCAATATTCCATCAAATTAAAAAAATTTAAAAATTGAAAAAAATGATAAATTAAAAAAATCGGCAGCTACTGGAAGCGGCTGGAACCTCCCCACCCGGTGAATCTTTGAAGCCAAAAAGAGCACTAAACAATATGAACGATCTCATTTAATTATATTTATTAAGTTGAAATATTTTTTTCGTATTAAATCAGAAAAAAGCCTTTCATTCGGTGGGATTTGGACCTAAGAACTTGAGTGTTAAATTTATAGTCTGCACAACATTAACATTTTATTCAATGTTTTTAATACAAATATATGCTTCATCGGATCCTAGCCCGAAGCCGGCCAGACAACCACGGTGAACACCGCCGTGGCGAGTGTGAGGCTGGACGCGGTAGGTCCGGTTTGGCTTGGAGAAAAATAGAAAAGTAGCTCCTGTCTTCTGTAGGCAGGCTTAAAGACTAGGTTAAAATTATAATGTGTCCACATGGACCTAAAATGAATATAAAAATAAACACAATTCTATAAAAACGTTCGTAGGCAAGAGCACTTAATAATTTTGATTATTGATACGGGAAACAACTAAACGAAAAAACCTGTTCGTTGGTAATGGGATGGATGGCAGGGATGGCCATCTTTGGAAAAACCATATAACTCTTGGTGGACAGCTTCCCTGCCAGATGTAGCCAGGGTAGTGTTCATGGTGGATCGTTTAAGTTTGAGTTGGTATATTTTGTTTTATTTTTTGGCCTCGACCAATTTTTCACTAAATCGGTCGGGGAAGTGATAGCTGTCAAATTTTTGGTTATAATGTTTCTCTGGGGACTTTGGTTTTTGAAAAATGTTTAGGTTGGTACCAATGTCTTAAATTGTTTTTAGGTTATGTAGTACTATTTTTAGGTAATGTTGCCGGAAGAATTTCCGGCGGGATGCCGGAAGTAGCGGACATAGTTTTTAAAATATAATGTCACTGTCACTTTTAAAGTTTTATTGGAAAAAACTCACCGAAAGCGTTCCGGTGGGGTTGCTTACAATTTTAGGGCTTGTAAGCGGTTCAGGATGGCCTCTCACACCATCCGTGGGCTTTATAAACGTCGAAAAAACTTGTAATCTCTCGATGCACTTGACACGTCAAAAATACTCAGCATACAGTCTGCACGCTTTAACACACTAGCAGAGAACTTATACCACAAATGGACCCGTAGTATTTTTTGGGAATTTTCCTTTGAGTCCATTTAATAAAATTTGACATTTTTCTGAAAATTTGACATTTTTCTGAAAAGCAATATTTTTCCGAAAATTTGACATTTTTCTGAAGTGACATTTCCCGAAACTTTGACATTTTTTCGAAAATTTGACATTTCTCTGAAGTGACTACTCCGAAAATTTGACAATTTTCAAACATTTGACATTTATCTGAAAGGTGATATTTTTCTGAAAGGTGACATTTCTTCGAAAATTTGACGTTTTTTCGAAAATTTGACATTTTTCTGAAAAGTGACATTTTTCCGAAAATTTGACATTTTCCTGAATTTTTGACATTTTTCTGAAAAGTGACATTTCTCTGAAAATTTGACATTTTTCTGAAGTGACATTACTCCGAAAATTTGACAATTTTCAAACATTTGGCATTTTTCTGAAAGGTGACATTTCTTCGAAAATTTGACTTTTTTCGAAAATTTGACATTTTTCTGAAGTGACATTTTTCTGAAAATTTGGCAAATTTCTGAAGTGACATCCCTGAAAATTTAACATTTTTTCGAAAATTTGACATTTTTCTGAAAAGTGACATTTTTCCGAAAATTTGACATTTTCCTGAATTTTTGACATTTTCCTGAATTTTTGACATTTTTCTGAAAAGTGGCATTTCTCTGAAAATTTGACATTTTTCTGAAGTGACATTACTCCGAAAATTTGACAATTTTCAAACATTTGGCATATTTCTGAAAAGTGACATTTCCCTGAAAATTTAACATTTTTTCGAAAATTTGACATTTTTCTGAAAAGTGACATTTCTCCGAAAATTTGACATTTTTTAAAAATCTGACATTTTTCTGAAAAGTGACATTTCTCCGAAAATTTGATATTTCTTGGAAATTAAAAAAAAAAATTTCGTGACTCGTCTTGTAGAAATATTTTTTTGATATCATCAGTTCGCCTGTTATAAGAATTTTATGCTTTTACGACGTCATCAGAACGTAGGTGTATTTTTAATTCACTCGTATTCCATCCATCTACAATATTTCCACCTACGTTTCAAACTTTAATTGGATGTTTCCAATAGTTAAGTCGATATCTGCACCAGTTTCTAAGAATTTTTCTTATTTGTGACGTCATGTGACGTAGGTGTATTATTAATTCACTCGTAATCCGTCCGTCTACAATATTTCACGTTTCAAATTTCAGTTCGATATCTTCAACCGTTCCCGAGTTATCAGCCGAAATCACTGAACACCTCTGTCATTTTTAGAATATCACCCTGCATATTGCACTGCTTTGAGGACAAAACAAGTGAAATTTTTGTTTTTTAATTTTTTTTCACGGAAACCAAATCGAAAAAGTGCAAGTGTGATATATCGTTGAAATCGGAATTTTTACTGCTTTTCAATGGTTCAATTACAAATTGTAAGTAATCATAAAATAAACAACTTGTTTTGCCAAAACGGCACTAAACGTAATCCGATCTCAACCAAAACCTTTTCAGATCTTCTGGAGCACTAAAGAAACCCTCATGCAAAGTTTCATCCAAATCCGTTTAGTAGCTTCGCCGCTATCGTGCTAACATACATACATACACACACACACACACACACACACACACACACACACACACACACACACACACACACACACACACACACACACACACACACACACACACACACACACACACACACACACACACACACACACACACACACACACACACACACACATACAGGTCTGACCGTATTTGTGACAAACCATCCTCAAATGTATTTGTGGAAGCTTTGCTAATATGGTTGCCTGCCAATCAGGTAAAAATTCTCCTTTTCGTAGATACGTCTCATTTTTCGATACACTCCGTAGTTAAGAAGTTATAAGGTGCATATATTTCTGACGACGTTTGCCACTAATACTATGTACGTGTGTAAAATGTATTCCATAAATCTACTGTGTATCATGTACGCCACATATATATTTAATGAATGTGTGTATGAAATATCAGTAAAAATACGAATTTCCGATATTACAATTATATTTAATAAAGATATAAGTGTATCTATTTGTCATTCACAACATTCTAGCTAACATTTAGATACATTATTTAATTAATAATCACAGATTACGTTATATATTCCTATATAAAATTTGTTACGTATTTAATAATTTGTCATTAGGTCAATCCTTTAGAAAACTTTTATGTACGGTAAGTAGATAGGCACACTTATTACAAGCTTTTGTTTAACTTGCTTTGTATGTATGTTAGTTTGTATGTTGTTAGCTTGTATGTTAGTATGTTTAGTTGAAATCTTGCAAGTCAATTTTGAACGACTTAACGACGACGGTCAATTGAATTTTGCATACACATGTAGTTCTGGTAACCATACCATAATATGGTACTAAAAAGAGTATTTTTACTTCCACATCCAGTGGAAATATAGTAACGACAAAAAAATGTTTAAAATTTTTTATTGTTCAAATGGGCTTGGAATGTCATGAAACGTCGAGATTTTAAGTTTGGGCGAAAAAAATGTCTGTCTGTCGGTCTGTCGGTCTGTAACTTTTTTTTGTGCGCACGTTTACTCTGGAACTGTTTGAGATATTGAAATTTGGTACACATATGTACTTTAACGAGATCTAGAACTAAATTATATTTTCATCTTATTCCGTCGAAGGATTGGGGGGTAAATTGGTAAATTTAGGGTAAATATGTAAATCAAGCAGGTAAGAGTTCATAAAATTGGTATTTAGCATATACAAGAGAAGCTCAAAAAAATTTTGGCATTAGCTACACCTATTACCACCCCCACCCCATTATTAGAGGGGATGAAAAAAAATTGTGATTTAGTGAAACCTCAAAATATTTTTTTACTTTATCCACCCTCACCACCACCCCCACCCCACTACCGATGTGGGGTATCGTTTTATGGGTTTTTGGGGTAGAATATTTCAAATATTATATTATATATTATTAAAGTTCCATAAACAATTATTTCCACACACAAAATTTTTTCATTGTGAGTGACTTGGATAGGAAATGTGGAAGTAGTGATTCCTTGGTCAGCGGTTTTTTTCTTTTAAAGTGGTGTTTGGAAAGAAAAAATAATTAAACTTAAACCAATTTTTTGGATTTTAATTTTAATAGGATATTTGGTTTACTCTGGAACCGTTTAAGATATTGACTTGCAATTTGGTACACATATGTATTTTAACGAGATCTGGAACGAGATTATATTATCATCTTGTTCCGTGGGGGGTAAATTGGGGTGAATTGGGGTAAATAGGTAAATGAAGCAGGCAAGAGTTCATAAAATTGGCATTTAGTATATACACGAGAAGCTAAGGTCTCAAAAAAATTTTTGGCATTAGCCACCCCCATTACCACCACCACTTCATTATTAAAGGGGATGAGAAAAAATTATGATTTAGTGTGTGTACCGTGTACAAGAACCAAAAACCTCAAAATATTTTTTTACTTCATCCACCCTCCACTACCCCCCTATCACCACCCCCACCCCACTACCGATGTGGGGTATCGTTTTATGGGTTCTTGGGGTAGAGGATTTCAAATATTGTATTGTTAAAGTTCCATAAACAATTATTTCCACATATAAAATTTTTTCGTTGTGAGAGACTTGGATAGAAAATCTGAATGTGGAAGTAGTGATTCCCTGTGCAGCGGTTTTAAACTATAATTTGATCGTATAATTTATTCATTCACACACTGCATTTTAAATGGCGAGCAGGTTTAAATTATAATTTTTATATCGGATAGTGTATTGACTCAGACGTTGAATTCTAAGAAATAGCGGAGGATCCAGTATTATTTTAAGTAAAAACGACGCAATGAATATAAAATATATAAATATTAAAACGTAATACTAAGATGTAACTAAAAATTTTGAAGTAAAATTAAATAATTAAAATTAAACGTAAAAAAAAAATATTATTTAAATATACCTAATAAAACGAAAAAATCGCTGCCCAAGGAATCACTACTTCCACATCCATTTTCTATCCAAATCACTCACAACGAAAAAATTTTGTATGTGGAAATAATTGTTTATGGCACTTTAATAATATAATATTTGAAATCCTCTACCCCAAAAACTCATAAAACGATACCTCGCATCGGTAGTGGGGTGGGGGTTGTGATAGGGGGTGGTAATGGGGGTGGATAAAGTAAACAAATATTTTGAGGTTTCTGACTCTTGTACACACACTAAATCACATTTTTTTTTCATCCCCTTTAATAATGGGGTGGGGGTGGTAATGGGGGTGGCTAATGCCAAATTTTGTTTTGAGACGTTAGCTTCTCTTGTATATACTAAATACTTTATGAACTTTTACCTGCTTGATTTACCTATTTACCCCAAATTTACCCTCCAACCGACGGAACAAGATGAAAATAAAATCTAGTTCTAGTTCTCGTTAAAGTACATATGTGTACCAAATTTAAAGTCAATATTTTAAATTTTTTTTCACTCAAACTTAAAATCTCGACGTTTCATGACATTCTAAGCCTATCTGAAGAAAAATTTTTAAAAATTTTTTTGTCGTTACTATACTTCCACTGGATCTGGAAGTAAAATAAGTTATGTTGAATTAATTGTCTTAAAAGCTTGTTATGTGAATAGAAAAAAATTCTTACCATCTCTGTCAAACTAAATTAATGCCTGTATGAATGTATTGACCAAGTATTATCTTTGTTTATAATTGTAAAAGCTGTATTTAAAGCAATTAATTCAACTTAATTTATTTTTTTCACTTTTACAACTAAATAATAATAAAAGCTTGTTTTTAAAAAGGTTTTTTTTTGCATTTAATTTTTACTTCCACATCCACGTAGTGGAATGAAAGTGTAGTAACGCAAAAAAAAACCTTCTGTTTATTAAAATAGGCTTGGAATGCCATGAAACGAGATTTTAAATTTGAACAAAAAGAAATTTCTGTCTGTCGGTCTGTCTGTACCTTTTTTGTGCGCACGGTTATTCTGGAACCGTTTATAATATTGACTTGAAATTTGGTACACGTATGTACTTTAACGGGATCTGGAACTAGATTATATTCTGATATAATTCATTTGAAGGGGGTAAATGGAGGTAAATGAGGGTAAATAGGTAAAGCAGGCAAGTAGGAGTCCATAAAATTGGGACTTACGGCATGTACGAGAAGCTAAGGTCTCAAAAATTTTTTTTAGCATCAACCACCATCACTATCACCCCCCACACTATTATTAAAGCGGATAAGAAACTGTGATTTAGTGTGCATACAAGAACCATAGGTCTCATTTTTTTTTATATTAGCCCACCTCCATCCTATTATTAAAGGGGGTAAAAAATAAAATTGGGATTTAGTGTGTATACAAAAACCAAGAGCCTTAAAATGATTTTGACATTAGCCATTCACTCTACAACTCCCGTTACCACTCCTACTCCGTTATCAAATGGGGTAAAAAAATAAAATTGTGATTTAGTGTGTGTACAAGAGTCAAAGGCCTCAAAGATTTTTTTTTGGTATTAGTCACACCCTCTACCAATACCATCGCCACTCTGGCGCTATTATTATAGAGGGTAGAAAATAAAATTGTGTATACAAAAATTTTTTGGAGTTGGCCCCTCGACTACCCCAACCACCGTATGACATATCGTTTTTTTATTATTTTATTATTATTATTTTTTTAATGCCTTATATATTATTAAAGTTCTTTCGTTGTAAGAGACTTGGATAGGAAATCTGGATGATCTGGAAGTAGTGATTCCTTCGGCAGCGGTTTTTAATTTTTATTACTATTAATATTAGTTTTTATTCATATTCTAGTCACGTTTCTTTTTAAATTAAAATAGGTATTTCGCGCCATTTGTACTATCTTATATACACTATATATGGTCCTATTTTATAGTCCTGTTAAAAGTATTTTGTAAAAATAGAATAATAATTTTTTGATACACTCCGTAGTTAAAAAGTGATAAGGTACATATATTTATGACGACGTTTGCCATTAATACTAAAATTTGTAGGTGTGTAAAATGTATTCCATAAATCTACTGTTTATGATGTACGCCACATATATATTTAATTTATGTGTGTGTGATATATCAGTAGAAATACGAATTTCCCTTAATATAATTATATTTAATAAAAAAATAAGTGTATCTGCTTGTAGTTCATAACATTTTAGCTAAAATTTAGATATAATTTTAAATTAATAATCACAGATTACTGTAGTTTTCTACAGATACGTATAACGTAATCTAGGGGATTTTTTTTGTCATATACATTTGACTTTTCATAAAAATACAACAACAGATTTTGGAGTTTATGAAAATATTTTCATTACTAACTGAGATACAACGAATTGAAATATTGTAATTTGTTAAATTGTAAATTACAAAATTTCAGTTCATTGTATTTCAGTTAGTAATGAAAATATTTTCACAAACTCCAAAATCTATTGTTATATTTTTATGAAAAGTCAAATGCATATGAAAAAAAAATAAAAATAAACAGGAGTCCCTAGACCCAGGGGAAGCTAACGAATTTTCAAAAATTTTTTCGCAAACTGCTTTTTCAAAATTTTTTAGGGGTCATTAGAGAAGTGCTTCTCTAGATGTTATTTCCCAAATTTCGTATGGGTCCCATGCGCCACACACGAGAAAAAAAATATTGAAATATCACCAGCCGCCACTGTTAGTTTCTTTCTATTCATATTCTAGTCACGTTTCTTTTTAAATTAAAATAAGTATTTCAAAGATATTTCTGTCATAATTTCTTTGCCTTTTATTCTATAAAAATAGTTAAAAAAAATTATTTGAATGACTAATTTATTAATAGTCTAAGGAGAAAAAAATGTTTCTCTACGACTTGATGGTATTCCAAAACAATTGCGACTCAATTTCAAATTTGTTATTGTATTTTAGGCGTTGTTATAAGCATTTCTACTTGAAATTTGATATGACGTTGATTAGTTCCACTAGAAGCACATTTTTTTAAGTTATCTGGTATCGTAACAGAAAACCAGATTGTTGGTTATGAAATTGCGAAGAAAATTGGAACTGTGCCATCTTTTTCGTAAATAACAAAACAATTAAGATCGATCTTTTTTAAACAGTTGACAATAACTTAAGAGTATAATCTGCGGTCAGTGAAATGAAGAAACGAATTATTCGGCTTATTTTTGAAGATAGAAACTTCAAATTTTGTACGTATGTATTAAAATATATATTCTAGTTCGTCACGTTTTTATTTTTTTGTTTTAGTCAAAAACACGTGATCAACGAAAAAATGGACGTCGAAAAATTGGAATTTACAAAAAACGAAATCGTGACGACCTAGATAGTCCATAATTAATTACGTGGATAAAATATAACCTCTTGTTTTTCAAACATAGATTCAATAAATAGTTTCCAATTTTGCCGTCAATAGATGGCACTCGCCTCGGCATTCGCATAGCTTTACACGCTCTCAGACTTTAGGGAGGAACTTGTTGTCATGGAGACCTGACGCGAATGAATGCTTGCCAGGGAAGCATTTAGGAGTTCTGGTAATATCTTAAATTTATTTATAAATTATTTTATCTTACAGGAATGACTTAATAGATGAAATTCTTGAAAATGTTAATACATAAATAAAAGGTGCCAAATAGAGAGGACCGTTTTGTATAAACACTCCTACAAATTTTATTATGAAAATTTGAACGCGGTTTTTAGTTAGGTCAGAAATCAATTTATTCGAAATTATTACCAAGCAAAATGTACAGGGTGTCCCAGTCAACGCGCTATGCTGGGTTTTCTCGGTAGTTTCTGAGATAAGTTTATGGTTCAAAATCCAATCTGACGTAGGTTTTCCGAGGAATCTCATACTGCTAAGATATTTAGGAATCCAAAATGACGGACGAATTTCGTCATCTACGATCCTATTCGACTGAAAATCGATATCTGGGGGTTTTCGGGGATGCGGTTTACGAATTTTTGGTCAAAATTTAGGAATCCAAGATGGCGGACGAATTTCGTCATCTATGGACCTATTCGACTGAAAATCGATATCTGGGGGTTTTCGGGGATGCGGGTTATGAATTTTTGATCAAAATTTAGGACTCCAAGATGGCGGACGAATTTCGTCATCTATGGTCCTATTTGACTAAAAATCGATATCGGAGGGTTTTCGGGGATGCGGGTTACGAATTTTTGGTCAAAATTTAGGAATCTAAGATGGCGGACGAATTTCGCGATCTATAGTCCTATTCGACTGAAAATCGATATCTGGGGGTTTTCGGGGATGCGGGTTACGAATTTTTGATCAAAATTTAGGACTCCAAGATGGCGGACGAATTTCGTCATCTATGGTCCTATTTGGCTGAAAATCGATATCTGGGGGTTTTCGGGGATGCGGGTTACGAATTTTTGATCAAAATTTAGGACTCCAAGATGGCGGACGAATTTCGTCATCTATGGTCCTATTTGGCTGAAAATCGATATCTGGGGGTTTTCGGGGATGCGGGTTACGAATTTTTGATCAAAATTTAGGACTCCAAGATGGCGGACGAATTTCGTCATCTATGGTCCTATTTGGCTGAAAATCGATGTCTGGGGGTTTTCGGTGATGCGGGTTACGAATTTTTGGTCAAAATTTAGGAAACCAAGATGGCGGATGAATTTTGTCATCTGTGATCCTATTCGAATGAAAATCGATATCTGGGGATTTTCGGGATGCGGGTTACGAATTTTTGGTAAAAATTTAGGAATCCAAGACAGCGGACGAATTATAACTATATTTTGACCCCCCTTTATTTATGTTATTATTGGAGACAAAAAAAAGTTTCGTATAAGAGTTGTAAGGTTGTATACATATTTTTTTAAATGCAATTAAAAAACAATTGCTTGGATATGTCACGTGATATAACAATGAAGGTTGCTTTTTAAATGAAAAACCCTGTATATTTTTACATATTCTTTTAGATCCTTTATCCCCGATTTCAAACATATAAGGATCTAGCTGTAATATTTTTTGATATATCGGACATTAAATATGCTCTAAACATGCATATAGGTATTTTAGGGTTTCTGACGGAGCGCAGTCAGTGGCGGATTTAGGGGGGGGGCTATAGGGTAAAATCCAAGCGCGGCAATTTTTTTGAAAAACACCAGACATAAAAACAAAAAATTATTATTATTAATATGTTCTATCAGAACATGTTTAATTTATTTGAGAACGTGTTTTTTATAATAACTAGACTAAAGTTCCTTATTATAGTCAACAGTACAGGGTGGGTGTGCAAACGTTAGAACCTCATTTAACTTCTTTATTTTTGGAGTTACGTTCAAAAATAAAAGTTATGAGATATCACATGTATTTTCCAAACATCATTTCAGCAAAACAATTCAAACAAGTCGAATTTCGGAGATATGAGCTTTACCTTGGTTTTACTTCCACATCCAGTGGAAGTATAGTAACGCCAAAAAAAATTTTTTTAAATTTTTATTGTTCAAATAGGCTCAGAATGTCATGAAACGTCGAGATTTTAAGTTTGAGCGAAAAAAAAATTTCTGTCTGTCGGTCTGTAACTTTTTTGTGCTCACGTTTACTCTGTAACCGTTTAAGATATTGACTTGAAATTTGGTACACAAATGTACTTTAACGAGATCTGGAACTAGATTATATTTTCATTTTGTTCCGTCAGAGGGTTGGGGGGTAAATTGAGGTAAATTTGAGGTAACCAGCTAAATCAAGCAGCTAAGAGTCCAGAAAATTGGTATTTAGTATATACAAGAGAAGCTAAGGTCTCAAAAAATGTTTGGCATTAGCCACCCCCACCCCATTACTAAATTTTTTCGTTGTGAATGAGTTGGATCGAAAATCTGGATGCGGAAGTAGTGATTCCTTGGGCAGCGGTTTTTTTAAATAGAACACCCCCATATATTTTTACACCATTTGAAAGGCCATAGAAAAATCTTTTCAATGATATATGACCCAGTATTTTTCTTAAAAACTATAGTAGATATTAAGTTTTATATTTTCTTACATTAAGTCATGGTAGTCCGAAAAATATATACAGTCTGTTTCACTTTTTAATTTTTTTTTCCGATTTGAATCTAATTTTACTTATGGAACAAATTAGGATCTACTTATTACCAGAAAAAAATTCACGTCCTACAAATGCAAAGCCACCTGCGGTACCAAAATATGCGGATAAAATCAAAAAATCATATTAGGCATATTTTTATTGGAAAATTTTGTTAATGAAAGAATTGTTCAGAAACCTTAAGTCCAAAATTTAATCAAAAAAAATATATAAATTTTTATTAAAATAATGTCCAAGTCCGAAAATATCATTTGAATGGGTTTTTTCGTTTAGAAAACTGTACTATGACAATTTTGTTTGAAATTAAACCCAAGCTGCCAGGTAGTTGTAAAACAGTTTTTTTTTAAATACCTAATTATTTTCAAAATTTTTTAAATTTCAAGTTTTTCATTTTTTAATTTTGATTAAATTTTGGCCATTTTGGACAATTCTGAACAAGTTTTATTAACAAAATTTTCCGATAAAAAAATGCCTAATATGATTTTCCGATTTTCTCCACATATTTTGGTACCGCAGGTGGCTTTGGTACCGTAGGAGGCGAATGTTTTTCTGATCATAAGTAGATACTAGTTTGTTCTATACTTAAGTAAAATGCGATTCAAATCGGAAAAAAAATAGTTATTGGGATGTTACCATTTCAAGTGAAACACACTGTATCAATTATTGAAATTCTCCATTTTATTTAAAATAAAGTGAAATTAGACAGAACTAACATATTGTTTATTTTAATTTACATACTTTTGTTTTCCATGGCTAATTTGATAAATTGTAAATTTATAGTAAATTAGACAAAATTTGTTTAAGATAAGTACCATGTATTATATTATAAATACAAAGCTTTTTTTATGGCGTTTCAAATGGTACATATATGGAGTGTTCCTTTAAAAAAAAGCAAAGTAAAGTTCATATCTCCGAAATGCGACTTTCAATAGGCATGTCCACAAAATTTTAATTTCAATTGGGAATGGTAGAATTATCGATATTGTACACTAATTTAACAATAAAAAAAACCGCTGCCCAACTTCCACATCCAGATTTTCTATCCAAGTCACTCACAACGAAAAAATGTTGTATGTGGAAATAATTGTTTAATAATATAATATTTGAAATTCTCTACCTCAAAAACCCATAAAACGATACCCCACATCGGTAATAGGGTGAGGGTGGTGATAGAGGGTGGTAGTGGGGGTGGATAAGGTAAAAAAATATTTTGAGGTTTCTAGTTCTTGTACACACACTAAATTAAATTTTTTTTCATCCCCTTTAATAATGGGGTGGGGGCTAATGCCAAAATTTTTTTTGAGACCTTAGCTTCTCTTGTATATAGTAAATACCAATTTTATGAACTCTTACCTGCTTGATTTACCTATTTACCCCAAATTTACCCCAATTTACCCCCAACTCTTCGACGGAACAAGATGAAAATATAATCTAGTTCTAGATCTCGTTAAAGTACATAAGTGTACTAAATTTCAAGTCAGTATCTCAAACGGTTCCAGAGTAAACGTGCGCACAAAAAAAAAGTTAGACCGACAGACAGACAGAATTTTTTTTGCTCAAACTTAAAATCTCGACGTGTCATGACATTCTAAGCCTATTTGAACAATAAAAATTTTTAAAAAATTTTTTTGTCGTTACTATGCTTCCACTGGATGTTGAAGTAATATATGTATCCTTATTTTGCCAGTTATTCGTAATAGGCATCACCCCAACATAACGAGGATTTTTGGTAATTTTTCAATAAAAATTCTTGGCCTATGAAGTAAAAAAATATTTTGAGGTTTTTGGTTCTTGTACATACACTAAATCACACTTTTTTTCGTCCCCTTAAAAAGTGGGGTAGGGGTGGTAATGGGGGTAGCTAATGTCAAAAATTTTTTCGAGACCCTAGCTTCTCTTATATATACTAAATACCAATTTTACGGACTCTTACCTGCTTGATTTACCTGTTTACCTCCCCATTTACCCCAATTTACAACCCAACCCTTCGATGGAATAAGATGAAAATATAATCTAGTTCCAGATCCCGTTAAAGTACATAAGTGTACCAAATTTCAAGTCAATATCTTAAACGGTTCCAGAGTAATCGTGCGCACAAAAAAGTTAGACAGACAGGCAGAATTTTTTTTTCGCTCAAACTTAAAATGTCGACCTTTCATGACAGTCTAAGCCTATTTGAACAATAAAAATTTTCAAAAATTTTTTTGTTACTATACTACCACTGGATGTGGAAGTAATCAATATTCTATTTTCAAGAAAAAGAACGCCATTGCCATGTAAACCGGAAGTGATATTTAAAATTTACATGCCTTTTTTTACTTTCCTTTAATGCTTTAATAGTCAATTAAGAACATAAATAATCCGATCAATTCTTCTTTGATGTTCAATTATATGTTTCTTAGCGGCATAGATTCCCCGAAAAAAAAAAAAAATACTTATCTCAAAAACTACCGAGAAAATCGGACATAACACGTTAACTAGGACACCCTGTACACTGTAAATATACATTATGTACCTACATATAGTTTTTTCTTTTAATTAAAAACCACTGCCTAAGGAATCACTACAACCGCATTCAGTTTTCCTACTCAAATTACTTTAAATAAAAATTCTTGTGCACCCAACGCGAAATTCGACTCTGTACGACAGAAATATGTTTGAACTATTTCTCTTATATATTACACAATATGTTATTCTCCGCCTTTTTACTTGGTCGGCATATTTCATTGATCAAAGGTGCACGCCCACCCGTATATACCTTTTTCATATATATCAATGAAAATATGTTTTGTCTTAACGCAGATTATCCTCTTAAGTGATAATATATATGATTTAATGAAACTTTCGAAAAATATGATTCTAGGGAAACAAAATACCTAATTTTCAGTCAAAATGTAAATATTTTTAAACATTTCTGTTAATACCACTAAAAAGTACAAAAAACCCATATTCTAAAAACAATTATGTTGTTCGGCGACTTAATGTACTTAAACAGTTGCGATTTTTAGGCACTATTATACATTTTTTTATTTTAAATTAGACATTTATTATTATTATTTTTATTATTATTTTCGTGAATTGCTTAAGGATGATTGATCGTAATTGTTTTTATTTTCCGCAACTTAACAATTTGAGTAAGAATATTTTAGTTTTGTTCGCAATTTCATAACGAACAATCTGTTTTCAATATATTGCGAATTTTTGTTTAAAACCAGAGATATTTTAGAAGAACTGCGAAAAACACAGTATGACACCTTTTGAAAAAATACTGTAGGTACAATCGGCAAATAAAAATTGCCCAAAGTAGATCATGTTTTTACGATTAAAGAAATTAAAGAAATAAAAAGACATGTATTTCTCGAAAAAGGCAGATAGAAAATTGCATTTACTGCAATGTATACATAAGTTTCATTGACTTTTATTACAGACTTTTTTCGGTTGGTCTTTGAATATGAATGCGGAGGAAGCAATTATGTTGCCTAATTATTTCTAGCACGACTAATAAAAATATGAAGGGGATCCAATATTTGACATCTTAAGCCAAAAATGTATAAATATTTAAAAACAGCGCCGCTACTCGACTGTGCTACCAATATTAAAATATTAAAATTATGTGTTTTAAATATGGCAGAAAATTTTAAAAGTTGTTAATTTCAACTCAACATGTGGCAAGTCATAAAGTCATTATTAGCTCTGCAAATGGTTTGGGCTTGAAAATGAAATGCAGGTCATTTTATCCCACGACAACCTTTAATGGATCTAAATGCAAAGCAATCGGATTCACAACAAAAAAGATCCTATTATAAGTGAATATGATACTATAAATATATTAAATAAAAGAAGTAGGTGTCAGCTTGAAAAATAATTTTAGCTACCGAGGAGGAGGTGTTGGTCAAGTATTCGTAATATAAACATCATTGGTTGTTTATTTTATTATTCACTGAAACGTAAATTGTTGACACAAAAAATCGTACTAGTAAATTCAAAACATTAACTTTTACTACAAGCTGCCATATATTACTTATATTGCTACAAAATTACCTATGGAAACAAAAAATAAGTTTTAGGTAAATATATAGGGTGTCTCACTTAAAATTCCTGGTGCCATTTTATTGATAACTAAAAAAGATATTTGAATTCTGTTGGAAGTATTCATCAAAATATATAAATGACTTCAGTTTTTAATAAAAACGATCTCTCTACAAATTAAGATATAGATAACGTTGTGATGCAAAGCAACTTTTAAGGACTTAATGGATTTCCCATAATAATACATTCAACCGTGCAAATAAAAAAATTACATAATTTATATTTATTTGACATAATCTTATTTTAAACTTATCGAAAAGATATTTATTATTTATTGTATTTCTATAATATCGACGTTATTTTTATAAGTTTGGTTTAATAGTTTATTACATCTTTTGGGTGAAATACTTGAAAATAAATAATTTTTGTAGATCAAAGGAAATAAGTTTAACAATAATGGGTAACCTGAGATCTGTTTTTAATGATACCAAAAACTAATCAATCTTTGATGGAAAGCGTAGAGGAAATGGATCATGCTGTAGTTTGAGAATTCCTATCCCGAAATGGATAAGGAAGCGTCGACTAAACGGTATACAAAATCAAAAACTAGATTCTTATGCAGAATTTTCTATCGGATTCAAATTTCGACGGTTTATATGGAATTGCAAAAATAGAACAAAAAGTATTTGTCTGCAAAAACCGCAAAAAATATGAAAATATGTATGCAATTATCTTTTTAGTTCTTACTCAATATTGCCATTAAAAATATCAAACGTATATTTCAATAAAACAGCATTCAAACTGTTTTTTAGCTGTAGCCAGACTAAAAGTGAACCTTACATGAAGTTTTATAGTAAATAATTAGAGTTGACTTTTCTATTTAATGATTGATTTTAATTGCCTTCAAGTAAATATATCCCATGCACTAAGATTCTTTTACATTGTACGTGTCATTAGTTAGTGCGTTTTACTAGGCTTCTTAAATTATTGTTTCAGACAGCTTCATAGAAAACATAGTTCCAATAATGATGAAAAAAAACCAAAGCCTGAAAGTTTCAATTTACATTCATTTTGTAAGACTTACAAACTGCTGTAGTTATTATCGTTGTAGTGCAGCAAAACCGCAATGCAAACGAATTTATGTAAACAATTATGAATAATGGCACGTCGTATTTTTCTGTGCTTCTTCAAAAACTTAATAAAATCTTGTTCTGAAATTATAATGAAACACTTCGTACAATATGCAGTTAATATAAAACGCCTCTAGCGATCACTCTGTATGATGGATATGGTCCAATTTCAATCAAGTATTCTGCTATTACATCAAATAAGGATCATAATGCATTTGTAGTTTTTCTATATATTTTTTTTTTCATTTGGGCAATAATAAAAATTTAATAATATAGTTAAATTTATTTTGAGAAAAATCATAAAACATTATTTCTTATTATTTAGTCTCATATAATGTTATTTTTCAATTTGTTCACGACACATAAAATCTTGTCATTAGCAAACATTTTTGACTTAGTGAAAATTTCACTTTCCTTGAAACCAAAGTGCTACTTAAAATTTCTTTAAGAAAAATACGTACTTATATATCTGCTTTCTATTTAAAAAATAAGTCAGTCTTCAGTTAGTCAAATCTTTCTCGTTATTATTAGACACTTTACGAGTACCTAGGTAAAATTTTATTACGGTCGCTCAGTTAAATTCTGTAAAAATAGCGCGAAAACGATAATATCTACAGTTTATTCCCAATGATTCATCTTCAGGTAGTTAGTTTCAAAATTTAGAACACGTAATGAAAATAGATTATATGCACTTTATATATTATTTTGTGTTTGTACATTTTAGCATGTTTTATCAAGTATGCTTTCTTTTCATGTTTGATTTAATAAATACGCACTTAGTTATTGTTAATTTTTTAAATTCTCTTAATATTATACAGTATGTCCACCGATTAAATTCGGAAGAAAGGAAACTTTTTATCTTTTTTTCACGAAAAGCAAGAAATTTATATTAATTATAAGAAAATGGATCAAATAAAAACTTTTTATTTTCATGCTCATACTAGGCTTTCAGAAACAATAAGATCATAATCCGTAAAAGTAATTATAATCTGCACCAGTAGTACAACCACACCAAATTTATCCAATATTCAATTATATCCAATACATGCTTTACTAAAAGATAAATATGAAAGATTTTGAGAAATTGCTTAAAAGAAAAAGTGAAAACATAACAGCACCTATTAAAAATTTCACTGGAAGATTATTATACTCTTCGCTACTAGGAAAACGTTAGTGACTGAATTCTGAAAGACTTTCAAAATGTCCATCCGTCCGTCCGTCTGTCTGTCGGTATGTCCGTCCGTCACGTTTCCTTTAAGCACGGTAACATAAGAGTGAAAAGTCCGATTGTATTTAATATTATTTTTCATTATATATATTTTTTGCTGCGCAAATTATGTAAGTATGGAAAACTATTATTAAGACCATAAGCAATATTCGTGATTTTTTTTCGGGCTGAGGCAATGCGATTTAATATCTTTTTGGAGTACTTAAAAATTTAATTTAGCAATTATGGAAAGTTAAAGAGCCAGAAAATTTCTTTGAATTTATCAAAGTAAAAATTATATAATTTGACAACAATCCCCAGATTATCGTAATTTTTTCTAAAATTGAATGTTTAAAGACTTAAAAAACATACTAAATCTCATTGCCTCGTTCAAAAGAAATGACGAATATTGTTTGTGGTCTCAATAATAGTTTCCCATACATAGTTGCCCAGAAAAGTAGGATAACATACAAAAAAAAATGTATTGTTAATTTTTTTGTTAAACAAAACTTAAAAAATATTTTATAAAACGATATAATTGTTTCAACGTATATTTTCACGTTTCGGCGAAGCGTTCGTTTTTTTTTTCAACTCTAATATACCGGATACCCACGAGATCAGTTACACCACCACATCTTTTATTTTTAAGGAATCACTACTTCCACATCCACATTTCCCATCCAAGTCTCTTTAATCGAAAACATCTTGATACTATATTTGCACTCTAGTAAGCGAAACTAATCGCTCATAGAATTTTAATATAATATTTGAAATCGTCGATAATATGTGAAGTCGTCAATTAAGTTAAACTGTTCGAATGAAAATGTGCGCACAAATAAAGTTACAGACAGAAGAACAGATACAAAATTTTTTTTCTGTCAAATTTAAGTCTCGACGATTCGTTGCATTCTAAACTTATTTCAACAAAAAAAAAATGTGTTTTTTTACGATCACTATAATAGTAATACTTTTCGATTGACTAGTGCGGGCACTTACTAGGTATTATAAACTTAAATACGACTTTCATTTTTCCTATGCAGCCGTTGAACCGTTCGCATCATGACTTTCTCAAAAAGAATATCCGAGCCAAAACTTTTGAACTTCATTGCACCTCAGCTTGTGAAAAGTACAATGGTGTAGATTGTACTAATTGTAAACCTGCGGAAGATTTAATAGATACTAACGGAACAAATGAAACTTTGGAAGTTGACGAAACAAATTCATTTGATGAGTCTTTACTATAAATAAAATTATGGTTACAATATTTATACTTTAAATAAAATAAGTGTCATACTTGTAACTATGTATATAAACTTATTTCAATACTTTGAATCAGTTCTCCCATTTTTATCATTACCAAATAAGAATTGTGAAAAACAAAAATTTTCCGGAAAACTTTTTCACATTCTTAATCTAAAAATTATATTGAACCTTTAAAAATGGTATAACTATATAGGTTCCATATGTTTTTATAATAATATATATAGTTCACGCTCATTTTTTGAATTTTCATGTATTTTGTAATATGCAAAAAATGTAGTACATTATTTATCGTGAAAAACTGCCTGCAACTCGGAAAATTAGCAAGTTACAAAAACATTCCAAGAGACAAAAAATATTTAGAAGTCCTCAATGCATAACGTTTAAATTTTTTCAAATTTTTAAGTTACTTATTTTAGCGCTACAATTTCAAAAAAAAGGGTGGTTTTTCATGTTTTTCCGGAAAAACTCGGTGAAAACACACTTTACAGGGAATCTGCAAATAAAAAAGGCTTGTATTTCGATGATATATTCAGTTGAATTTTTTCAGATTTTTTTTCAACTTTTACATTTTCCCTCCCCCACTTTTATGGATTTTGGAGTTTCAATATCTCGAAAAATATGCATTTTTAGAAAAAATTCATAAGAGTAAAAACATATTATTTTGGGTCAAAAAGGTAAACATATTGTTTTATTACATTTTTGACCTAATTCTACAAGTTACGGAACCCATGATAAAAGGGGTGTTTTCTACCCCTTCCGATCATCTCCTACTCTAATCTTTTTTCAACATTTTTATTAACTTTTATTAAAAACACAACAAGGTTTCATCAAAATCCATTCATTAGCACTCAAATTAGATGTTATGGAATCCAGATATATTTTATACTTTGATATGACTGAAAAAATTACATATATAGAGTGTTTTTAATTTTAATTTATTACTTATATTCCTTAAATTAACGGACGGAGCTATAGTTTCCTAATATCATTTGTTAAATCCGTTAAATAGTTCAATTGAAACAATTTGTATAAAATTGCATGAAAATAAAATTATTAAAATTCGACATAAATATTTAATAGTTTCAAAACTATATATTCTGTGCATATGAATAATATGAAAAATTGATTTATCTGATTTAATCAAATATCAATTTGGTCAAAAAATCCTTATAATCACACATAATGCTAGAAATCCCGAAATTACATAGAGAAATAAAATAATTCTTTGTACCAAAGTAAATTTTTTTAAGTGGGACCATATTGGTAACAAGGTAATACTACCATTAAGAAGGAAGATATTGATAAGCTAAGCTAACTTTGCATATCTGACAGGTACAACTGAAATTACCGTCCATATATAATTGAAGGGTAAGGTGTAACTAAGGTGGTTTTGAAAACAGTGAAATATTTAGCTCATCAAACTGTTAGGTCGGCTTATCGATATTTTCATTGTATTACTTCCTCCAAATAATGGAGGTTTTTGACGAGTGTTGAGACTTAAAGAAAATGACATTTTTGATGATGGCCATAAAAAAGTATTATTTAAATTTTTTGCATAGATTAATGTAGAGATATTTACTAGAAATCGGGCAAAAACGCACTACCGCCTCTACGTTTTCCACCTCCTACGTCTTCCACCTCCTACGTCCCTCAGGCCGGTAATTTACTTAAAACATGTTAACCTCCATCTGCTATTTTTTTTTTTTTTTTGTTAAATGCTTATCACTGAGATAATAGACATTTTAGACACATAGTACCTTATATGACGATGATGAAAATTTGAAGTAGAATCTAAAACTAAAATAATATACAGGGTGTTCCATTTAAAAAATACCACTTTATCTTGTCGCTTCGTATAAAAGCATGAACAAAATTTTATGTTAGAAAAAAATAATAGTTAATTTCATTTGGAACAACTTTTACTTTAACATTTTTTTTATTGTTTCCGAAAAATGTATACATTAATCATGAACATTTAAATATATGGCTAACAATAAGTGTCTGTTGAGCACATTATTAGTATTATATTTATTTTTAGTATCACTTTTAATTTGATCCACTCAAAAATACCCATTTGTGGCTAACTTGAATCTGTCGGAAGCAGAAACTCCTAAAAGTGCTTGCTGTAAAAAATGTAACGTAGAGGGCGCTCTAGCACAGTATAATAATACACAATCCGTGCATGCCACAAATATTGTAGAAAGTACCACACGTAAAACTATGCATTTCTGGCAACTTTTCACACATTTTGCCTTTTGAGAAAATAGTCGATTAACTTATTCTCTATGATAACGATTATTGTGAACCGTGACGGATAAATGGTCCCCCGAAGGATTTATAATAGATAGTCCGCTAAAATATGATGAATCACAGAGTTCTGGTGGGTAAAGACTCTGGCATACGCGTGTATGTATGCCACAGTTTTGGAGTATCCCAGAAATGAGTTTGATGCACACACAGGTCTCCATAAATATGACGGCACATACACACACACACACACACACACACACACACACACACACACACACACACACACACACACACACACACACACACACACACACACACACACACACACACACACACACACACACACACACACACACACACACACACACACACACACACACACACACACACACACACACACACACACACACACACACACACACACACACACACACACACACACACACACACACACACACACACACACACACACACACACACACACACACACACACACACACACACACACACACACACACACACACACACACACACACACACACACACACACACACACACACACACACACACACACACACACACACACACACACACACACACACACACACACACACACACACACACACACACACACACACACACACACACACACACACACACACACACACACACACACACACACACACACACACACACACACACACACACACACACACACACACACAGACATTTTTCAAAAACAACTTTTTTGGGTTCCTGGGACCTCAAAACGTAAAGATTTGATGTTATCTCAATTTTCGATTTTGGACTAATTGTAGTAACCTCCCACAATTTTATTGTGGGGAGGTTAAAAATATAAAAAAGCTAATAATTACTTGACAACTACCTGACAGCTTGGTTTAACTTCAAACAAAATTCCATGAAATTAAAAAAAAAACCTTTAAAGATATTTTTGGACTTGAACATTATTTTTAAAAAAATTTCAATATTTTTTAATTTTGATTAAATTTTGGATTTAGGGTTTTTGGGCAATTCTGAACAACTTTCGTTAATAAAATTATCCGATAAAAAAATGCCTAGCATCGGGAAATCGGAAGAGGGGTGGTTTTCCGGTAGTTCTTGAAGGGTGAGTCGGAAAATATTGTCACTATCGTGTTTCCCGCCCTCGAAAATGGGGGGACAAAAAAATGTTGTTTTAACATTTAACAAATATCATGTAAAAGTCAACATTTAATGACAGTGTTCGAAAAAAATAATTTTACAACTAGGCATGACTTTTGCATGTCTGAAAGAAATCGAAAAGCACATGAACAAAGAAACTTTACATAATTAACCAATTAAAAATGACTTTTCTCATCGAAACAGAGCGCTAGTGCGCTGAGCAAGGATAGAACACATACCCAAGGATATCTGCAACAGAATTCACCAATGCAGCAATGGGGCCTATATTCTCTATGAATATTTTAAAGTTAATTAATTTTTATTTGTTCGTATTTTCCACTATAACAAATATAAAGAAGATTTTAGTTCATTTTATTAATGCATTATTTTAATTTGTCTTGGTTATTTAAATATTTTTAGAGGTCAGTAAAATGTGGTGGGAAATCCCAAAAACAAAAAAGAAAAATTAACATAATGTAACAAATGACATTTAGACTAGATAAAATAAATAAATAAATAAACAGATGTTTATGTAACTTTATTCCAAACAGCATACGAATCTATAAAAACTTCGTATATATTTGTCTACTAAATTTTTTAGCAAACAATAATTTAATGAAAGGTTATCATTTAGCGAATCAATTCAAATTCTAAAAATATATACAGCGATTGATAAAGCTGCTCGGTCGGTTAGATTATATTATATTATTGGTTTAATTGGCTTATAAAAATACTTGATGAAGTAGCTTGTCATAGGAGAGAGGATGCCTTGCCGTGCACATATTGCACGTATAATAGCTCTCCTATTACCTATTTTTACTGACTCAAGTCTGTGGTTTGTGTGCCTGGAAATATAAAATTCCGGTGAGTGAAATCTCGCAGGCGCGTGGCGTTTAATAAATATGTATTCAAAAAATTGCGCCGAATCTAGTGAAAATTTCGAATTTCGCGAAAAGTGTCTGTGCATGTGTGTACTACGGAGATCAGAGGATAACGGCATTTGTAATTAAAAAATATGAAATCATTATTTTTTAAATGAATAGAAAACAAATTTTGGCAATGAAACTTGAGGAATATTCGAAGATTTATAAGAATTATCCATTACTTCCACATCCACATAGTGGAGTGGAAATATACCAATGGTAAAAAAAAATCAAATAGATCTAGAATGCCATATCTGTCGAATTATAACTTTCATGTGCGCACGATTACTCTGGAAGAGTTCACGATATTGATTTGAAATTTGGTACACCACGTATTACTTCCACATCCAGTGGAAGTATAGTAACGACAAAAAAATTTTAAAACATTTTTATTCTTCAAATACCTAGGCTTAGAATGTCATGAAATGTCGAGATTTCAAGTTTGAGTGAAAAAAATGTATGTCTATCTGTCGGTCTATCTGTCGCAGGCGCGGATTTATGGGGGGGGAGTAACGGAGTAATTACCCCCATATTCTGTAAATCATCAACTTTTGTTTTAAAATGTGTTGTTAATTTGGGAAGAAAAAAAAATTTAACAGGGTAATTACCCTCCCCAAGCCCGCTCGGAACGAAAAGTTTCTTTTTTTTCGGATTTCTCTCCCCCCCCCGCTCATCAAAAAATTTTGGGTTCAGTGTTACCCCCCAAGCTCAAGATCCAGATCCGCCTTTGGTCTGTCAGTCTGTAACTTTTTTTGTGCGCACATTTACTCTGGAACCGTTTGAGATATTCACTTGAAATTTGGTACACATATGTACTTTAACGAGATCTAGAACTAGATTATATTTTCATCTTGTTCCGTCGAAGGTTTGGGGGTAAATTGGGGTAAATTTGGAGTAAATAGGTAAATCAAGCAGGTAAGAGTTCATAAAATTGATATTTAGTATAGACAAGAGAAACTAAGGTCTCAAAAAAAATTTTGGCATTAGCCACTCCCATTACCACCCCCACCTCATTATTAAAGGGGATGAAAAAAAATGTGATTTAGTGTGTGTACAAGAACCAGAAACCTCAAAATATTTTTTTACTTTATCCACCTCCCACTCCCACCCCCACCCCCACCCCACTACCGATGTGGGGTATCGTTTTATGGGTTTTTGGGGTAGAGGATTTCAAATATTATATTATTAAAGTTCCATAAACAATTATTTCCAGATACAAAATTTTTTCGTTGTGTGACTTGGATAGAAAATCCGGATGTGGAAGTAGTGATTCCTTGGGCAGCGGTTTTATAACGAAATCTAGAACTAGATTATATTTTGATCTCATTGCGTTGAAGGTTGGGGATAAATAAATTAACTTTATGATATGTGTTATAATTATGGCTAATATTAATAAGTTTTCTTGTGCATTTATATTGCCATATTTATATGGTTTGGCAATATAGCTGTCGTGTATCAAATATTTTGGTTTCTACAAACAAATTGTATGTTATACCAAAAATTTTATGAACTTTTATTTTTCCTTACTTTAAAATATTTGAAAGGTTATTACTTCTCCCTCACTTACCAAATGGTAAGGTAAAAATATTGCATTGTTATTCACGTTCTTGAGTATATGGATTACAGAAATTAGGGTATTCCAATTCCATCAGTCTGGTTGTCTATCTCTCTGACTGTTGATTTGATGTCTATTTGTCTGTTGGCTCTATATATACAAGACTATTATTTAATGAAGAAAAACACCTTTGCCCAAGGAATTATTACTTCCACATCCAGATTTTCCATCCAAATCTCACAATGAGAAAAATTTGTTTATGGAACTTATTAATATAATATTTGAAATCTCCTACCCCAAAAACTCATAAAACAATATGCCATATCATTAGTGGGAGTGGATTTGGGGTTAGAGAGTGGTAGTGGGGATGGATGAAGTAAAAAAAATTGAGGCCTTTGGTTCTTGTGCACACACTAAATCACATTTTATTTTTTTCACCCCGAGGGTGGGTGGGGGTGGCTGATGCCAACAAATTTTTTGCTTCTATTATATATACTAAATACCAATTTTATGGAGTTTTACTAGCTCGATTTACATATTTACCTCAATTTACCCAACCCTCCAACGGAATAAGATCAAAATATAATTTAGATCCAGATATCGTTAAAATACATACGTGTACCAAAAGTCAATATCTTAAACGGTTCCAGAATAATCGTGAGCCGAAAAAAAGTTACAGACAGACCGACCGACAGACAGACATAATTTTTTTTCTCAAACATAAAATCTCGACATTTCATGGCATTCTAAGCCTATTTGGACCATAAAAAAAAGAAGTAGTGTAAACTTTTTGTACAAAAACAAAATAGACATTTAAAAATATAATGTAATGGAAAAAATGTGAAAACAGGGCAATAATATTTGGCATGTAGCTAACACTGCTGCTAAAGAACAGGGCCGCACTGCCCCTGTGCGCGCCAGGACATCATCAAAAAATATTTTTGCATTTTGTGCCCCCCTTCATTTATTACGTAAGACCTCCCGCTCATCAATGCTTTCCCATTTTGCGTGCTTAATAGATTTCATAGAATAAGTTAATGCTTGATATATTTCAAATTGATTAGCCTAAACTTTGAAATATATCTATGGTTACAAATCTGTAAAATGTCTCAACATTCATAAAAATTACATTTCTCTATTCTTTCTGAAAGCTTACATATAATAAGATGGTAAATATTATACATATTTACTTACATGGCCAATTTGTTAATATTTGAATGTTGGTCATTTTAATTTATTATGTTTCTGCACTATTGAATAGCATATTTAATAAGCCCAACACAAATTAGACAAGCCTTAAATTCAATGTTAAGATTGTCTGGGTGGAAGTTACATAAAATAAAATAATAAATAGCTGCTTTCTGAAGCATATTAAAGGAAATATGTGTTTGAAGGATATTAAAATTGCTATTCACCTTACTACAACTGTAAATTGAACCCCATCATGTTACGACTATGAAGTTTATACTTGCTTATGAAACGATCGATTTTCTTCTTTTCTAAACTGCTTTCTGCAAACTGCACAGCACTTCACCATTTTGCACTAAATATATTGTCACTAAACTGTGTAAATATGACTTCTTCACCACTTTTGATCGGAGAATACGAAAAACATTTATTAACATTAATGGCAGACACGTCAAACTGAAATTATGATAATCAAACTTAACCGATCGTGTCCGAGACGGCTGCGAATAGACCGATTAGCGAATCAGGAACTTATGGGTTTACAACTGGAGTGCCTTAGACTGTGACTATCCCAGCAACAAACAAACCAATACACATTATGTATCTAGATATAAGTTCTTTAATCGGAGATGCAAACGAAGGACTGGGCGTGGCTGTCATTATTAGATAGATATAGATACAGTGGAAGTGATCTTTTAGATGTAGTCTAATCATTTAGTGGTCGAGATCGGTTCTACCTGAAAATATTTGTTTGTTTTTGTTCTTTTGTTTTTCGGGATGCTGATTTTGAATTTCCATTTTGCCACCTCAAAAAATTTCGGGAAATATCAAAAAAAAAACAAAAAAAAAAGAAAGAGATGCATCTTTTTTTTTTGAAAACTATGCACTATGAAAAACGTACTATGAAGAAAATCAATAGGCAAGATTTCCTACAATTTCCCATATTTTACACCCCCTCTCTCCCCCTTCCCTTTTATAACTTCTAAAACCGGTTCAACAGGTGTAGATCCACATTAGGGTGGACCGAAAAACACAATTTGCAGTTGGGGTAGTTTTAAATCGGTTAATATCTAGCCGGGCCCCCACGGCCTTGAAAATGAAGGAAAAAGCCGATTTTTCAATTTTTAACATTTTTCAAATTGACATTTGAAATTTTTTTATGACTGTTAATGTCTAAACGCGTGTGGTCAAAGCTTTCTAAATAAAATATTTTTCAGTTCCAGGGAAATTAGAAATTTGCCACTAAAACATAGAATTTGACGAAAATAAGAATTTTTGTATGAAATTTCTAATTTCCCTGGAACTGAAAAATATTCTATTCGCTACACGCGCGTAGACATTAGAAAAAAAAATCAAAAAAGAAACATTTTGTGTTTTTTTGCGATTTTTTTATATTTTCCGAAAATTGTAGAGTTGGCAAAGTACAAATTCGTAGTCAACACCCCGAAACACACAAAATAACCAAAAATCAGAACTTTAAAAAGGTTTTCAAAATAAAAAAAACAAAAAGAGGCGCTTTTTGTTTTTTTGCTTTATTTGACATTGTGAATGAAGTAAAAAATATTTTAAGGTTTCTGGTTCTTGTACACACACTAAATCACATTTTTTTTTCACCCCCTTTAATAAAGGGGTGGGGGTAGTAATGGGGGTGGCTAATGCCAAAATTTTTTTTGAGACCTTAGCTTCACAATTTTATGAACTCTTACCTGCTTGATTTACCTATTTACTCCAAATTTACCCCAATTTACCCCCCAACCCTTCGACGGAACAAGATGAAAATATAATCTAGTTCTAGATCTCGTTTAAAGTACATATGTGTACCAAATTTCAAGTCAATATCTCAAACGGTTCCAGAGTAAACGTGCGCACAAAAAAGTTACAGACCGACAGACAGACAGAATTTTTTTCGCTCAAACTTGAAATCTCGACGTTTCATGACATTCTAAGCCTATTTGAACAATAAAAGTTTCAAAATTTTTTTTTGACGTTACTATACTTTCACTGGATGTGGAAGTAAAAAACCTATGCAAACCTCAGTTTTCGAGATATAGGCAACTTGTATTTTTTTAAGTAAATTATTTTTTATTCGATTACAACTTAAATTAGCTATCCAACGAAGGGGCGCAGCAAGGGGAGAGCCATGCCCCCCCCAAGCCGTCCTCCATGAACCAAAAATAAAGTACAAAGCAGTATTCAAACTATCCCTTGAAATAAATATTTTGTAATTAATGCTAATATTATCTAGTAGAGAAATCTATACAAATCCGTTTACAACAATTTTCTGAAAAGTTTTCCTCATCCTCTGTATTGCCCCCCCCCCCCCCCCGCAGATGAATTTTCTGGCTGCGCCACTGATCCAACGATATATCATATGTCATATTTATCTCTAGAAAAACCATCAACCACAACAACACTTCCTACTAGTATTAGATTTGATATAGAAAGTCTTGAAGTGTAGAGATAAACAAGCTTTGCTATTTTTATTCATATTAATTAATAATATGTTAAATTGTTCCCCACTAGAAAAACTAACATTTTCTGCACCACGTGTTAATTCTAGGCACACCAATACTTTCTATCTTCCCACGTCTCAAACAAATCTAAAATTTTCCCCACTTCATTTCAGTTGCAACATCTACACACCTACAATCACCTGCAGGACAAATTTGATGTTTTTCATATGCAATTAAAAGCAATAAAAAACTTGAAATTATAATATCATATATGTAATGTAGTGTTATAATTTTATGTTGTAATTTCACTGTTGTAACTTATTATGTATTTTTGTATATGTACTATACTATTTGTTATTTCCCACCCTGTAATTGGTACTTGTACTGCTGGGTGGTGAATGTCTAAAATAAAAATAAAATAGAAAATAAAATAATACAAAATAGGAAAAACTAAACGTTCGAATTGTCTTCCATTGACATCTATGCATTTTTGACACCTTCTCCTTACAGAATTTGTTGCATTTCCAATCATGACAGGAGTTATTTTCCGAAACGCAGCTAATGTTTTGTTTTCCAATTCTTCTATGTTATTAGAACGTTCTCTATATATAATATTTTTTAAATAACCCCAAAGCCAAAAGTCGGCAGGGGTTATATCGGGAGATCCAGCTGGCCACAAATTCAAAAATTAAACAAATATGTTAAATTTTTCGATAATTAACCACTTTTTCTAGAGATAAATATGACATATGATACATCCTTGGATAGCTAATTTAATTTGTAATCGAATAATGAAATAACTTGCAGGGTGTTTTACTAAAAAAAAAAAAAAAAACACAAGTTATGTCTATATCTCGAAAACTGAGGCATGCATATTTTCTTCTTATCAGCAACGGATTCTACTCAAAAAATAAAGATCATCAAAAAATGCCAATTTTCCAAAGAAGCTCTGTAGCATGGTAGTCGAAAAAGATAGACGATCGCGGTGGGCGCCATTGTTTGTTTCTCGAAAGTCGAGCTCAGGACACCTATATCTATCTGTTATAGTTTTAGAGAAAATGCCATCTAATTTGGTTCACGCTGTACAGTACTTGTTTTGTTAATAATGCAATCGCGTCTTTGGGTAACAAACGATATTGTCAAAGAAGGTGAGGAATTGAAAGGACTATTCTGGCTCATGACAAATACAGGGCTTCCTGATATAACTAACTTATATAAAATTAAAAAACAGGAACATAAACTTAATATTAAACTAGCCAAGTCAAACTATTATAATAAAAAAATAAATAACTCATCCAATAAGACCAAGGAGACTTGGAACATAATAAATTTTAAATTGGGAAGGAAAAATTGTGACATGAAACCTTAGTTCTTAATTACAATGGTGATTGTATAGATAATCCCAAAGAAGTTGCCGATCTCTTCGCCAGCCACTTCTCTAATGCAGCTGAGCAGAATGCTATTAACCACTTTGGACAGAATTTGGCTCTACCTTGTACAATGATGCCAAACAAGAATAACTCGAACCTGTATATAGGTACCATCACCGAATCTGATGTTATTGATGCTCTAGTTCAAATAAAAAATAAAAAATCATCAGGGACTGATGAACTATCATTGGTCACTATCTCTTATATTTTAGATTTAATTATGCAACTTCTGCTGTACTTATTAAATCAATCACTACACCAAGGATGTTTTCCGGATGTATTTAAAACCGCCTTAGTTCTACCAGTATATAAGAAGGGTGACTTAAACAATGTTGATAACTATAGACAAATTTCAATTCTTAATGCTCTATCAAAACTGTTTGAAAAAGTTGTCTGTCAGTGCCTCTCTATATATTTGGAGAACAATTCATTATTGACCAACTTTCAGCATGGTTTTAGAAAGAACAGATCTGTTGAGTCAGCTACTTGTGAATTACTGAATTTCGTTTACATAGAGCTTGATAGGGGTAGATATGTTGCCTCATTACTTTTTGATCTGTCTAAGGCGTTTGATTCCGTATGCCTAAATTTTTTAATAACGAAACTCAGTAGTTACAACTTACCAGGCAATTTAATTAGTTGGATCCAATCGTATCTTGAGGGGCGAAATATGGTAATTAACAATAATGGTACCAAGTCAGCTGCGCACGATGTAAAACTCGGTGTTCCACAGGGATCTGTACTAGGCCCATTACTGTTTTTGTTATTTATTAACGACCTTCCTATCCATATCCCAGGGGGCTTAGTTACAATGTTCGCAGATGATACAACTATAACTGTATCAGCAGAAACACCACAAGAGCTAGAAAATCTGATCCAAAGTGCTATATGTGATTTAAGCATATGGTGCGAGAGGAACAGACTTGTTTTGAATAAAACCAAAACCAAATGTATAAATTTTTTTATAAGAAGGGGCCTTCCTGCTAGCAAAATACAGACCGTGATATGGAATTTTCAGATTCAGTAATGTTCCTAGGTACTTGCATTGATAATAGACTTACCTGGGATGCTCATGTGGACGGTGTTTGTAAAAAACTAAACAAGTCGTATTATGCGATCGTACAAATGAAAGATATCCTAACTGTTTCAGGACTTCTAAGCATATATTATACCATGGCATACTCACATATTTCTCTCAATATAATAAACTGGGGATGTGCTAGAGATTTTAACAGAATTTTTGTAGCCCAAAAGAAACTTTTAAGGCTAATTTTTAATATGAGGAGCATTGAAAGTTGTAGGCAGGTTTTTATAAATAATAAAATTCTCACTGCCCCTTCAATATCCATGTACAAATGCGTAACATTTGTTAAAAGGCAGTATCATCTATTCACCAATAATTCCTGTTTTCATGAACACAACACGAGGCACGGTGAGCTATTGAATATTCCTCGTCATAATACTACAACATACAAACATTCAGCAAATTATAACTGCATCAAATTATACAATAAATTGCCTACTAATTTGAAAAATGTTGCAAGTTTAGATATGTTTAAAAAATATATAAAAGTCATGTTGGTTAATGGATGTTTTTATAGCACCAAGGAATTTTTATCTGCATCTCTTGATTACCAGTAATATATTATTTTATTTTATTTTAATGTTTATCTTGTTATATACACTATTTGGCATTTTTATTTTGTATACTTTAAATCGTAATTTTATGTTGTTTGTTCTAGTTATATTTGTCTTATTGTGTTTCGTATGTGACTGTTAATATTGTTGTATTTTTATATTATATCTGATATTTCAGATAATTTCTTGACATATCCTATATCATGTACATGATCATTTGGATGAAATAAAATTATTATTATTATTATTACTTCTGATTACGCTCACATACTAATTAGGATAATTAATAGTATAACTATGAAACATAATATGTCACTTTACGGATAACCTTAATCAGACCTTTTCCCCTCTATGAGAAAGTCACTGAATCAATGTTAAAAAGTGACTACTTTATTGTGTGAGAAGTTAAAAATCATTAAAAATTAAAATATTAAAATTCTTGTTTCAGAAAAAAATCATGGCGCTCTTCACAGGAGTACTTTTGTTGGATGCCCTGGGTGTAATCACAGCGCTTCTAGCCATAACTATTGTCTACTACAAATGGGCGTTTCAATATTGGAAAAAGAGGAATGTTCATTATTTGGAGCCGTCAATACCTTTTGGTAATTTCCCCAGCCCTTTCAAAAGCGTAAGCCTTCTCGGTACGGAGGTGCCTAAAATGTATGAAGAAGCAAAATCAAGAGGTTTGTCTATTTAATTTGAATTAAAACTATTCTCCATGGCATGACTAGATTTGGTTCGAGATATTCTTTACAACGCAGTAAAAATTGCGTCAAATTTGCAATATACGTTAAACTAGATATAAACATACTTTTTGTCAGATTATTGAATTTTCTATATAATTTGTTGATGAGGTTGTGCACTAAGGTGGAGTCAAGACAGAGAATTTTTTCAAAATGGGCTCTCTTATACAGAGTGCAATTGGCTTCATGTCATTAAAAAAACAGGTGGTGGGAAACGTCTAGACAAATAAAAAAAAACCTTATATAACATGGGTTCTAAAGCCCATAGTTTTGGAGAAAAAAAAAAGCAATAATTTCGAAAATTTAAAAAAATATTGTTTGAGAACTCCTGGAATTTTGGGATAGATTTTATATCATTGTGTCTGCTCGCGCATTATACTCTGACTTTTGTGCAGATGGGTACTGTCCCTTGTGTTATTGTCAAGCAAGTAACGACACAAGTTGTGTCGTTACTTGGTTAAGTACGTACACACGATCTACCTTTCATTGTTTTTCTATGTTGTTCTTGTTCTTTTTGATTTTGGGCCACTGTATTTATAGTTAAGATTTATTTTATTGACTTACCGTTCAAGTCGTTAAATACTTGGTTACGTGTTTTAATGTGCATAGAAATCATAAAAAATGATCTTAATTTACCAAATGTGTTGAACGGAGTGCTTATGGCCTTAGTTTGAGGTGCCGAAATGTGTATTGATGCCGATATTTCGAACAATTTATGTAAATCAAAAATAATTGCTGTCACTTTCAAATCAAAGTCGCTCTAGGTTAGGTATTTAAACTTTATTATTATGAGAAACTTTTATGGTTTTGTGACAAAATCAAAAGAATTATTCTGTTATTAACTTGAAAAACACGTAACTATTTTCTGTTATTTGTTACAAATGTTAATAAATCACATTTAAATTTTATAAATTATAAACAACAATAAAAGATCCAAACATTTTGTTCCAAATTAAAAAACACACATGGTAAACAAATCCTTTGTTTAACCCCCCCGCCCGCTTGCGGTTGTGTAGAAATAGATAACGAATTATGTACATTTTTATAATTGTTATATAGTTCGGTTGAAGCGGTCCCGTCAAATATTATCTGTTAATTGCTCAAATATATTCATAGAACAAAAATTGGAGACTTGTCTAGTCCTTTAGCATTTTTCTCTAGCAAATTAAATGATTCTTAAAAAAATATTCTGCTTTTGACAAGTAATTACTGTCATTATATTCATCGATTAAATATTTTAAATATATTTTAGAAGGTCGTACGTTTATTTGTTTCACTGACCATAAACCATTAACAGAAGCTCTGTTTACTAGTGCAGAAAAGACTCCTCATCAAATACGACACTTGGAATATATTGCACAATTCACAAATGACATACGTCACGTTCATGGTAAAGAAAACATCATAGCAGATACTTTATCGCGCATTTAATGATCTTTCCTTACTCGAACAGCATGATCTTGTCACCTACCTCAATTTCACGTATAAACTCAACTTAAAATTGCTGAAAGACGTTCAATATACCTATTGTAAACTTTCCTCTTTATTAATAAATTAGTCAAATACAAATCGTAAAACCGAATACTATTTAGACAGAATTAATATTGCTAATTCAAATAATGAAAGGTGTGATATTTCTTCTTCTAAATGTCGACCATTTGTACATAATTCTTTACGACGCGCAGTTTTTGGTATTTTTCATAACTTAACACATGCTGGTATCCGTTCTACTAAAATACTTATCAATTCTAACTATTTCTGGCCCAAAATGAATACAGACTGCATTTTGTGGACCAAAACTTGCTTAAGTTGTCAAACTTCTAAAATAAATAAACGTACGAAAACTCAAGTTGGTAATTTTGAAATCCTCGGAGGCTGGTCGTTTTGAGCATATCCATATTGATCTCACCATTGCTACCTTCACATGGTTTTTCTTACATACTAACGGTTATTGAACTTCTCACTCGAAATATTACCGTCCTCCGTCACATTTTTTCATTAATCAGCGTGACCAAATTTCATATTTCTCTTTGACAGCTGTGTTAACTGCATGCGAAATATTATTGCCCTCCATCACATTTTTCATTATTTTTTCGAGTGACCACCCTGCATATTTTTTATATTTTTCTTCGTTGAGAGTTGCGTTAACTGTATCCGTCACATTTTTTTTCATAATTTTTTTTTAAGAGTGGCCACCGTGTATATTTTTTAAGTTTCCTTCTTTAGCAGTTGTGTTAACTACATTCCAAATTTTACTGTCTTGCTTCGTATTTTTTTCCTTAATTATATTTTTACGGAACCCACCCTGTATATTTTTGAACTGAAGTATATCCCTGTTATTCGTTGACAGTGGCTTCTACTACCTACTAAATATTGTTCTGCTTCAAGAGATTTTTAGGTATAGCGCCAACAGACAGACAGACACCAGACCGAGAAACAGATTGACATACACACCGATAGACAGATAGACAGAGATACGGAACTAAATTGCTTTAATTTTCGGAATCTATATATTCTGAAACGTGAAAATCCGGGAAAATCTCGGAGGGTGACTTTTTTACGTTTACAATACTGATTTCTTTTTTAAATAGATCTATCACACAATATTCATCGAAAAAACAATAAAAAATGTCTTATTCGTTTTTATGACTGGAAACGATACATTGAAAACTAAAATAATCTAACTTTAACGGTATACATAAAAAATAGTGACCTTCATTTATATCCAACACGTAAAAAGGACAACATACATATTGATAAATTTCAGCACACATTCCAAAAGAAACCTCCGGATCAATCCGGATTCAAATGATTCAACATGTTACCAAAAGAAGTTAGTTTATGCCCATTATCAAGGTAAACTCGCTAAAATCCTAATTAATAAATACACTGTTTTTATCATATGAATAAATTTAAATTGCATTTTAGTTAAAGTAATATACAAGAATTCAATGATTTATAAACCATGCTTACATAATACTGTAGGTAGGTTCTATTTTTATATCTCATTTCATCTGTCCATTTTGCATTTTTTGTTTTTTGTACCTCATTTATTGTATACTTTATTGCTATTTACTATATTTTAAACTCAAACTCTGCATTTATATTTTCATATAAATATTTATGATTTTTTTAATGAAATAACCTTGGCACTGACTGGCGTACCTATTTCAGTTCTTTGTATTGGGTTAAAAAGGGTTTACTAAAGATTAAGATTAATATTAGTGCTCTCTGTATCTCCCTAAATAAATGAGATAGGAGTGTATCTTTATAGATATATTGCTACCAACAATCAATTTTTCTTTAAGCGTTGAAGTAAAGCCCCTTAAAATTTGAATATCTTGAACAGTTTATGTGTATTGCAAATTAGATTCATTTCGTTATTTTCAGATCTTGCTATGAATGTCTCAAAATGCGTTAAAGCTATTGAAGGGGTGTATCTTACATCAAGTCATTTTGCACCATGAGAATCGGCTATGAAAATATATAAAAATATTTTAACGTTGAAAATGTTTTTAGTTTCCTATATGAGGCCTGAATTCATAAAAAGTGCTTGTTGCATTTGCAGCATGGCGTAGATAAGGTTACTGTAGTTATGAGTTGCCTCGTAACAGCTGATTGCGTTAGGGTAGGTTGAAAAAAATAAGTATTTTTTTTTCGGAACGCTTTAGAGCGGAAAATCGGTTAACATCTTCCGTTAGCGCATCGTACTTAAAGTTTATGAAAAAATGCAAAATTCACGATATTTTTGTATTTTTTTTTTGTTAGTTAAAACTTTTAAAATAAATACGCTTTAGATTTTTATGCTTGTTTTATGGTTTAAATACCATCCAATTGTTGGGTGTGATATTTACATTATATTTACAACTATTTACAAACATTTTCCATAAGCCAAAGATATGAGTACTATGAGTAGGATTCTTTGGTTTACTGTGTTTTTTACTAAAAATCTTCATCATTTCAATGTCTCCCCCGGTTGCATCTTTGAGAAGGACTATTATTTTTGTTCTCTTCACGTAACAAGCTTTTAATACAATTTTTTTTTTCGAGAAGGGGAAACCCACATGGAATGGGTCTGAGTGTCAGCCTCTAACTGACTAAAACCCCTCCTCCTAGGGGGTCGTCTGTAAAGAATACTCCGACGGCACTGCAGCCTCCTGGGCTTATTGTGCTCTCCCTGTCTTGCTGTCTTAGTTTGCACTGTCCATTTTAATACTCCTGTATCACTGACAAGGTGATGCAGGTCTAAAAATGGGCGAGTTATGATGGTCTTCGGGTCTGGTTGTGTTTGCCCGTAGATATTATAACTCACTCTACCCATTTTTCCTGTACCGTTGGCAGCAGGTCTGAGAAAATTGGCAGAGTGGTAGTTGCCAGGTCCATTATGTTTCTCCGTTGATATTATATCCTTCAGTCCAAACCCTGCAGTCGTATAATATGCTTTGTCAGCAACGGTTTTGCTACACGGCGTTCCTCGCTGGACACCACCCCAGTCAAGTTCTCGTCGCGCGCGACGTCGCTCTACTTCGGTGCTCTGTTCCGTAACAGCCTCACCACGCGGTATCCCTTGATGGCCCATAACCCCGTCAAGTCCACACCGCTAGCGACGTTGCTTCACTTCGCACCCCTGAATCACTTTAGTGAGGACCGCTGTAGCCTCCTCATTGTGATGCAGTTTTGTCTGGAATGGACCTATTTTCCCATCCCTTCAACCTTTTGCTCCACCAGGCTATGCTCCTTGTCAGCAACGGCCTCGCTACGCGACATTCCTTGATGGTCCGTCACCCCAGTCAAGTCCTCGCCGCTTGAGACGTTGCTTCACTTCGCATCACTTTAGTAAGGACTGCTGTGGCCTCCTTACTATGATGTAGGTTTATCTGCACCTTCAGCTGGAGTAGGCCTATTTTTTTCCCCTATCCTTCCTGAGGGTTATTTTAATACAATTAATTCAACATGACTTGTTTTTCGTTTTAGTACACCTAAATAATAATAAAAGCTTGTTTTTAAAAAGGTTTTTTTACATTTTTTACATTTTTTTAAATTTCTAGTTGCGTCTTAATTAGTTTTTTATTCATTGCATCCAGTGGCGTATCCAAAGCTACATCTCTGGCTATTAATTATTACTTAGAGATTAAAAATATTGAAAACTTACCTCAACAATACAAGCACATGTCGCCTTAATGGCCCAAGGCACTGCGCCATCGGCTCGGTGGCGCAGTGCCTAAGATATTAGGTTTGCGACCACGGGGTCCTGGGTTCGAATACTGGCTAGGGTGAGGATGTGTAGTGGCGTGTTTCACGTGTTGCCGAGACGGTAGCAGTGGACTAGACTGCGGTTGTGTGAGAGACAGCACGGTCTAGTCGTTCTCCTCTCCTGAGTTCGAGTCTCAACTGCGGCAGATGACAATGTCGCAGGGAGTTAGTGTTGTGACGTTGTCTATGTGTGTCTGTCCGTCCTGGTTGAGTGGTAGAATAGCCTACGGCTAAACTCCGCCAGGACATTAATATAAATAAGACGATAAAAAAAATATATTCATCAAGAGAATCCTATAACTTGCGATGAAATGTGTCAGGAGGTCGCAAAAATCAAGAGAAGACTAAATACAGTTTAATGTCATTAAAAAAACTGGTAATGGGGACCGACTAGACAAACGAGAAACCTATATGTCTTTTTCTTCTGAGGGCACCTTGAAAAAACTGACTTAGGTCAACAATTTGAATATTAAAGTAGGATACATTTGAGAACCACAGCTTTTCTGGGTCAATAGACGTATAGTTCGGAATCATAGATGTTTCTTACTTACTTTTAAAAAGTGATAAAGAAGTGTAAGATGAAAGTGTAAAGATTACCGACTCCTGTCCTCGTCGCTGCGCGGTCTCAAACAAGAAGCGTGGCGCTTTGATGGAACTGCTTTAAATTTTGATACCAATTATAAAAATGCAAACAAATTTCTTTAAGCAGAACCGCTGGCCGTAGGGGTTTAAACAGATTTGCTTACATGTGTGTTTTTTAATTTGGAACAAAATTATTGGAGCTGTTTATGTTGTTTATAATTTATAAAATTTAAATATAGTTTGTTAACATTTGTAATATATATAGGTGTTCTATTTTAAAAGCTTAAAAAACTAGTAACTATTTCACGAAATTGGAAAATGAACAGTTAGATGTCTTAGATACGATAATAGACAATAGTTATGTTTTTCTAGTTAGGAAAAATATGACTTTTTTAACGAATTGAGCGCATAATTTTTTCCAGTCAGGTATCGAAAACTAAAAATCGAGTCTTTGGTCTCTAGGGAATTAATGTAAACAATAATACACAGATCAGAACAAAACAGCGAATAAGAATACGCACGTCGAACTAAGGACATACGCACTCCGTTCAACACTAAACACACTAAACTATCAACTAACGTTGTCAATGAAGAAAAAATAACTTGGTCCAAAATCTAAGAAGCAACACAAAAAGAACGAACAAGTAAGTTGTGTCCGTACGTAACCAAGTACTTAACTACTTGATCGGTAAGTCAATAAAATAAACCTTAACTACAAATACAAATTCAAAAAGATCAAAAGCAACATACAAAAACAACGAACGGGTAGGTCGTGTGTACTTAACCAAGTAACTACATAAACTAAAATATTGTTTGAGAGTATCACACGGGAGAGTATAGTTGTCTTTGGTCCTTACTGCACCGCGAAAGACGCCGGCATTTCATACCTATCTGAACAAATGTCAGAGTTTCATGCGCAACCAGACGCGACAATAATAAAGTCTACCCCAATATTCCGGCAGTTCTCAAACAATATTAAAAATTTTCCAAATTTTTGTTTATTTTTTTTCTCCAAAACTATGGGCTTTAGACCCCATGTTATAAAAGGTTGTTTTTGTTTGTTGAGTTGTTCCCCACCACCAGTTTTTTTCGATGACATGAAACTAATTACACCCTGTATAAATATTTAATAATGTAAGTTTTGTTTCTGTTAGTCTGTTTCATTTTATAAAAGGATTTGTGTTTCGTTAATTAACTTTAATTAAATAATTTACCAATTTACGCTCTTTGCTAATTTTCGTTGGTAACTAGAATAATTCTTGATTTCTTGAAAAAGAGGCTTCTTGCAATTAGCCGTTGGCGCACATCCAAATGCAGATATGCACAGCACAGTAGCAGCCCAATGAGTCAGTAAACTGACGTAACTAATAGGTCAAGTAGAAAATAAAAATCAAGTCAGTCAGATCAGGGTTTGCCTCCCCCAGGATTAATTTCTGGTTACACCACTGATTGCATCATCCTCACTTAAGATAATACTGGATTCTTCACCATTTCTTAGAATACAAACTTTTTGGTACCATATTATTGTATTGTCACCAGAACTACACGTGTATGCAAAATTTCAGCTCAATTGGACGTCGTTAAGTGGTTCAAAATTGACTTGCAAGATTTGAACTAAACATAAAACTAACTAACATACAAAGCAAGTTAAATAAAAGCTTGTAAAAAATAACTGATTCGTTTGTATTGGTAGTCAGGTTCCAAATAACGTCACGAATATTGCGACACAAGAATATTGTCTTCAAAAACCGATTTTTCGAAATATCTTGAAAACTGTGCATCCTATGAGAAAGTAATGACATGAAGCGCACTAAATTTTCTACCATTTATGTCGTATTGATTTTTTTGTAAAGTTAATAGATAAAGAGTGGACATGATTTGATCGTTATTCTCTTGGACGCACTTTTCGTAAACATCTGCCTGTTACTATACAGTATGGTGGAAATGTATGGAATAAATTCATTATTTCATACACTCAAAGAAAATGATAGGTAAATTCATCCAAAAACAGCATATGAAATCGCGCCTATCTAGTTTCATAGTTAAATCAATCAGAAAAGAATAGTCATACAACTTTATTTGTTTTCGTAAACAAATAGTAGTTTAATAATCATAGCTTCTTGTAACAAATTATATAGTGCAATGACATTACATTTTTTTATGTTCACTAACCATTTTTAATTTGGTCTAAAATTAAATAGTACTACGACTTTGTTTTTGTTCACCAACTAATTTTTAAGTTGACTAACCCTTTATTGTATGATGAAGTTTTTTTTGGTTGGCCAAAATCTCAGTATTGAGACATCAGACCACCCAAACCAAAGATTAGAGATCGTTTATAAGATCCATCCAAATATATCCATGATCCCTGAGAGAATTTGAACATTGCAATCATGTTATTAATTTTCTATAAATTCATAAGAGTATAAGATAATGCATGATTGATTATTGTCAGTGATTTGTATGTGGCGTCATCTGGGAATAATTTCTGTAATAGACTACGTGGTAAGCAAACAAATTTTATGGTAATTCTTTTAGAACTTCTAGAAGACGACAATAATTTTGGTTTGTCTACCAAGTACAATAATACAGCGAACTAATACTGGGTTAGAATTACAATTCGATAAAAGTTAAAAATAAAATATACTATTATCTAGTTTAATTTGACAGAATTCAACAAAATAATAGTCAGACGAACAAAATAATAGTCTTATTCATCTATTTTTTAAGTTAATGTTTGTTTTGTTGTACGACAACTTTTTATTAATTAAAATAACAATCACCTCTTGTTTAAAAATACCATCAATATAGTTTGGTTTAACAAAATTAACGATATTGTTAGTTAACCATTTTTTTGTTGAATTTACTCATACTATTTCTTTGAGTGTAGGCAATAAAATCACATCACGACTAACATTTCAACCAGGCATTATCTATGGAATGATTTCATAGAGTCTATTCAAATGCTTCAGATCCATATCTAAGACTTCACATAATACATAGCAAAGCACTTTCCTACCTAGTCGATAAGAACAAGAAAAAGCAATAATAATAAATTATAAGCTAATTGATTGTTTTGATTAAGAAAAATATTTACACAGTTTGATTTTGAAATTGAAAAGAATAGTAACCTATGTATTATCATTACCTTGAGAGAAATAATTATTTTGACAGTTTTATTGGTAGCAGAGGTTTTGTTTATAGTAGAATTTTGGTACTATTTAAAGTAGAAATTTTAGTGTTTTCTTTAAATTTTTTTGTAATAAATTCTAAATAAATTTTATAGTTTTTGTCTAGAGTCACACAAGTCAAAGTGTTGGCCTAGTCATTTACTTGAACAAATTTTAATTATTCTTGCCATTCATTTCTTTTATTATCAAACAGTTCCTCATATTTGCCTATTTTTTATGTGAATACCTGGACCATTCATCATCAGGAAAAAGCACAAGATAGGAACCCGTTATTGTCAACGTCAATCAAAGTTACGTAAGCCAACCTATCGCTGCAGAATTTTGGTCAGAAGAAATTAATATAAATCGTTGATATTTTCTCTTAGTATTAACTTTTAAAAATTTGTATTCGTTTTTTATAATTTGTTTTTCTACATTTAACATAACTCCATTTAAACATCGTAAAGATATTGTATTATTACCCTAATTTATGAATTATATCGTTTATACCTGAGTTTAATTGTGTCCACCTGTAAAAATTTGCAGAATATCACAACTTGTTTTGTTTTTGCTTAGAAATATTGTTGAAGTATTGTTGCATACGCTGGTGCCCAAAACTAATTTTTTGAACGACTCGAACATCGACCCAACCACTGAGCATAGCTGGTTGCTACGTTTCGTTCACTTTTGGTCTTTAGCTGCCAACTGGGGGAAAAGGTGACGTTGCAACGTGTTATCACATTTATGTGCGCATGCTTTTTTTAGATAATCCATTCAGATTTTACCATTTTAGATAGATAGATTAGATACCATAATTCCGAACAAATAAAGCACAAGTACACCTTGTAATTTTCTTGCTGGGTAGGAAAGTATTTTGCTATGTATTATATGAAGTCTTAGAAGGGATATGGATCTGAAGCATTTGAATAGACTATATGAAACCATTCCATAGATAATGCCAGGACAAAGTGTTGCGCTAAATTGTTTTGTGATTATTTTGCCAAAACGGTTTAGGTGTGTCGTCAAACTTGAATCGCTTTTCTGATAGAATTTTTTCTGTACTTTCGGAATCCGCTAATAGTTTTTCAGAGATGCGATAGAAAAATGTACTTTTTTCTGTGACGGGAAAAAAGTTTGACATTTTATCTCTCTTGACAGGTAACAAAATGTCACATTTTATTAAATTACTTTTTCCCCGGGAAAAAAATGAATACCTCTTTCCCGGATATATACACATAAGAACACGGAGTTATTTAATTTTAGAATATTTTATCATACAAAACTTACATTTCCTTAACGTCAAAAGTACAGTTGTTAAATGTGCATTGCATAAAAGACATGTTCCTCGAACGATTGGGAATATATGCCACAGTGGAATTTTCTTGAGTTGAAATCATATTTTCTGCCATTGACACAACTGCTGTTGATCGTCCTGGTTGCAAATTGGGTCTTATTTCAGCGAATGCACTGCCACACGTTCTAAACACTTTATTAGATATTTCTGTCCTAAGCGCCACCGATTGTACATTCATATGTACATTCTGTAAAATTTAATATACTTTTCTGTAACTATAAATCTCCTGTTTACATCATTCTTTGTTTGCCTAAGTTTCACAATTAATAACGTTCCAGAATCATCAATATCATCTAATGTTACCTGGCTGATTTCACAAATTCGATAAGCTCCTGCAATCCCAAATACAACATGAACTTCATCAGGAGCATTATTTAAAAAATCACTAATATGCGTACTCGTAAAAATCGAAGATTTCTTGGGCATGTAACCTTTCCCATTTTGCTTCAAAAATGTAATTAGTTTGCAATATTTTGAAATGTCTACATTATTATTGGATTGTAACGTACTTTTAATCATTGAATAGTTCGACCACACTGTTGATGGTTATTGTTGTTGCGCCAATTCCGAAAAATAAGCCAATAATACCGTCTCCGAGAAAGAACTGCATGCATGTCTTTTTCACCTTCCATTCCATAAATCTTGAATACGCGGTTTCGTAAATTTTCCGCGACCTAGCTGGCAATAATTTTAGCGATGCTACTTTCTCTGCTTCTACTAATTCCGGTGGTGCGAGAGAAAACTCTTAATCGGAAATGTCCATTTTTGAACTTTGAATATTCAACACAAATTTTTAAACCCAATCACAGAATTAAATTGACAGATATTTGATTACTTTAAAGGTTTCCTTAGCAACGCAGGTCCAATGTTGTACAGCAGCCTACCAGTTAAAACTTCAAAGCTTTTCTGACTTTAATATATTGTAATATGTTTTTTCTTCAAGCGTATTAAAATGTTTAAATTATGTCACCAAAAACAGAAGTAGAAGTAGGACATTGTTTTACTAGTAACAAAATGTTAGTACCGAACGCCACCGTAGTGGACATTGTTTTACTAGTAACATAATGTTAGTTCCGAAAGCGTCACCGCAGTGGGTATTGTTTTACTAGTAACATAATGTTAATACCGAAAGCCACCGGTGGCGCGCTATCCACTAGCCACTTGTCATATTGTGTCAACATGTAAGACAGTTTGAATATTTGTACATTTATGATAAATAAATGAATTTTTGCATTTTAATGCGCTTGAAGAAAAAATAGTATATATTACACGGAGTAGAACGCTTTTTTTTGTGTTTCGCCCAGTCTTGGGCTCAACACAAAAAAAGAGTGCGTTCTACTCCTAGTAATATAATATATATACTATTTCAATATTAAATCGTCGTTTTCCCCATTACAGAAAAAAATAATGTATTATACACTGCTAAAATTATTAGATTTAAACTCTCGGTATTTTATCTCTTGTGATAAACACAACCTCGAGATAAAATATAATACTTTTTCCCTTGTACAATAAATAACTTATTTTTGTCAAAAATGAAGAGGGCAGATTTTTCCGAGTCCGGCCCTGGATTCTTCAAAACCAAGTAGTCCATTCTGACAAGTCCCAGCTGAGGAATGTTACTAGTAAATTTCATTCGATTACATTCAACCGTTGCAGAAATATAGTTCTTTCAATTTCCAGACCAAATGCATAAAATGCATCTTCTTAATCAGTTGCCAAAACATATTTTTCGTTGGTGATCTAGATTCGCCTTAAAGTGCTCTATCTGCCATTAGTCTATGGCACATTCCTTGCGAATTACCCTGTATATCAAGAGATGCGCATTTAAATATAAAAATCGACGTGTCTCTGGATTTTTTTTAAACCCATATGCCTATGAAATAATTAATTTATTCCATACATTTTCACCATACTGATAGTTCCGTGCATTCAGCGGCTGGAAACGTCAGCGCTTTTGTTATTTTCAGTAAAGGCAAGGTGAAATTAATCAACATTCTCGAGATGATATTATATTTTTAATAAATTGTTGAAGTATTCAACGAAGAAAATGCTCCCAATGCTACTACCCATTTTAACCAAACTATAGCGATTTCGTGCTTCCGTAGCATTTCTTCAGATGTAATTGTTAAACGTTCGTTAAAGAAATTTTTACGTGCAGATACATTAGCTTAGTCAAGTCTTTTGCATTTTTACACGCGAAATAATGTGCATTTATGTCAAGGCAAAAGAATGAATAATTTAATTACTCATATGTGCACATCGAATGAATAATATATCACTTCATTACAAAGTAAACGTTTCTTATTACTTTGTTTAGCGGTAAACATTATAGTACGGGAACCAACGACACTTTTAGTTTAATGCAACTCGAGGGGTCAAACGCGCCCAAAATTTGGTACACCAGATTTCCTCTTTGACGAAGATTACACAGATTTCCTCGGACTTCCTCCAGACTTCCTGGGATCTCCTCGGATTTCCTGGGACTTCCTTGGATTTCTTTGATATTCCCAGATTTCTTCCAAAGTTCCTTTTTTCGATTTACTTCCACGTCCAGTGGAAGTATAGTAACGACAAAAAAATTTTTAAAAATTTTTATTGTTCAAATAGGCTTAGAATGTCATGAAACGTCGAGATTTTAAAGCTAATTCTAACATTCTACGTGCGGTAGGTATATTAACGGTCAGTGAATTTTTAAAAAGAGACTAAAAATCGTTTTGGCATGGCACTAGTTAGAAGTGCAAAAGCCGCAAGGTATGTTACAGATTTATATTGGACTATACAAACCATTGTAATTTCTGTAAGAACTTCCTTTATCTTATCTTATTAATATTATATAATATATTTAATATATATTTTATTATATGATATAGATCAGTTCTTGTATTTTATTAAGTATTTTCTTTTTATTACGTTTTATTTATTAGTATTACTTTTACTGTTACTACTGTTGTTATCAATAAATTGAAATACTCAATTACGTTAATCTTGTATACACATGCATATCTAACTGGAAACATAACAAAATACCTATATCTACTATAGAAATTATCCATTGATAGTTTCAAGAGGAATCAACATGATACTTGTGAGAAACATAAAGAAAGCTCTGTATTGTAACGAAAAATAAATAATTGTATAGGTACTTTATGCTAGTATTTACCAAAGCAATAAATAACTTGTATAATATACATAATTCAAAGGACATGACTGTATAGCCACAGAAGACCTATACCAGAAGCGTCACTGTCGGAGGCACGTTCGATGTTTGGGTGCGTTTGCACGCATCCAGTAATTTAGTCGAGTAGAGAGACGGTCCAGTAATTTAGTAATTGCTTTCCACTAAATTACTTGACTAAAACACGCTATCCACATTGGTCGAGTACTAAATTACTAAGCGATTCGACTAAATTACTGAGTGCGTGCAAACGCACCTTTTCATTGGTAAATTAGGGTGACCTTCGGCCATCTTGTAGGTAGTATTGTCAACCTATAAATCCGCTGGACGCATTGGTAGATAAAATTCGAAGCTGATTTTGGCTTTGGTTTTCAAAATAGCCAATCATATAATGTTATTGCTTACCGGTACGCTCCACCCGTGAATTTAGAAACCTGCGGATTTATAGGTTGACAATAATACCACCGACATATGACATATGCGCATAAAATTCAATATTGGCGGGAAGGCCAGAGAGTCGTTCCTGGTATAGGTCTTCTGTGGTATAGCTACAATTCAACTCTTTCGTAGCCCGAGCATCTTTTGACCAGGAAACGGCAAGACAACTCCTGGGGGTTGGAACCACCCCCTCCATGAATGACAAAATATTCCTTGTACATCCTTCCTCTAGGCAGACACTCGCCTAGGCCTCCAACCAACCTATTCTTTCGAAGTAGGTGGTGATGTTGCCTAGGGGCATCTCCCTTACATTGGCCAAGGTAGGCCAACGCTCTCCCAAGATGGATTCTCTAATTGATGAGACGGCTGAACAGTTACAGAGTACGTGTTGAACCGTCTCATCTTCTTGTTCACAACCTCTGCAAAGAGGTGTTTCGCTTAATCTCATATTGTATAGATGTTTCCTTAGCGGACAGTGTCCAGTCTCGATTCCTGTTATAAAACGTAGATTCCTTCTGGTCATTGCCAGGTAGTCCATTGCTGTTTTCTTGTTGGGATACGTGAGTAGTTCCCTAGCAAGCTGACAGCTGCTTGTTTCATCCCACAGCTTCTTAAATTCGTTGTGGGTGTTCTCCTTAATTAATTGTATTATCGCCGTAATCGGTAACAGACTGGCCGGGCCTGGTCCAAAAATAAGATGGGCTGCTGCCTTCTTGGCCAGTTTGTCGGCTTTTTTGTTGCCACTGCACTGTGCGTGTCCTTTCACCCAGCATACCGAGATATTGTTCGTACTGGAGGCACCCACAAGTGCTTGATGACATTCCCATACTGCTCCTGTGGTTATTTTGTAACTTCTCAGGGCTAGTTGTGATTGTCTACAGTCTGTGTAGATCCTGATTGTTTTGCCCGTAATTTGTCTGCGGACAATCTCTTTTGCGGCTATGGTTATGCCCGCCAGTTCAGTTTGTACTATGCTGGCTCGCTCATCTATAGTCCATTTATATTGGATTTGCAGGCTTCTGGAATATATTCCACATCCTGCCCCCTCCTTCTTCCTTGATCCGTCTGTGAAAATGTTAATCACACCTTCACCAGCGGTCTCGTTTTCACTGTTTGTCTGTATTGTGTAGGGTCTATCAAAGACAAATCGGGGAGAGATACCATCTGTGCATGCCTGTAGAAGAAGCGTCTTCCTGACAGCCTCGTTCCACAGGCGACTTCTGGTCTCCCCACAACCTACATTTGGTTGTAGGCCAACGGACTTGAGGCGTGCCATTGTTATTAAGGCCACTTCTCCTAGATGTAAATCCAGTGGTGGCAAACACAGCATTACCTCCACTGCTCTCGTTGGCGTTGTTCGCATAGCTCCTGTTATGCTTAGGCAGGCAACTCTCTGCACTTGGCTGAGCTTGGCTCTCGCTTCAGGACGTTATTATACTCTTTGCAAAAACGAAGAGTAAGTATATTACATTTGATCGGCACATTTCTAAAAGAGTAAATATCGCTCCTAGATAAAAGTTTCATATCATTATGTTAGTGAACGAATTCTGAACAAATTAAATTCAAACATTCAAACATCAAACATTCAAAATGTCCGTCTGCACTCTGTCCGTCCGTCACGTTTCTTGAAAGTACGATAACAAAGTTGGTGTCACAAAATTTAGAATGTCCAAAAACAAACATTTACAAGAAAACTGCGAAGAGTAACCTGTAGAATGCGTAACAATTATACAAAAAGATCAGTAAATCTGCGAAGAGTATAATGCTTCCACTAGTTTGGAGTTCTGAAAACTACCAAGCACAATTATTATTATTATTATTTTTTCAGTCAATGTTTTTAATATATAGGTACGATGACAGAACTATATGACTTTATGAAACTAATTCTTTTCAGGATGGAAATATGTTGGAATATACTCCATGATGAAGCCTCTGCTACTGGTTATCGACTTGGATATATTGAAATTTGTTCTGGTTAAAGATTTCAATAATTTCATCGACAGGGGATTTTATTCAAATGAAAAAGATGATCCAATAAGTATGTATAAGTTGAAAATTTGTTATATCAAAAGATCATGAGTATAAAAATTCTTATGAACAGATGCTAGCTATAATGCATTCATAATTATAGCAAAGGGCTATCTGCTTGTTATTAGTCGCAAGTCCCAGTGGATGTGTCAAATTGGTCCATATTGAATACATAAATTTACAAAAACACAGTAGTTTAAATACAGTGGATGAAGTTGATAAAAATAGTATACAATTTTTTTAAAGAAAATCGCATAAATATGTCAAAAGATTCATAATAATGAATGTCATTATAGCCCAGTCAGTAGGGACAAAAAATGGACTTTTCCTTACAAAAGGTGGAGTAGAAACGATTTTGGTATATATGTTGTTTAAGTCGAGGCCCTGATGAAAAATGCAAGTTTCCGACCTAGGGGGGGAGGGGGGCGCAAGGCGCTATCTTTTGACTAAAAGGTGAAAATTTTTTTTTTCAAAATAATTTCGCAACGGTCGATCCTATGAGAAAAATGTCCGAGACGAAGTTGAAGAGGACATTTTTACTGCAAGTCTAATATGTGGAAAAAAGTTTTTTTAAATAATCGTCAAACTCCATATTTTTTTGTAAATTATCTATGAACAAAGAAGACATCCGCGGATATTCTTCGATGAAACAATACCAGTTCAAGTTTCCAATGAACGATTTTTAACCAATGAAAACAATAAAATCCGTCGTAGCTCGTTGCTGAAAACTAAATTCGAAGAGGCTGCTTTTACGATTAAGCAGGCTGAAGAGGATACTGATGTGTTGATTGTCAATACAGCGATTTCCTTGTGGTCAACATTTGATGCTGTTTTCATCATTGGCGAAGACGTCGATTTCCTTGTTTTGCTAACAGCATTACCATCATCGCAAAGCAACATCTATATTCGTAAACCAGGTAGAGGCAAAACTGCTGAAAAACTGTATTCCGCGAATTGTTTCAAGCATAAAGCAGCTGTTAAGAATATTCTGTTTATCCATGCTTTCAGTGACTGAGACACAACATCGTTACTCTTTAGCAAAGAAAAACCAAAATTTTGTTCTCTTGTTAAGAAATAAACAGGACTCAATGATTTTATTGGCATCTTCAAATATCTGGATACCAAACCTGAAGACGTCGCAGTTGCTGGAGCATGTTTTCTCGTTGCTTTGTATGGTGGCAGCATAGGAAACTTTGGAAGAACTCCGCTACCAATGTTTCATTAAATCCGCAACAAAAGCAAACTACATTTTGCTTCTTTGCCACTTTCTAGAACATTCTATTTGGAAATTACTGGAGGTGTTGAAATTCTAACGACTGACATAGACTCTAACAGCCAGTTTTTCAATGTAGAGTTAACTCTTGTAAAGGAGTTAACTCTGGGTTAAGAGAGAAATTGCGTATTTCAAATGCGAGTTAACTTGAAACCTCAAGTGAAATCGAGATTAAGATAACTCTAAGGTGAAATATGAGTTAACTACAAATTTTGGTTTAAAACTAACCTAAAATTATTTTATGGTATAAATATATTGTGATATTTTTCAAATACTTGATGGATTATGATTTTGATGTGTGCTTATACCACTGATGTGGAAACTAGAACACCCAAGCCACTTCGAAAAACGGGATCGACATGATTTTTTTGCGCGTTTTCATTTATATCCTACTGTAGAAAATTTATTAGAAGTGCAATAAGATATTTCGTATCCTACGAACATGTAATGTTTGTTTTCCAGAAATGTCTGCCTCTCGTCAGAAAACCAGTTGTTATTAGGGTAACGATATTATGCTACCGATTCTTTTCTGCTGCCGTAAATTTTTGTGGGGCGCATAAATCCACAGCAAGTAAATGCATACGGTGTGTAAGTCAAGCAGTAGCTAGTTATTCAAGGCCCAATTAATCAATTATATAAAAATGTCTCAAACAGTAGATACAGATACTGCAATGTAAGCAAAATTTTTTAAATATATTGCACGATTTCCGAGTGTCATTGGAGCTATTGGCTGATTTGGCTGTAGTCATATAAAAGAATTCAATCACCTGAATTATTCAGAAATCGAAAGCTATTTTTCTGTCTACATGTTCAAACAATATCAGATTAAAACCACAAAATTATTGCGGGTTTATGTACCTATTTTAATAATTGTTTCGAGAACTGTTTGAAATACAATACCAATGATATATTAAAAAGTTTTAAAAGGTAGGTTAATTTAACATTTAATACTACAGAACTATAGAAGAGATCAAGAACGTGCAAAATCCCGAAAATATAAGTAAAATTCATACTTCTCATACCAACATAGTAGAATATTACACACACCTTGAGTTAACTAACTCGTATGAAAAGTTGTAACGTTTGATCGGGAAATAAGACGCCAAGAAGAAAAAGATTATCAAGAAAAAAGGCGTCAGGAACATAAGGACGAAATAAAAAAATTAATGAGAAATCAAGAGAGAAAGAAAAAAAGACGCAGAAAGTAGACGTCAAGAAGAAAGAGACGAACTGAAGAACATAATAGAAGACTTGGAAATAAGGCAACAGGCGGAGCAAAATCAAACGGAGGTATTCAGTGCTATCAGTGCGTCAAATTAGAGCGTATTAAGCGAGAATGTCGACAGCAAAGGCCTGAGAAGGTAAATGCCGCAATTGTCGAAGAGTCGTATTGGGACGAAATGAATCTGGAGACTACACTGACAGACTTGTACAGTTAAGCAATTTCTGAAGAATTTTTCAGGGAAGCAGGGTAAACAACAAAGTAGTGGAAAGCCGAGAGGGAGTTTCGATGCGGAAAGCTGGTATGGATAAAAGAAAATGGCATTAGACAACCAGTATGATCAGACTTACGTCAAATCTGGAATGCCTCCCAAGGGTTAGAGAAATGCGGTTGTAAGACTAGTTGCGACTCACAACGTTGCTCTTGTAGACGAACCGGCCCTTCGTGTACTTTTCAGTACAAATGTAATATAGGAAAATCTGCTAATAAAAGGTAATGGTAAGTTAAATGTATATTTACTGATACAAAGCTAGAATTCATTTTAGGCAAACTATAGACGATGAGGATGATGAGAACAATGAGAATGATAGAATAGAGTAATGAAATCATTCTCCAAAAAAAATGTTATTATAAGACTGTAACCCCCAAATTTATTGAAAATTATATATATCATATAAACCCAGTCAATTAATTTTTTATTTGAATTTTTTTCATTTTCAAATCGATATTATATCATCTCACTAACATTTATACCTTATTTTATACTCCTATGTTAGTCGAAGAGTACATAATTAATTAATTTGAATACTGTGTCCGGGATTTTAAAAAATATGCTCCATTGTCGTAGAAAAAGTATAGCATGCAACTCGCACAAAGTGCACTCGTATGAATTGTATCCTCGCCTTCGGCTAGTGCTGCAAACTTTCACACTCGTGCAAAATGAGCCTCATATTGTGCTTATTGCATAATATGCTATTGAATGTGGTGTCCTCCATTTTAAAAAATAAGCGCCATTTTGTGACAATTCGACATTTGATCGTATTATCTTAATTTACATTCCAATAATTGTCTAAAAAGGCATATCAAGTACCGAAATTGGCATACGATTAATAAATTTGAATAGTATATCTGTTTCATGTCAATAAAAAAAAACTGGTGGTGGGGAACGACTAAACGAATAAAAAACCTTATAAAATATGGGGTCTAGAAAAAATATATAAACAAAAATGTCGAAAATTTTCAATAATATTGTTTGAGAACTGCTGGAATGTTGGGATAGGCTTTTATATTCGTGTATGTCGGCGCCTCTAACCATCAAATACTCTAATACGGCTCTTTAAAAGTGTCGCGCTCCTTTGTTAGAGACCGCGCATCGGCGAGGACACAAGTTGATAATCACACTTTTTTATGGATTTTTAAAAGTAGATAAGGTAAGGTCTTTAGCGGTGCGGTAAAGGTAAAAAACGTCGGCGTTTTCTGAGTGCTTAGTATATCTGAAGAGAACTATACTCTCCCTTGTGCAATACTTTAGTTTCTGTGGGCACTTCGTTAAGTACACACGTTAAGATTTATTTTATTGACTTACCGTTCAAGTCGTTAAGTTCTTGATTACGTACAGACACTACTTATTCCTTCTTTTTGTGTTGCTTTTTGGATTTTGGACCAAGTTTTTATTTTTATTTTCTTTATTGACAACGTTAGTTGATAGTTTAGTGTGGTATTTTAATGTGCATAGAAACTATAAAAAATTATCCTAATTTACCAAATGTGTTGAACGGAGTGCGTATGTCCTTAGTTCGACGTGCTGAAAAATGTATTTATGCAGACTGAAGCCATTTCGAACAATTCATGTAAATCAACAAATTTATTGGTAAGTTCTAGATTTATCAAATATTTTAGTTTTCGATACCTGATCGGCAATTCGCTAAATAAATCAGATTTTTCCTAACTTAAAATACACATAATTGTTTTCTGTTATCGTATCTCAGACGTCTAATTCTTTATTTCCCAATGTCAAGCAATAATTTCTCATTTTTTAAGCTTTTAACCCAGAACACTCATTTAGGTTACGAATGTTAATAAACACATTTAAATCTGAAAAATTATAATCAACAATAAAAGATCCAATATTTTGTTCTAAATTAAAAAAACACACATGTAAAGAAATGCTGCGTTTAAACCTCTACGCCCAACATTTACTTTCAGTTCCGCAAAAAGAATTATTTACATTTTTATAATTGGTGCCGCCCAACTTTGCTATGAAACCGCGGGCCACCGCGTGCCGGCGAGAACGAATCAGTCGGTAATTTTTGCACTTTTTTATGAAAATTTAAAGGGAACTACACGTCCATTGACCCAGAAAGGCAGTGGTTCTCAAATGTTTCCTACCTTAATATTCAAATTGTTGACCTAGGTCAGTTTTTTCAATGTGCTTCTAGAGGAGAAGTCATAAAGGTTTTTTGTTTGTCTAGTCGGTCCCCATTACCAGTTTTTTTAATGACATGAAACTAATTACACCCTGTATGTCGGACAAAACAACTTGTGAGGTGCGTAATTTTGGTTTTATCAACGATTTCTGTTCTTAGGTGCTCATCTATTTGCTCTTGGTGGTCAAAAGTGGAAGACTTTAAGATCAAAGGTATCTCCTACTTTCACCTCTAGCAAACTGAAGTCAATGTTTCAGACCGTGGTGGATTCCGGAGTAAAGCTTGAGAAATATGTTGATAAACATGCAGAGAATAAAGAAGAGATTGATATTAAACATGCTTTGGGTAAGAAATTTAGCTTATAGCTTGTATTTTAATAGCTTTAAGTGGAAATATTGTGATAAAAGAGCACACTGACTTTAAGTGTTAAGGTAGTGAGTAATGAACTCAGCTATAGACCGATTGTATAGTTGAAAGAATCTTAATAGTGATCGGGGTTATAACGTTATGCGGGGCGAGACGAATTAATAGGCGACAAGAAGATCTCCCATCTTTACTCCACTTTTACATTCAGTGAGATTCTCTCTCACTACAGATACCCGCCATTCATCTAACGTAGCCTGTGGGCGTAAACTTATGAGTGTCTTGTTTACCCAGGGTCGCAATTAGACCGGACACCGCAGTCCAGCTTAAAGTGCCGGGGTGAAGATATACCTAATAGGCTCATTTAACAATTTTTTATTATTACATATTCTGAAAGAGCTTGGTGAGAATAGTAAGTACGCCAAAAATTAGAATTTACTGACGCCGCCTTCATGTATAAAAAAATTATTAAAGTCGGCGCGCTTAAAAACGCTCGGGATAACTATGTAGTCGAGTTGTGACGTCAGATGGCTGAACCGCCCAGTGAACACGGCTGTGAATGCAAGTTAGTAGAGTAAAATCTGGAAGTAAAGTCGATTAGTTTTCGAGAAAAACCGGCGTAGAACCAAACCAGACTTAGTGGGATTCTTTAGTAAGATAATCGTGTACACGAAATCATTTTTTACGACATTTTTTGGTGGTCGAGAACTTTTTTATTTCGGAAAAAATCAAAAAAAAAAATAAGATTTTTAATGAAATATGTTTTTTAACGTCTCCACCGCTATATCTCTGAAAATATTTGTACTATCAAGCTATTTTTTTTTTAGATTAAAGTAGACACAATAGCGCTTCGAGCAACGTCCCACGTGAACCCGATTTATTTTTTTTTAAGTTGGAAAAATAATAGGAAACTCAAACTTGTTATTTTCAGTAGCGTAATTTTAAACAATCGAGAAAAAATTTATTTATGAAAATCTGTATATACATGCTGCGTACAAATTGAAGCCAATAGTTGAAAAAAGTTTTTAGGATAAAAATTTTTCATGTTCCGTTCATAGTATTGAGTCAGCGATTTTTTTTTAACGGGCCAAAGTCATATTCTTGCGCGCTCGGCTGCCGACTGCAACAATCTGACGGTCCCGGTAGTAGTTTAACTTATATCAATAGATACAAAACCAGTAGTGATCAAAAGCATCTAGGGGATCAATATTATTGTTCAATATTTCATATATTGTACAGTAGTATTGATCATATGTTGTTAATTTTAAGAAATTGTACAATAAATATAAAATAGTCTCCTTTTAATAATAAAAAGATAAATACCTAATCTATTAATATCAATCAGTGTTACTAACTACCTACCTAATTAGCAAGTTTATTAGACATTTTTAAATGAATGAAAGTAAAAACGTACGCATAAAATGAGTTTTATTGTTGAAATAAATTTTCTATTTGGATAGATAAATATGTAGTATGTAGTTTATGTAGGCCCTACATTATTAGCATTCTAATTCGTTCATATCTGCCTCGAAATCTTTAATAATATTGTTACAGGAACGACATTTGCACTCGTTGCAACATTTTAGGCCTTCCTTAAAACAAGCACATTTTCGATTGTCACAATTTTTATCCGAACAATGAATACTTAATGATTTTCGACAACCGCCACTTCTACGCGACTAATCTGACCAACCCTATGCGAGGTGTATTAATTGCGTCCCAATGTCGCATTTAGCGCTGATAAAAAAAATCGCTGTTGCCACACGGTACATTTTAGGAAAAAATATATCGTTTCAAAAATTTTTGTGATTATTAGGCTTTATTTTCTTCGCTGCATGTATGTAAATATTTTCAAAAATAAAAAAGTTTATCGATTGGTGAAGATTTCAAAACATAAAATATATATTTTTAGTTTATCTGATTTTTAGAGAAATGAAAGTGCGAATTGTGCCCAAACCGTTTATATTGGTAAAAGCGCTACAGTGTGTGCTTTAATTTGACACAAAACAAACTTCGGTACCTTTAATAGTTTTAAAGATATGGCGGTGGAAACAAAAAAAAAATACAATTTTATTGAAAAATACATTTTTTTCACTTTTTATTGATTTAAAAATTTCGAGACCACAAAAAAATGTCGTAAAATATGATTTCATATGCCCGGTGACATATTCAAAGGAACCTAACATGTTTGACCTGGTTCTACGCCAAAAAAAAACGACACGATAGACTTACGAAATCGCTGCTCTAATATAGCTATCGGCGCACGCCAAGTGACGTCTCTCTACGGAATGTTGGCCGGCCAAGCGTGTTTCTATTCAAATGCGAATATCTCTGTGGCTATTGATTCAATTGAGCTGAATTTTTTTTCTGAGGCTACTGGTTTGTTATACTTTAAAATGAGGAAGAAAAAGTAGGAAACTGCCATATCACTAAATGACCCTATTCAATAATTACTTTATATTTCTTTATTTGGTAATGTATTTTTGAAAATAATTTTAATAATTTTTGTTACCAATTCATAGCAGTGCTTTGAGGGATATTGAAAGCGTACTATTATAAAAATTAAATGAGCGAACAATACAGTCAAATCCGGCTCTGCGTTCTGCACTCCTTGCCTCTCAACAACACCGCTTAGATAGGCGGTACGTTTATCACTATTTCGATTGAGGCAACTATAACTGCATTTCTTACGAATCTGCACAGAGAAAAGTTTGTGTCATATTTATTATTTGTGTCACATATTAAACCTCAACTGTTATAATTTGTCACCTTAAATTACCATTACAATGTTTTTCGTATAAATGTATCTTTTATATTTCTCTAACCAACAGAAACTTTAAATTTTTTTAGTTTATTATTTATTTCGTATAAAGAAAAAAATATATATCAGAACATTAATGGTTAAACTTTGTGCGTAATAATAAATGATGAAAAATATATATTTAAAAAAGTACAAAATCGGTATTATAAGGAAAACCGTAGGATTTTTCATATATGTTTGGTCATATGAATGACACATGATCTGTACCTCGGTATTTCTTTACCAAACACCTGGTTTAATATTATATGATACATTTTATATAAAATGTTTTTTATTGATTGCTTATACATTCTGAAACAAGAAGAAACAATTTATAATTTTATAACCCTCCCCACCCTATTATGCCAAATCGCAATTGAGATTCAATTAAAGCAAGATAAGTTGTTCTAAGTTGACCAATATTTAGTATATCTTGAAGATTATTAAGGAGGTAAAGCGTACTTCTTAACTTAATAACCAATTTATTTATATAAATATCCCACTTGAAATGAGAATCTATATAAATGCCAAGATATTTCACATGAGTGTTAGATAATATCGATGTTGATTGATTTTTGTCCAGTAATATATTCGGTTCGTTGTATTTGGTAATGTAGACTTATAACAGGAAAAGGGAATAAATAAAGTTCTATTAAAATTTATTGTTAAAGGTTTAGAGTTTAGAGTTAAACCAGTCAGTTAGTTGATTTAATATATAATTTAATGTAATTTAGCCCTCTATTTTCTTCATCTTCATCAATAGTCCCCTGAGGTAAACCAGAAAACGGCAAAAAAATCAAAAGTTCTGCGACCGCACCGCAAGATATTTTCTCCCCCATTTTTGAGGACGGGGAACACGATGGTGACAATATTTTCCGACCTCTCCAATCACTACATCACTACCCCTAAACCTAGAAAACCACCCCCTTTTCCGGTTTTCCGATGCTAGACATTATTTTATCGGAAAATTTTATTAACGGAAGTTGTTCAGAATTTCCCAAAAACCCTAAATCCGAGCCTAAATCCAAAATTTAATCAAAATTAAAAAATATTGAAATTTTGTTTAAAATAATGCCCAGGTCCGAAAATATAATTTAAATGAGTTGTTTTGTTTAAAAAATTCATGACAATTTTGTCTGAAATTAAATCCAAGGTGTCAAGTAATTAGTAGTCTTTTTTTAAATTTATCATTTTTTTAAATTTTTCAATTTTTTAATTTTGATAAATATTGGGCTTATAGCGCAGAAGTTTTAGAATATATCGCTTCTACCGGGAATTAATTATTGTAAAGCTTTCCAGGATTGTAGTTTTGGTCTAGGACAACACGTACCAAAAAGTCCCCTACTCTCCCCCGTCGGGTACTCTGTTTTTTGGGAGCAACAGGGGACTAAGTCGCAAAAATTGCAGAGCTGGCTATAAAGTGCAACAGAAAGGTGGTTACTGGTCCGATTTGGGTCGAAATTATCATAAAAGATTAGGAGAAGCATATCCTCATATTTCAGATGTTCCATGCATATTTTCGTTCATAATTTTCCGTTCTAGTTCTGTCAATATTTAAATAATTTTAAAAAATTCCGAAATGGCGCCACCGCGCCCATCATGTGCCCGGTGGCTGCGCTGATGAGACCAGTTGCGAATTCCTGTTTATATATTATTGGTGTTTTATAAGATTTATTGAATGAAATTCAACTTGTCAGATAATGACTTTATTCGGCTAGACAATTGACATTATTGATCTACTGAGAAGTAGAGTCGTTCGGATCATCATTCATATCCACGACTGGTTGTTTGTGCAGCTGGATCCTCTACAGCTCGGCACATGATGCTGAAAAGCTTGCAGACCAGAGTTCCTGCATTCGCACCGGGCACCGCAGTCCGCCTTGCAGGCACAGGAAATTAGTCGTAGCTAGCTATCAGGAGCTGGCTGCCTTGTGGTAGGAACAGAAAATTGGAACCAGACCCTGGAGTCCTGATTACCACCCCCAATCCTCCAAGGTGAAGAGAGGAGAGGAGTTATGGGTTATGGTTATCGGCTGTGTTAGAATAGCATGTAACTGATCATTTTTCGATCTTTTTTCAATTTGAAATGGAAAATAAAATCAACTCTATTAACGAAAATAAATATTATTACACTAAACATGTGAATTACGATAAATTAAGAGAACAGTTAACAATACAGCCTTGGACGGAAGTTTATGACTGTTTAGATTCTGAATCCGCAACTAAATTATTCACGGACATATTAACTAAACTAACAAAAAATTGCACGAAATATATAAAAATCAAAGACAATAAAAAAAACCCTGGATTACAAATGGCTTAATAAATTCAATAAGAAAACGAGACAATCTTTACAAAAAATGACAGAAAAACAAAGAAAATAAAATACTATTCGAAGAATTTAGAACATACCGAAATAAATTAAATTACCTAATTAAACGGGCAAGTGATAAATACTACACTAACAAAATAAATCAAAATAAAAATGATCCTAAACGGCTATGGACAACGTTTAAGGAAGTATGTAAAAAAGACAAACAAAATAAGGAAATTAAAGAAATTAAAATGGAGGATAAGAGTGTAACTAAAGACAAAAAGTGTATAATTTTTTTTCAAATGTAGGAAAAGATTTAGCCAGTAAAATACAAAAACCTGATAATTTTATTGAAAAGAAAAAAATAATTAAGAATTCTATATATTTTACTGAGGCAAATGAGGAAGCAGTAACAAAAATAATTCAAAATATAAAACCAAACAAAGCACCGGGACTTGATGATATAACGTCAAATACACTAAAAGAAGTAGTTGAATTAATAAAAAAAACCACTGTGTTTTATAGCCAATAAAATAATTAGCACTGGAGAATATCCCAGATCCCTGAAATTAGCTCTAATTAAACCTATTTTCAAGAGTGGTGATAAGTTGGAAGCTGGTAACTACAGACCCATTTCTTTAATTTCCAATATTTCAAAAATTATGGAGACAATCATAAAAAACAGGATAACTGATTACCTTCATAAATATAAAATATTAAGTAATTCACAATTTGGCTTTAGAGAAGCCAGATCCACGCAGAATTCAATTGCCTTTTTAATATCTAATCTCTATAAAGCACTTGATGATAGTAAACCAGCCATTTGCATTTTCGTGGATCTGGCTAAAGCTTTCGATACAGTCAGCCACTCCCTACTGTTGCAAGCTCTCAAGGAGATAGGTTTTAGAGGAATAGCTTATACATTAATGGAAAATTATTTAAAAAATGGGGAGCAATGTGTCAAAATAGATGACTACACAAGCTCCATGAGACAGGTAGAATACGGTGTCCCCCAAGGCACAGTAAAATGATTTTAAAATGCTTAAAAACTGGTTCGACTCAAGAATCTTAACCATTAATTTCAAAAAAACAAAATATGTACCTTTTTCTATAACCAAACTAAATGCACTGTCTTCTCTCAAAATTTGCGACCGAGCTGGAACTCCAATGCTTGAAATTCCTCCAGTAAACGAAATTAAGTACTTGAGCATAACTGTCGATTGTAATTTAAAATGGGACAAACATTTAAATATCCTAACACAAAAAATTAAAAGCTTACTGGCTAAATTTAAATATTTTAAACGAATATTAAATATACATCAACTAAAAATAATGTACTATGCCTTTGTAGATTCACAATTAAGATACGAAATTTTAGCTTGGGGAGGAGCTTACAATAATCATTTGAGAAATGTAGAAACGGTACAAAAATGGATTTTAAAAATTATGTATAGAAAAGAAATAAACTACCCATCGGATCTTTTATTCCAGCTGGCACAAGTTCTGGATATTAGACAACTATATTGCTCTGCTATATTAATGGAACAAAAAATATCAAAGTTTAAAAATATAATCGATCATACTTATGATACAAGATATAAAGACAAATCTTATGTTATTCCTAAAGTTAATAAAACTACAGCACAAAGATGTTTTACTTACCTTGGCCCTCGCTTATATAACAACCTACCAACTCAAATAAAGGAGATCAATTCTGCTGGATATTTTAAAAATGAAATAAGAAAGTGATTACTGAACTCACCTAGGTTATCTGCCCATCAATTCATCAATATAAAAAATGTTTAATATGCTTACCTCTAATGTAAATAAAAACAGTATAAATAAATGAATTATCTAATTAATTAAAGAAATGTATAAAATAAATAAACCATATGGATAAAATAAATAAACCATATGGAATATTAAATAGTAAAAGAATGTTATTTAGCTTTACAAGTATGTGTGTGTGTGTGTGTGTGTGTGTGTGTGTGTGTGTGTGTGTGTGTGTGTGTGTGTGGGTGTGTATGTGTTGTGGTGTATGCGTGTATGTATGTATATTTATAGGTGTATATGTGTATATTTACATATATAGGTATAGGAAAGTATGTTTTTTTCTCTTCTCTTTTTACCAATACCTCTAATGCATAAGAATAAGTGGAGCATGGGTGGGGTATGATTAATTTGCCGACAGGGTTCATCCCTTTGCAATCATACCTAATCTATTTATCTATTTATTTACTTAGTATAGTTATTTTATTACATTATGTAATTTATCTTCTATAAAATGTAAACTTAAACTGGTAAATAAATGTTATTATTATTATTATTGTGAGGATTTAATCTCCCGAAAAGCTTGCAGCGCTCAACTAATGTGCATGTTCCTACCACAAGGCAGCCAGCCAAATTTCTGCTCCGCAAAAATAAGGAAGCCGAGGGGGAGAGTAGGAGACATTTTGGTACGTGTTGTCCTGGACCATAACTACAATCCTGCAAATTTTTAGCTTTACCATAATTAATTCAAATTCAAAAATTAAAATTCCTGTGCTAGATAGATAGATAGATATTTTATTTGACCAAGTTACAAATCGTTTTTGGCAAGTCAAAAATACAAAACACATAATATAAAAATATAAAAACATTATTTACATATCACTACATGTACAGCTACATGGCTTAACTAAGATCACTCAATTTTGCCGCACCAATGAACCAATGCATATACTTAGAGAACTGTCAAAGTTAATGAATTAAGGGTATAGCTCATCTTGCGCCTTCTTGATTGTTTAGACTAGACGTGATAGACGCAACAATAAACGCACTTAAATGTTCGAGTGTCGGCGCTGCAACACTCAGAATGGCGTAACTTACAGAGAAGGTAGACATACCAATGGAAAGCCCAAACTATGAAGAGAAATGTTTATTGAGGTATGTTTTCCCCTTCGAGTCTTCATTTATCCCCAATAGCGCCATTTCGGAATTTTTTAAAATGTTTTTAAAATTTCTCTTAAATTTTTGAAATGTTGACAGAATTAGAACGGAAACTTATGAACAAGCGTATGCATGGAACATCTGAAATATGAACGCTTCTAATCTTTTATGATCATTTCGATCCAAATCCGACCAGTAATGACCTTTCTGTTGCACTTTATAGCCAGCTCTGCAATTTTTGCGACTCAGGCCTTTGTTGCTCCGAAAAAACAGGAAAGCCGACGGGGGAGAGTAGGGGACTTTTTGGTACGTGTTGTCCTGGACCAAAACTATAATCCTGCAAATTTTCAGCTTTACAATAATTAATTCCGGGTCAAAAATTAAAATTCCTGGGCTATTAAGGTTTTTGGACAGTTCTGAACAATTTTCATTAATACAATTTTCTGATAAAAAAATGCCTAGCACCGGAAAATCGAATAAAGGGGTGGTTTTTTCGGTTTATGAGGGTAAGTTGGAAAATACTGTTACCATCGTGTTTCCCACCCTCGAAAATGGGGGGAAAATATTTTGCGGTGCGGTCGCAGAACTTTTAGGGTAAAAGCTTTACCTCAAGGGACTACAATAGGGCTCGCCCTTTAGGGGTGGAAAATTTTAATTTTCAATTTTTACCTATATTCTGAAGATTTCAAAAGATTAGAATTTTTTTTTCTAATTTCAATACACTACATATTTAATTTGTGTTTCAGTATGTTATACGATGAATGTTATTGGTTCCTGTGCCTTTGGACTCGACATGAACAGCTTTCAAAATCCGGATTCAGATCTATTAAAATATTCAAAGAGATTTCTAACTCCGAATAGCATTGACTCGTTCTTATTTATATTCGGCCAAAGCTTTCCATCTCTTGCACAGGCGCTTGGACTACGCGCAGTGCCGAAGGACGTTAGCGAGTTCTTCATGAAACTCGTAGAAGATACCGTCAAGTACAGAGAGAAAACCAACTCTAGCAGGAAGGATTTCTTGCAATTGCTCATCGACATCAAAAACAACAAAGAACCAAAACAAAATGGAAACAAAGGTATGTCGAATTTAGTCACTTTTAGCTATATCAGGTGAAACATACTCATTTTTTTCTTTATTTTTGCAGATAAATTATATTATTGAAGCTTGGTACAATCTGCGTCAGCTTAAAGTCACCACTGTTGGAGATGCTCCCTTTCTAGCACACGCCACTACGAATAAGGTTAGAAAGGGAGCACCTCTAACGGTGGTGAGTTTAAGCTGACGCCGATAGTACATTGTCTGTACTTCATAAGCGTCACTTCTTGATAAATAAATAAATTTTTTCCACTTCCGGTTTCAGCAGAAGTGGTACAAGCATTTGAAATTCAAATGGAACACCCTGTATATGTACAGGGCGTGCTAATATTCCACGGATTCCAAGGTCTTTTATGAAGAAAATTTCATATGAATATATGTCCGCAACAGCTTAAATTTTTTGCTACAGGTTGTTGATTTTTTTTAAAATCGTTACCTTTTAATATCTCTCAGAAAGTACTTTACATATTATTTGCAAGGGGCGAGCGTAGAGGCGACTTCAATGTGAATGTCAGTCGATATTCCATTGAAGCAACGTCGAGCGCGGTTAGTACTTGGATGGGTGACCCTGATGGAAAATACAGCGTTCTCGTCCCACCTTCTAGTGGCTTGTATATCAATGTATACACGAAAGCTACGTAATTTCAGAGGAGGATTACGTAGTGGATATACCATCCTTCGGAGGGGATGTAAAGCAGGCGGTCCCTTGTCTATTAAATGTTAGGCAAATAAAAGATCCCTACTCTTCTTAAGGGAAGAGGTTCGGAAAAATTTCCAGATTGGGGGTAGCTCGTCTCCTGGCGTCGGTGATAGGCCCTAGTAGGGGAAATAGGCCGACGTTAAATAAAAATTTAAAAATAATATATTATTTGCAATTTTGGTATCTGTTACTAGGATATAAAATCACATATTTTATTTAGAAAAGTTATTCTACCGTTCCACCAGAGACGTCCTGCAAACATGTCATGTGATACTTTTTCTAATTAGCCTGGTCAATTCTTCATGAAAACGCTCTCTTGCGTTTTTCTCGTCAGACGCACAGTTCTTGATTAAAACAACTAAATTCTAAGTGCTTCATTTAGCAGTATTGACTAATCATTTTTGAACACATAAATCTAGTTATCCTGGAATAAATGACGTTTCTAGACACATCATACGCTTGAAGAGGGAGATGACGGCCGTAGGTTGGATTTTTGTTTGACCATTGGAGAAAAAATCATGGAAGAGAGATTTTTTCATCATTTTATAATTTTCTCAGATGAATCCACATTCACAACCAATGGTGTTGTTTCATCTCAGAATTGTCGGTTTTGGGCTTCTGAAAATCCAAATTTTAGAATTCATTGTAGAAGACAATATTATAAAAAAGTGAATGTGTGGTGTGCCGTTTCTTATCACGTTGGAGTTATTGCACCTTATTTTATTGAGGGAAGGTTAAACCAGCACACTTATTTACAGCTTCTTGAAAGGTTTTCTGAAGAACATTTATATATTTTAAGAGATATGCCTTTAGTTCATTTTCAACATGATGGTTGCCCTAGCCACTCCACAGAAATGGTTAATCGGTGGTTGAATTTAAATTTTGAAGAAAATTGGATTGTCAGGAATGGACCGATCAAGTGGCCGGCGAGATCCCCAGACCTATTAATATTGGATTTCTTTTTATGGGGTCGCCTCAAGCAGTTGGTTACGCTGAACCACTTCCTAACGATGTAGCAGTATTGAAGCAGATAATTACAAATGCCGTAAACTCCATACCGTTACATCATATTCGAAATAGTTTTAAGGACTTCAGGCGAAGGATCGAAATATGTGTGGATGTGGGTGGTAGCTACGTCGAATAATAAAAAAATTGTAAACATTGTTTTGTATTGGTCAATAATTAATTTGTTTGTGAATCTGTTATGTTTTTGACATTTATACTTGTTATAATTTTTAAACCTCATTAATCTTCTGTTAGTAATTGGTTCTTGTTTTACAATTAGTTCGATTAACATTATACCTTCTTACATCTCGTATATTCAATTTTTTATTTACCAATAGCCTAGTTTTACTTCCACATCCAGTGGAAGTATAGTAACGACAAAAAAATTTTTTTAAATTTTTATTGTTCGAATAGGCTTAGAATGTCACGAAACGTCGAGATTTAAAGTTTGAGCGAAAAAAAATTTTCTGTCTGTCGGTCTGTCTGTCGGTCTGTCTGTCGGTCTGTCTGTCGGTCTGTCTGTAACTTTTTTTGTGCGCACGTTTACTCTGGAACCGTTTGAGATATTGACTTGAAATTTGGTACACATATGTACTTTAACGAGATCTAGAACTAGATTATATTTTCGTCTTGTTCCGTCGAAGGGTTGGGGGGTAAATTTGGGGAAAATAGGTAAATCAAGCAGGTAAGAGTCCATAAAATTGGTATTTAGTATATACAAGAGAAGCTGAGGTCTCAAAAAAAAATTTTGGCATTAGCCACCCCCATTACCACCCCCACCCCATTATTAAAGGGGATGAAAAAAAATGTGATTTAGGGTGTGTACAAGAACCAGAAACCTCAAAATGTTTTTTTACTTCATCCACTCCCACTACCACCCTCTATCACCACCCCCACCCCGCTACCGATATGGGGTATCGTTTTATGGGTTTTTGGGGTAGAAGATTTCAAATATTATATTATCAAAGTTCCATAAACAATTATTTTCACATACAAAATTTTTTCGTTGTGAATGACTTAGATAAAAAATTTGGACGTGGAAGTAGTGATTCCTTGGGCAGCGGTTTTGAGATGATTAACATTTGCTCCTACACAACTTTAAATATGAATTCATTCTTAATTCGCAAAAAATAATTTTATATTCCTGAAATTTGATATAGAGGTATGAAATTGCATTCTAAATAACTTTTCTTAGTGGAATTTTTTCATATTTTGAAAAATAAAGGTACTTTATTAGTGGTGATTTTTACAACTTTTCTTATAAAACACCCTGTAGAACACCAAATCAAGTCATTTTTGGTATGCTTTAGTGTACCAGTAGCCAGAAACTTTTTAGTAATTCTTATAGCCTGAGTACGTGACAAAGCAGTGTTTGGAAATTTAAAATTAAATTGGCTTACCACTTCTCTTAGCGAGTTTTCACCGCCAATTCCGTAGCATTGCACAATATAAATTTTTTCACGCACTGTGAGTACCATTTTCACTTAATTTTGTATGCTTGGTTCGTGAATTTGAAACAGAAATTAAGGATAATATTGACTACGTTTGACAGATATGTCAATAATAAATGATAAATGTGTATCCACTGCTTTTCTCATAGCCTACTTTTAGCTTCAACATAACTTTAAATATTAATTTACAAAAAATAATTTCTATGCAGTTTTAATTGAATGGTTTAAAATAAAATACTAATTTATCGAAAAAATGGGAAGTTTCAAAAAAATAATTTTATATTCCTGAAATTTAATACAGGGGTATAAAATTGCATTCTAAATAACTTTACTTAGTGGAATTTTTTCATATTTCGAAAAATAAAGGTACTTTATTAGTGGTGATTTTTACAACTTTGCTTATAAAACACCCTGTAGAACACCAAATTAAGTTATTTTTGGTATACTTTAGTTTTACTACAAGCAGGACTTAATCCCCAAATACCATTCCAAAATGTTTGGACCATTACACCTTTTGTTACATCTATCCTGGGACACACTGTATAATAAAAAAAATGTTTGTTATTTTTATATCGATAGTTATATATAAATATTCCCTATATGTAAGTGAGTACACTACATATACTTCCCCCTGCAAAAGAGAAACCAACTTACCAATATCAATATTAAAAATTAAATTTAAAAAAGAAAAGTCAGATTTGACTTATAAAATGACATAGTGGTGAAATAATTTATCTATAGCAATAATCTATATATTCAACCATAAAAAATTAATTCATTTACCAACTTATGGAATTAATTCATTTAAATTCAATTAAAGAATATTTTTGGAAATTAGAATGAAAGTTCAAAATCGAGTGTAAATAGCATCTGGTGATCATCTTTCATAAATTAAAATAGAATGTTAAAATAGCAAATAATTAATTGATACTTTGATAAGATGGTTTAATGCAGGGAGTAATGTAAATAAAGTACCCACCTACATATGCACAAGGTAAAAATAATTGCACAATGTTCTGGATAAAACTTTAAGTTGTCTTGGAAAATAATTTGGAACTTGTAAGTGATGCCATGTCGTATCAGCTGCTGATGAGGTGGATGATGTGAGGGGGTCTGGACATATTGATAAATGTATAATTGCTTATACCATTAAACATAAATTCCCATTGTAAAGCTGTCAGATATATTAACGTTAAACGTCAAAATATTAACTTCTAGTGATTTAGAATTATTAACAATATTCTTTTCAATATCTATATTATAAATGCACCATATACTGGTAGCACGAATAGCTTTAATTTTCATCTATAATACACCTTAAGGCTCTTCTGATTATGTAACTCTTATTTCCAGCTTTGCGAGTAATAATTTCTTAATAAAGTAAAGTACATCGGAATCTTATCCGCTTTCTTCCACTATATAAGAATCTCTTGGTAAAGTCAAAGTACATCGGAATACTAACTGCTATCTTCAACTTTTAAAAATCTCTGAGTAAAGTCAAAGTACATCGGAATACTAACCGCTTTCTTCAACCATACTCAAGCTGGGAAAGGAGGATGACGATAAGTTGGACTGTTTAACATGATATTTCTGCTCCATCAATATAATATTAAATAATTCTTCAATTGCATTTTTCTTTACGGGTAAAACATGATTTGCAAAATTAAATGTTTATTATTACCCATAATACGCCACAAAATAATATGTGCTTCAATCGCGTTATTCTTCCTTGAATTTGAAAATTTGAAAATTTTTTCTTCTGCCTTTAACTCTCGTAGACCATTAGGGGGCATATAACGCGTGAAGACGTTCGGGGTCACCAATAATAGCAAAGTATAAATGCTATTAAATAAATTATAAAATGGATTTCGAAAAAATTTGATTTTGATTTCAAAATAAGTTTTTATACAGTGTGTCCCGCTTTTCATAAATCCACCTTAATATCTCAGTTATTAATAATGCGATTTTCTTCAAATTTGGGTGGTAATTATGTTTAGGAAAATGAATTACTTGGCATAGTAAAAATTTTCATTCTTCATTGGCGTGCGGTTTTAGGGGGTAAAATAGGGTAGGTTTTTGGCAAAAGGATATTAGGGCTTATTTTAGACAAATTTTTCTATCATATTTGGATTCAGCATGTCCAAAAACCCCTTAATCCATATTCTCCACGATCTCAAAAACGGATTATGGCAGAAACGAAATATTAATTATATTCTTAAAAAACACTTTTAATTTTTTATAACTTTATTTAATTGCTATAACAAACCTAAAAAAAACTCTTTTTTTAAATTCTGGTCTCTTCAACATAACCTCCTTCCAATAAAATACACTTTTCAACAACCCTTCTTAACCGTTCAATCACCTTTCTTAAAGTTTGGGAAGTAATTTCTTGAGACGCTTGCCTAATCCTACGGCAAAGCTCTTGTCTGTTACGCGGCCGAGTAGCATACACTTTATTTTTCAATTACCCCCATAGAAAAAAGTCACAAAGGGTAATATCAAGCCATCTAGGGGGCCACGGTTCTAAAGGGCTATTTCTACCTATCCACTTCATAGGGAAATTTGCATTTAAAAAATTTCTAACTATCAGAGAATTGTGCGCCAGGGCACCATCTAACTGCAGGTATACATTTTCTCTCTGTGTTAAAGGCATTTCCATAAAAAAATCATCTAAATCATTTTGTAAAAAATTTAGAAAATTTTCTGCGTTGAGGTTATCCAGGAAAAAGGGGCCAACAATTTGTTCGTTTAATAGCCACACCACACGTTAAGTTTTTCACTGTATTGGTTTTTACAGTTAATTATAAAGTTGGGATTTTCGGCTGCCCAATATCTACAATTTTGACTAGATACCACACCGTTTGTCGTAAATGTTGCCTCGTCACTAAACAGTATGTTCTTTAAAAAAAATCTGTCGTTAAGATAGTTACCTTGCAACCAGAAGCAAAATTCAAACCGCCGTTCAAAATCACCTTCTAAGAGAGTATGCAAAAATTTTGGTTTAAATGCCCTAATCCTACTGCGTTTCAAACACCTCCATATTTTATTTTTGGTTAAATTTAGTGTTCTCACAACTGCCCTTATACTACCATTTGGATTGTTCCAAATTGTACCTTCTTCGTCTTGTCTTGTCTTGAAAATGGCTCCGGTTCTTGCAAACAATTTGCTGATGTCACCAACGGTTTTGTGCCAAATTGGTGCTCGATCACGATGACGTTGATTAAATACTCGAACAACCTGACGCGTAGATTTTTCATTATCACCAATTAAGCGGATAATTTCAACTTTTTCTTCAATCGTAAGAACTACTCTCCGATTTTCTACCATTATCAGTAAGATTGATAAATTAAATAACACTATTTAACTTTTGACAATTCTCATGAATCGCCAAATATCAAATAAAAACTTGTTTTTCAAAGTACTTTCGATTAATGCCTATGGTTGCAAGGTAACTATTTTAACGACAGATTTTTTTAAAGAACATAATGTTTAGTGACGAGGCAACATTTACGACAAACGGTGTGGTATCATTGGAAGGTGGTTATGTTGAACAGACCAGAATTTATAAAAAAAAAATTGTTTTTAGGTTTGTTATAGCAAAAAATTAAAAAGTGTTTTTTAAGAAATTAATTAATATATCGTTTCTGCCATAATCCGTTTTTGAGATCATGAATAATATGGATAAAGGGGTTTTTGGACATGCTGAATCCAAATATGATAGAAAAATTTGTCTAAAACAAGCCCTTTTGCCAAGAAAGGTACCCTATTTTACCCCCTAAAACCGCACGCCAATGAAGAATGAAAGTTTTTACTATGCCAACTAATTCATTTTTCCAACATATAATTACCACCCAAATTTGAAGAAAATCGCATTATTAATAACTGATATATTAAGAAATTAATTAATGTTTCGTTTCTGCCATAATCCGTTTTTGAGATCATGGAGAATATGGATTAAGGGGTTTTTGGACATGCTAAATCCAAATATGATAGAAAAATTTGTCTAAAATAAGCCCTAATATCCCTTTGCCGAAAAATCGACCTCTTGTTACCCCCTAAAACCGTACGTCAATGAAAAATGAAAATGTTTACTATGCCAAATAATTCATTTTTCCAACATATAATTACCACCCAAATTAGAAGAAAATCGCATTATTAATAACTGAGATACTAGGGTGGATTTATGAAAAGCTGGACCTAAGGACCTGTATAATAAAAAAAATGTTTGTTTATTATATTCCCTATATGTAAGTGAGTACACTACAACATGTTTGCAGGGACCCCACTGATGGAGCAATAAAACAACTTTTCTAATTAAAATATGTGGTTTTATATCCTGTTAATACGTAAGAAAAATTGAAAATAATATCTAAAGTACTTTCTAAGATATTAAAAAATAACAAAAAATTTAAGTCGTTGCGGAACTTTTCTTCATAAAATGACCTAAGGAGTCAGACTGAAATATTAGCACGTCATTAATGAACACCCTGTATAAATCTATTAAACAAAAACAATTTTATCGCATATTCCGTGACTTTAAATACTTCAACTATCATAATATTTCTGTCTTTTTCTTGGCATAATTTATGCATATATTTATTAGGAATATACGACTGACAAAACTTCTGCTTTTTAATTTAAGTGAAAATAATAAGCTTTATTCATCTTTTTGCCATATAAACCACATGGATGATGAGATAAGTAGTCAACTAGTGAAATAACATGAACATAAAGTACACAGTAGATTAAACTAACTTCAGTTAAACATGATACATGGTGTAATTAGTTTCATGTCATTAAAAAAAAATGGTAATGGGGACCGACAAACAAAAAACCTTTATGACTTTTTCCTCTATGGGCACTTTGAAACAAACTGACCTAGGTCAACAATTTCAATATTAGGGTAAGAAACATTTGAGAACCACTGCCTTTCTGGGTCAATAGACGCGTAGTTCCCAATTATACAACTTTTAAATTGTCATAAAAAAGTGCAAAGATTACCGACCGACTGGTTCTCGCCGGCCGCGGTTTCAAAACAAAGAATGGCGGCACCTTTGATGACCGCCTCAACCGAACCAATTATTTTTACAGAACTGCAAGCAAATGATGGGCGTAGAGGTTTAAACACATCATTTCTTTACATGTGTTTTTTTAATTTAGAACAAAATATTGGAGCTCTTATTCTTGTTTATAATTTATCAGATTTAAATGTGGTTTATTAACATTTGTAACCTAAACTAGTGTTCTGGGCTTCACAGTGTCATCGCATGACATTGGGAAACAAAAACTTAGACGTCTGAGATACGATAACAGAAAACAATTATGTGTATTTTAAGTTAGGAAAAAATCTGTTTTATTTAACGAATTGCCAATCAGGTACCGAAAACTAAATATTCGATAAATCTAGAGCTTACCAATAAAGGACATACACCAAGTGCATATCCGCGAGCTCTGGCTAAGTGTAATCTCCCATACCGTACAAAATCTGCGTTTTAAAATACCACAGTAATCTATGAACTAACGTTGTTAATAAAGAAAATAAAAATAAAAGCTTGATCCAAAATCCAAAAAGCAACACAAAAAGAACGAACAAGTAAGTAGTGTCTGCACTTAATCAAGAACTTAACAACGTGAACGGTAAGTCAATAAAATAAATCTCAACTGTAAATACGTCGCCCAAAATTCAGAAAGCAACATACAAAAACAACGAACGGTTTGGACGTGTGTACTTAACGAAGTGCCCACAGAAACTAAAATATTGCACAAGGGAGAGTATAGTTTTCTTCAGATCTACTAAGCACTCAGAAAACGTCGGCGTTTTTCACCTTTACCGCCCCGCTAAAGACCTTACCTTACCTACTTTTAAAAAGCCATAAAAAAGTGTGATGATTATCAACTTGTGTCCTTGCCGACGCGCGGTCTCTAACAAAGGAGGGCGACACTTTGATAGAGCCGTGTTAGCGTATTTGATGGTTAGAGGCGCCGACATACGCGAAGATAAAAGCCTATCCTAACATTTCAGCAGTTCTCAAACAATATTACTGATTTTCTTTTCTAAAACTATGGGTTTTAGACCCCCATGTTATATAAGGTTTTTTTGTGCGTTTAGTCGTTCCCCATCACCAGTTTTTTTAATGACATGAAACTAATTACACCCTGTATATTGCTATATTCCAACACTGCTCCTCAACATACGACAAACAGACAAATATATGACAGTGATTCTTAAATCAGTGACTTGCAATATTGTGAACGATGTTCGATATATTTATAGGTGATGAGACGATTACAATGAATGAAATAGTAGCCCAAAGTTTCGTGTTCTTCTTTGCGGGTTTCGAAACGAGTTCCACCACTATGACTTTCGCTCTGTTCGAACTGACGACTCATCCCGAAATACAAGAAAAAGTAAGAAATGAAATTAGGACTGTTTTAGCGAAACATGACAACCAAGTGACGTATGAGTCACTTAGTGAAATGAAATACATGGAACAGGTTATCAAAGGTAAGTTTTTATTATATACCTACTATACCGCCTGATCACGAAATGACGCTCGCCCTTATATCTTTTAGATCTTACAAGATATGAATTTCAAATTTGGGCACGTCATGTAACGGCTAAATATGTATACATTCGACTGATTTATCATTTTCTGTCGTTTCCGGTTTCACCGGATATGATGGTAACTTTGGATTTTTAAATGGAACACACATTTTTACATTTTTGGATTTAATAATAACTATACAACTATTGCATATTGAGATAAAGATATTAATGACGTGACATTTTTATGAGCCAATTTAATTTTTCATTTAAGCGGCCGTGACCCCAAAAACATGTTTTATTCTGCTTCAGTAAATGATCAAAATATTATGTTACATGCCATTTCTGTTATAGGCTACTAAACGCACAAATTTTAATATCAATAAAATAAGATTCTATTTTTATTAAAACAATCATTTTGATTAATAATTTCATTGAAATATGTGGAATTTTCTATAAAATTAAATTTGAAAGAGTGAAATTTTACCCGCGTGGGAAAATGGATGTGACGTCACTATTTAATTCTGACGGTTGACATGCCAGTCATGACGTCATGTCATTTATTTATGTTTGGCGGAGCCATGAATGTCGTAATAAAGTAAAGCGTTTTTAATGCTTATTCGGTAGTAAATGTGTGTAACTTTTGATTTTTAAGATAGATAAATCTATGATGGAACAACTTAACTACTCGAATTTCTTCGGCATTAAAGCAATCATTTGAGAGAATGAACTCCATCAGCATAAACGAACCAACATTGGGTAAATTGTCACTTTGCGCTTAAACAAAATCGCTTTATGCCATTATAATGTTTAAAAGCACTTCTAAATTAATAATTGTTGTTTTATTTAAAGTATAGTAAATTCAACTATTGGTACTTACACACCTAATAAGTTACCAATAGGAAATCCAAATAATTTTAATTCATTTTTCATTGATACTGTTCCCAATCTTTTGACAAAATTAGGTCAACATCATATCAGAACAGATTATAACAATTTCGTAAAAACCACCAATGAATCTATATTTTTGTACCCTACATCAGTCGAGGAAATATGTGGTATAGTAAAAAAATTTAAACCAAAATTATCCAGTGGGTTTGATGACATCTCACCCAATTTGCTAAAGAAATGCATAACTGCTATAGCTGCGCCACTTGAAAACATATTTAATACATCATTTAGCCAAGGCATATTTCCAGATGCTTTGAAATTAGCAATCGTGTTACCGCTATATATAAAAGGAGATACTTATGATCTGGGAAACTATCGTCCTGTGAGTTTGTTATCTGTTTTCTCTAAAATTTTAGAAACACTAATGTACAACAGGTTATACAATTTTCTAAATAGTACTAACTTTTTTAATAATTTTCAACATGGTTTCGTGAGAGATAAATCAACAACATCAGCTCTTTTTAATTTTGTCAATAAAATATTGAATGCCTTGGATGGGCAGGAAATTTCCTGCGGGTTGTTTCTGGACCTATCTAACGCATTCGATACATTAAATCATAGTCACTTGCTTAACAGACTGGAGAAATCGGGGGTTGGAGGAACCAGACTTAAATGGTTCAGTTCATACTTACAAAATAGACGGCAGAAAACAACTAATTCAATGCAGGTCGGGGTATTTGCCCGCTGAGTAGTTGTTTCCTTCAAATCCTATTTCATAAACAGTGAGTATAGCCCACTAAGGCTAGAGGTCGCCGCTCTTGGTACTTGCAAAAAAGCAAGTCGCTATACACCAGTGACATTTGTCCGACGTATAGTAGCATCTGACCATATGAGAGTTTACCTCTCACCGTCACTTCATTTGATTCAGTTTGTATAAGACTAGCAAGTTGACCACTATCATTTGTTTGTTCCATGACCTATGCCATACTGAGGAGAACATAATAAGTTCGAAACCGGTCTATGTCTGGTTAGGAACAGACAAATGATAGTTGGTTACTGATCACGACTTGAAGGTATAATCCAATGCAGGTCGGGGTATTTGCCCGCTGAGTAGTTGTTTCCTTCAAATCTTATTTCAAAAACAGTGAGTATAGCCCACTAAGGCTAGAGGTCGCCGCTCTTGGTACTTGCAAAAAAAGCAAGTCGCTATACGCCAGTGACATTTGTCCGACGTATAGTAGCATCTGACCATATGAGAGTTTACCTCTCACCGTCACTTTATATATATATATATATATATATATATATATATATATATATATATATATATATATATATATATATATAAATAAATTTTATTATACTAAAATTCAGTAATACACTGGAATACTATCACTTTGTTGGTTATTAAAATTGTTCTAAAAAAATTTCGACGTTTTAAAACAGATGTAATCATCCCCAGATGATGCGAACATGGTTGGCGAAACATGCGCCGAGTGATAGTATTCTCGTGTAATGTTGAAGTATTTGGGTATTATGGAAACTACTTCGGAGGGAGCGTCACACCGAAGACTTCATCTAGGGCATTAAACTTATAAGTACCTACTTTTACATTTTATTTTTATTTATTTCTTATAACTTCTTTCATTCCAAAACAGAAACCTTAAGAATATACCCACCGGTTGCATTCATAACAAGAGTAGCTGGCGTAGATTACAAAATTCCTGGTGAAGATGTTACCCTAGAAAAAGGCACCCAACTATTGGTCCCAATAAAGGCGTACCAGTACGATGTGGAATATTTCCCAAATCCGGATGTCTTTGATCCAGACCGATTCAGTGAGGAAAACGAAAAGAAATTACCCCAGTATATACATATGCCTTTTGGAGGAGGTCCAAGAATATGTCTAGGTAGGTATTTGTGTTTGTTGTGCTGTATTTTATTTCATTTATTTAACTAAATCTAATCAAATGCGCGGCACCCGAAGATATGCTACTTACTGCAGATCTGTATACCACGCATAGCAAGTTTGGGACACAACCCTAGAGGATGTTTAATCTCAACTATATACAATAGTTAGAGTGAGGATATCAATAGATTAGCACAAGAAGATTCAAATAATTGGATCTTTCTCATTCTGTGGGTTATCTTCACTTATATAATGGCATGGAATTTGTCTGCGTTAAAAGATACTTAACATTTAATATTTCAATAAATAGTATAACTATGTTGGGTTTTGATACTTGTAAATTTGTAACTGTAATTTATCTCTTTATGCTAACACTATTTGTAACATACTACCTATTGTACTTCTGAAAAGTTATTGTAATGAGTTGAGAAATTTTTAATAACAAATACAAATCAGTTAAAACTGAGAAAATATATTGGAAAACGATAAATACTTTCCCCGGATGCTTGTTCATTTGTAGTCAGATTTAAAGGACGTAAAAAAGGTACCATCGGCCAGCTACAGGTAGGTACATAATACAGTATAATGCGTATCAAATAAAATATATAGCAAAAAATGTTATTCTTTATTTTATTTACATATATTTATTTTCATGATATTGTCAAGTATGTGGGGTGATGGGGTTGTTATAATTGACTCGCTTGGCATAAAAGAGGGATTGGATTTAGGTTATTAAATAAATACTTTATAAATAAAACATGGTGCTAGAAAACAACAAGGTACAAGTTTATTCAAAAAGGAAACAAGACAAAGCAGAACAAAATAAAATAATTTTCACTTACATTATTTTACCTTCTGGTAAAAAGGCTCAACTTCCCTAGGAGGGAGTTGAGCCACTAACCTCAATTGTAACTAAAACCCCAAACTCAAAACACAACTAACTTTTTAAATTCAAATATTTCCCAGTTATTACATTCTTACAAATTCAGCATTGCACATTGCACCGCAGTTACAAAGTATCGCCAGCTTCCTGCTGATAGCCCAGTGTATAGAATAATATCCTGAAAAGTTTACATTCCGCTCGGAGGTAGAACATAAAAAAAAATTTTTTTTGATCCATTTTTTCAAATTTTTAAATTAAGTCAGGGTAGGAAAAAACAAAAAATACAGGTGGATAGACCAGTTGTTTCTGAACAAAAAATGTCCTAATAATATTTATCGCTAAAGCCTGGAAAAAATAGTGAAATAACATTGTCACTCTGCGCGGTAAAGTGCACAGTTAAATGCATACTACGGAACCTCTAAAAATTGTTAGCAGTTCTAACTAGTAAAATATAGCTTTTTTCTCTTTCTGATTACACATTTTTAACATTTTTCTTAGAATAGGAGGATAAATAGTGAGAATGGAGGGAAACATATATAATTATGAACGCATACACAGACACCACACATAGCCGCTGAATCGCTCGCATGAATTTTTACGTGCCTTTACTGTATCGTATTTATTTATTATCCACATTTCAGCTATTTCCAATAGATTCCTTATACATTTGTTAATGTATTAGAAAAGTTCCAGAATTTATATTCAAAACAATCAAAGATATTTTCATAGTTATAAGGATAAGATCGTGAAAATCGCAATTTCTTATCATGATGTGGTTAATCATATTTCCGAAAAAATGCATACATACAAGTAAACGAATTTGTGTTTGAACATTCGAAAAGTATATGTTTTTCCAATGGATCAATTTCTTAGCAAGTTACAGCCTCCAATATATAGATATTTATCAAGAAAATCATCAAGCAAGGAAATTAAAATGATTTGAGATGTACTCTTTTTGAATCCACGTTACTACAACTTAATAAATCATAATAATCACGAAGTGTACATACTTTTTAACATTTCTAAATGAAGAAAGAATTTTTTTGAAGGGCTTTTATTTTTTTCCGTATTTTTTATTGCTACGATTGAGTTCGGACGTGATAATATATATAAGTATATTTTTCCATCCATCCTTTGCTTGTATTTGTTTCAAACAAAAAGCATCAGAAAGCTATAATTTCCATCTTTTAAATGAACCAACACTAAAGTTTGAACAAACTCTGATTCTGCGTTTGTCATCTTGTGCCTTGCCCATGTTCTTGAGATGATATCTCAAGGGGCAATGGCCAGTTAGAAGGCCTGTGATCAGCCTTAGGTCGGACTTTTCAAGTTCGAGAAGCCTTGTGGCATTTTGTTGAATAGGTTATAAACCTTTTTGCTTGTCTTTGGCCTGGAGTGTTCCTCCAGTAGGACTCCTTTTGTTTCTTTTCCCATTTTAGGACCTCCTCCGTTATGTGTCCCTTGGAGAAGCCACATAACGGTTCGGGTCCAAGAAACGGGGCTTCAGCCTCTTTTCTTGCGAGGCTATCAGCCAATTCGTTGCCTTCTATCCCCTTATGCCCTGGCACCCATATCAAGGTAACTTTGTTGTTTTTTGCCAGTTGCTTCAGGGATTGTCTGCATTTCTAGGCAATTTTTGACTCGAAAGTATGACCTGAGAGCCTTTAATGTTGTCTGACTATCTGAAAGTATATACGTCTTTGCCCTTCGAGTGCCTCTATTTAGGCATTCCTGGGCACATAGATCTATAGCATAAATGTCTGCTCCTAGAGTCAATAGACAGGCAAGGCGTTGCAATTTCTGCAACTTTCCTTGTGCTACTTTTTCTTCTGATTTTGGCCACCATATGCATGATGCATAGATAACACAACCGATAGGTAGGACCAATGTATCATTTTGGGCTTCAGACCCCAAGTCTTACCAAACAGCCTACTGCACGTCCAAATAGCCGTCGTTGCGTTGGTAAGTATCCTTTCTAAGTGTGAGTTCCAGGTAAGTTTTTGGTCCAGGATTACTCCTAGATACTTGACTTCACTGGAAAAATTCAGTACCGTTCCATTCAACATAGGAGCTCTCAAATTGAGTTTTCTCCTTTTGGTGAATGGAACAATAACTGTTTTGCTCGGATTGACACTAAGACCCTCTGACGAGCACCATTTAGATATTATGTTTAAGGCAATTTGCATGTGGTTTGAGGTCATAACCTCATGCCTGTGTTTGTGATGCAATTTTATAGCATATAACATACATTTTAGGGTAGGGATATAAGTAGTAGCTGTTAAGCTAAACTTCGCCCTTCAGATTAAGGAAATTATATTGCCCTTCTCTAATACAGACGATTTATTATTATTGTTGTTATTATTATTATTACTATTTTTATATGCAAGGTGTGATTGTACTGAAATAAAATATCTGTATTTTAGGCGAAAGATTTGGTATAATGCAAATGAAAGTTGGATTGGTAAGCATCTTGGGGAATTTCAAAGTAACATTAAACAAGAAGACAGAAGTTCCACTGAAAATGGCTACTAATACACTCGTTCCCAGCGTTGCGGGAGGAGTTTGGATTGATATTGAAAAGATCTAAATGCTAAAGTCTATAGTCTATAGTGAAAGAGACACATTTTTTATTATGTGAAATATTTTTTTGTAATATATTACACGTTAAAGTATGCAGTAAAAGAAAATCCCCATAATGTTAATAAGTATTGTATGTTGGTATACAGTTAATTATTTTTTGAAGTTATTGTATAAGATAAGATAAGATAATATAGGGTAAGACATTTTTGACCAAATTACAAGTGCGATGTTTTTGATAAGTCAAAAATAGAAAATATAAAAATACAAAAAATGTAAACATATCAAATACATATAGTTTTTTACATATTATAAAAATGCAAAAAACAAACAAGAGGCAAGTTGATACGAAATGGCGAGAGCATACCAATCAAGCAGGAAGCAAACTAAAAAGGTATAAACAAAGTGTATTTAAAAATTTATCAATTGAATAAAAACAATATTTTAAAATGTTTTTTTTATTGTATTCTTGAAACTACCTAGTGTCATACTAATGAAAATATGAGTTAGTACAAAAAGAATTTAAGTTCTTGTGAATTTCAAGTAAAGTAACATAAGTGTGAAGAGAAGGAACCGGTATTATACCAAGACTCTTAAATATTGGTAAACAGTGATCCCTCCAACCAGCATTAACAATTAACCTGACTGCTTTCTTCTGCGAAACGATCCAAGGATAGCATAATTAATATGATCATGAATAATGAAAGATAGCACGTTCTTAAGATTTTAGAACAGAGTTCATTCGTTAGCTGACGTAGCATAAACATAGAACTTGATAATTTGTGTTACTCCACATAACAGGTCTACAAAAAAAAAAAAAAATTTGCTCCAAGGACTAAACCTATTAATCCAGTCAGCGAAGTACAAAAAAGGTCGAATAAGGGAAATAATTCGTGTAGTGGCCAATTTTTGCACTGTTGTATTGACAATAAAAAATGTTCCCTTTTCAGTCTCTCTAGGATAACTCGAAAACTACGACCTCTAGCGAAAAATTGTTCTTATACAAAATTAAACTAGATGATAATTTTTCGCTAAAGGTCGTAGTTTTCGAGTTATTTAAGAAAAACGAGGTAAGAAGACCTTTAAACTACCCCCACTCCCCGCTAAGTATTTTTGTGTGCTGAATCCGAATTATCAAATTAGAAAATTTTCTACCGCATAGGTTTAGAGTAAATCCCGAAATCGGAACTTGAGACATTCCATTGCTCACTTTCACTATTAATTTCACCAAAGTCTTCTTCATCACTGTTCATTCAAATGTCATATAATTCATCGTTAGATAATAATTTCTGTCTCGGATAGTTAAACTTTGCCATTTTTTGTGAAATAACTCACGAAACTGCACGCTCGACGCATTAATTTCGACAAGCAAACAGCTGACCGAGATACGTATTTATCCACCTAAAGGAAATAAAATTTTGAATACCCGCAACTTTTTAAACAAATTTTTGTATAACTGGTTGTATATATTAGACGTTAAATACAGCCGTTTTCTGCAATTAACCCCCAAACAAGGCTATTGGATATATCCCTCTGCAGAACCACTAGCACAAGTTTTGTTTGCGGTTTTATCCGTTTCCCGCAGTGATAGGGTTAAAATTAGATAATTTATTAGAAAATAAATACAAATTAAAAACATAAATTAATATTTTGTCACCGCACTGTCTCTTTGTACGACTTCGTTTAATCTTCGAGGCATGGAATGAACAAGACTTATTAATATGTTGGCGTTAACATGCAAATCTTTACATGCATCAGTAATTGAATACCACAGTTACTCCGCATTTTGAGGCCGGAAATTCCTTTTGTAAATTGATTTGACCAGCAACCCCCACACATTCACCATTTGATTTAAATCTGGGCTATATGAAGGCCAAGGTAATAACTCCACGTTATTAGTTTGAAACCACTGCCGTACAACTATCGTAGTATGGACGGGACAGTTATCCTGAATATAAAATTGTTCTCGTCATATACCTCACTTACAGAGGGTAGCATTACATCATCCAAAATGTCGCGGTATGTATGCCTATTGAAGCGAGCTCCAATTCGCCAACGAACACCAGGTCCGTGGATACACATCCAAGCCCAGACATCAACAGAAAAACGGCCAGACTTGTTTGAGGGTGCTACATATCTTTCATGAAATCTAGAATTTTCTGGTATATAAACTCGTAGGCGACTGTAGGCGAAATTTTCTTGTCTGAAAATACTACTCTTTCCCAAAATTCAATTGGCCGGTTGTCATGACGCAAAAATGAGAATTCTGTAACTCAATACATTTCAAATAGTTCGAGTATTTCACCAGGCCGTCTGGTTATGCTATTCACCAATAGATGGCGAAGACTACAACAAATTCTAATTATTTAATTTTTTCTTAATTTCATTTTACAATATGACAAGAATAATTATTTTGGGGAACGATATTTATGCGTAATGATTGTTAATAATTATTAGTGAAATATGATCAAAAGTCCATAATATAGATAAATATGATCAAAAGTCCATAATATAGATTTGGTTTTTAAAATCTAGAGGTTGGCAACGGTGAAATTTCAAGGTGAACTGTCAAGAAAAAGAAAATGATGGTCGTTCTTCCGTAATTATTTTTTTGTGAAAGGCAAATTCTAGAAATGCCAGGCAAGTAGTAATACTAGCCCTTTTTCAATCAAGAATTGAGATTAAAAACTTGCTAAGTGTTAATTAGTCAAACGGCACACGTGGCTAATCGTTATAGATTAACGGATCTAGACCAATTTTCAACACATTTTTCAATTAAATTTTGGTGTATTTAATTGGGTTTCGATATTTAAATCGGAGTTTGTTTGGCAAGTTACGTCCAGAATTTTCTGGGTAAGTTTTAAATTTCCTTGATCTACGAGCAAAACACGTGCTCGAAATTAGGTTAGAATTTGAGAATAATTTTTGGTAATTTATTGTAGACGTTTTTTGGGATACGGAGTAGAACAACCATCAGCCGTTATCATATACCTCTTTGGGTCATTTTGTGTAATTTTGGAAATATTTTGGGACTTGGATCATATGAAGAACTATTGGTTACGAGTTTAAATTTATGAAATAATACCTTGCGATACAACATAACTGTAACGGAGAGTTACCTACGACCAGGACCTGTAATTTTGGTAATTTTGGTAATTTTGGTATTCTGTAAATTTGGAGAGCTGGAGATTATTTGGAAGTTTTATATTGCATTCAACGCAGGAAATTCCAGGCAATGGTCTTAACCTACCAGTAATCGGAGCCCCCTTGTGATCAACTGCTGCTGGATTTCGGGTGTTTTAAAAGTTAAGTTGTACTATATTTTGTATGTAATCATAAACATTTTTGTTCTCTGATATAATTAAAAGTTAAACTATTTTCCCCCTAGCTTCAGAGTAACGATTGTTAGATACTATTGTAAGGCTGTTATATCAATATTTTACTAAATTGTATGATAAATTTTCTTGTATGTTACTCAAAATTGTACAAGGAATAAACTGAAATTCTTATATTTGTTCTTTTATTGCTCTCTCTATCTCTCACTAAAAGGATTCGTAATACCTGGGACCATTTTATTTATATGGGGTTTTGAGATCGTAATGTATATGTAATTTATGTAATGTAATGTATATATGTAATTTAGACTAAAGATGACACGTGCCTGCTTTTGTTCCTGTGTCAGAATTTGTTTTTTAGTATTGGCACTGTTTTTAATTTCTGAGGCCTTTATTCTCCGACAGGCTGTACTCTTTGAGCCTGGTAAATCAGTCTGAGCTACGGCATTGCTGGCAGTTTCAAACGGATCTGCTCTTAAAAAATTTACAGTGCCCTCAGTGCCCTCCTGGTCCCACCTCTTTTTTTGCTCTAAGTACAGTACTTGCAGCAATTTGTAACTGATTTGCCAGTAGGTATCCTAATAGACCAGCCTTCGTCGAGCTTTGTTATTATGTACACTTTTTGTTGTTCGGAAAGTTTTGGCATTTTTATGACAAATTAATCTGACAATAAACAACAGCAAAGTGTCACATGTGCCATCAAGAAAAGACGCATTTACCCAGCCAAAAATTAGGTGTATTCGATTTCCCTGCAATTGAGTGTACTTTTCAAATTTAATATTGAAATTAAAAAAAAACATATACCAAGGTATTATTTCCTTGAAGAACAACAAAAACATTTTTTTTTCAAGTCCAGACCTTGATTTTTTGTGTGCGTAATACAAGTACTCATTCAGGATCAGTAGAGTATTATATGCGCCAAATATGAGCTTATTATTCTATTACTTTGCAAAGTAACAACCAAAAGAAATTTTGGCTAAAATACATAAAACAGCCTGTATTTCAGAAACGATGGCCAAACTAGTTTATTCTATGGATAATTATGATTACCCTCGGTGCCCTCTATCTGCTGTTAAAGCATGTTCGTTTCCTCGTGAAACACCCTGTATATTGTCTTTATTGTCCTCTCTCTTAGATCAACAAAAAACGTGAGGTTTCGTGAGAAGGAGTACAGTTTCATTAATTTCACATTTTTATTTATGTTTTACGATTGCAGTTATTTGTAGCAGTAAATGACAAAAATAAGTGGGCACTACAGTAACAAAATAACACATCTAGCAAAATTACAATAGCAGCTAATCTTCAATTTCAGGTAATTCTGGAAATTCTGGAGGAGGTATTGGAACTATTATTGGGCAACCTATAACAGAAATAAACAATTATTTATTGATATTCAGAAGATAACTTTGATTCAAGTCTAATCACCTTAATATATCAACAAGAAGTCTCTCTTACGATACATCTTATCAACTTCTTTCATGTACTAGCATGATCAGACTTAGATCATCAGTGCCCAGACGACAGAGAACATTTTATAGCGAAACCCACAAAAACTTGCAAAATGAATAGTTTTTTTTTTAATGAGTTCGAGAAAGTGTATAGAACAATATCCTGAAAAGTTTACATTCCGTTCGGATGCAGAACATAAAAAAAGTGAGAAAAATTTCTTTTTTCATCTATTTTTTCAAAATTTTGAAATTAACTTAAGGTAGGAATAATAAAAATACAGGTGGATAGACCACGTGTTTCTGAACAAAAAATGTCCTAATAAAATTTTTCGCTAAAGTCACGGTATACCTGGAAAAAAATAGTCACTCACGGTTAAATGCGTATTATGGAACCTCTAAAAATGTTTAGCTATTCTAACGAGTAAAATAAAGCTTTTTTCTCTTTCTGATTACACATTTTTAACATTTTCTTAGTAAATAGGAGGATAAATAGTGAGTATGGAGGGAAAATATATAATCATGAACGCATACGCACCACACAAGCCGCTGAATCGCTCGCATGAATTTTTACGTGCCTTTACGGTATTGTATTTATTACAGGTTCACCTATCAACATTTCAGCTACATCGAATGGATACCTTGTACATTTGTTAATGTATTGGAAAAGTTTCAGAATTTATATACAGAGTAGTAGTTCAAGATGTCGGACAGTGAGGACGATAGTGAGAACTACGTATGCAAATATTGCGAGAAAATTATAGAGGACAATTATTTTGTGCAGTGTAGTGGTTCTTGTGAGCTGAGTTTTCATATAACATGTGTGGGCATAAGCAAAACTGTACACAAAACATTAATTTCAAACGATAACCTGCATTGGAGATGCGACACGTGCTTAAATCAAAATGAATTGGAGGGAAAATTATTAAACTTAGTAAAACCTATGGTGGAGAGCAGTTTAAATCAATCGTTTCTTAGTGTCATAGACAGTCTAAAAAGCGAGCTCAAAATAACATTTAGTGCAATAAATAATGAAATTGTGAAAATTAAAGACAAATTATTTCGTGAGGATAACCTAAAACAGAGTGAAAAACAAATTACAAGAGCTAGTAATGTATGTGAAGAGAAAACTGTATTTGAAACTAACCAGGCGCAGAGTAGTATTGTAGGATACAATAAGTTGGCAGCACGCAAGCAGACAGTTGGTCGTAGCGGTCAAGGGCAAGAAGGACGGAATCATCGCAAATCTTTGACAGTAATGGCGGAGGTAAACACTCCAAACTACACACAAACAATAAACAGGAATTTTAAGCAAGCTTATACCGGATATCCAAATTCAGAGAATAAGGAAAATTTAAACAAGCGAGGTACATGGAGTAATAATGAGCATACAATTATAATCAAGCCAAAAACAAGTGATATAAATTCTGAAAATATTTACTCACAACTTAAAAATAGTATTGACCCTGCTGGGTTATCCATAGAAATAGTCAGTGTCCGGAAAGAGAAACAAGGGGTAAGCATAAAATGCAAAGATCAGTCGTCGTTAAATAAACTAAAAACTAGTTTAGAAGAAAAAGAAAATGAAACGTGGGAGTTAACAACAAGAAAGAAAATTAATCCAAAATTAATTATAAAAGGAGTAAGAAAAGAAGATATTGAGGAAGAAAATGAACAGATGTCAAAGAAAATTATCAAACAAAACAAATTAGATAACTCAGGCAATAACTTTGAATTTAAAGTGGTACGCAAAATGGATGTTAAGCTAAATACTAATCGTGAACCTCTGACTGATTTAATTGTAGCAGTAGACTCTAATACTAGACAAAATATACTAAATAAAGTGTAGGATGGAAAATCTGCAATGTTAAGGACTCACTTCATGTTAAACGATGTTACAAATGTTGTGACTATTTTCATTTAGCCAAAGATTGTAAGCATGTAACAACGGTATGTGCAATATGTGCGGGAAGTCATGAATCGAACTTGTGCACAAATTTGGAAAGTGAAAAATGTGCAAACTGCATAAGACAAAATAAAATTAATAAGTCAAATGATGATATCAGCCACTCGGCCAAAAGTGTGGAATGCCCATATTACAAAAAATAGTGGAAAATTTAAAACTTAATATAAATTATCAGGACAGCAGTGATATTTAGCAATCATCAACAGACGAGCATAAATATAAATTCTCAAAAAAAATAAGAAACCTATGTCAATATATACCTATCAGTCTAATTCATCAAAATGTGCAATCAGTGGGAAATAGTGTTAATCAGCTAGAAGCGTTACTTGAGGAACATGAAGAGTGTAAATTGATATGTTTAACGGAGCACTGGAAGTCGGAACAACAATTAGCAGTGCATGGATTCAGAAGGTTTCAGCTAGTAACAAGTTTTTGCAGAAAAGAAGGGCATCATGGAGGTGTGTCGATATATGGAAGTAAGGAATTAAAATTTAAAGTGCGAAATAAGCTAAATAGATTGTCAACTAGTGGAGAATTTGAGTGTGCAGCAGCGGAATTTACGGTAAACAAATCCCAAATTATCGTCATAGTAATATATAGACCCCCCCAATGGGAAATTAGATGTCTTTTTTAATAAGTTAGAGTCATTATTGATTCAGATTTTTGAGGAAAATAAAATAATATTTATTGCCGGTGATTTCAATATAGAAATGAAAGATAATAACAAAAATAAAGAGCACTTTTTCTCATTAATAAATTCTTTTAATATATTTGCTACTGTAAATGAGTATACTAGAATTTGCCAAAAATCTAAAAGTTGCATTGATAATATATTGACCAATCTTGACGAACAATACGAAGTAAACATACTTAATACACATATTTCAGATCATACCGCACAAAAAATTAAGTTCAAAATAAATAGTCAAACAAGGGGACAGGATAAAATATATAAGAGATTCTTTAGTGAAAAAAATAAATGCAAATTTCTGGAGCACCTGAGAGATCAAACGTGGGAGGATGTATATGATTGTATGAATTATGACGTAAATAAACAATGGACATGTTTTATGAATATTTTTTTAAATATTTTCAATGAATGTTTTCCTCAGAAATTGGTCAATATAAAAAGTAATATAAAAAAGTATAATAATATTAACAACCAACTAGTAAATGAACAAAAAAATAGATTAGATGTGCTATTAGTTTTGTGTAGAAATGACAGTAATTATAAGGAAATGTATAATAATGAAAAAATTAAATATAATAACTTACTGTCAGAGAGCAAGAAAAAGATGTACGAAAATAAAATTACAAGCTCAGACAATAAAAGTAAATGCATGTGGTCTATACATAATGAAATCACAGGTAAACAAAACAAAAATAACAATTTCGTAGTGAGAGGTGACCTAAATAAAATTGCAAATGACTATAACAAATATTTATTAAATGTAATCCCAGAACTTGTCGCAAATTTAAATAAACTTCCTTTTGAATGTAATATTGTAGACAACAATCAATCAATGTATTTGAGACCTGTGTCGACAAGTGAGTTAGTAAATATGGCCAAAAATTTAAAAAATAAATATAGTAGTGGTGAAGATCAAATACCCACCAATATTGTAAAATTATGCATAGAGGAAATAATAGACGTAGTATGTTACATTATAAACAATTCATTTAAATTTGGAATTTTTCCAGACCAACTAAAATTGGCCAGTATTAAACCGATCTACAAGAAAGGAGATCCTGATATATTAGAAAACTATAGACCAATTAGTCTATTACCCAGTTTCTCAAAACTATTTGAAATGGCTATGTGTTTTCAATTAGTTGAATTTATGAACGTCTGTAGATTATTTAATAATACTCAGCATGGTTATCTGAAAGGGAGATCTACACAAACAGCAATATTTCAATTTACACAAAAAATTCTAGAATTTATAGAGAATAAAAAAATTGCACTAGGCATGTTTCTGGATTTGTCTAAGGCATATGATTGTTTGGATCACGAATTATTAATAATAAAATTAGACAAATATGGAATTCGAGGTAATGCACTTGAGTGGGTGAGATCGTACCTTTTGGATCGCCGACAAAGAGTAAAAATAATAAGAGATAATAAAACGGCTAAGTCTGAAATTTTATGTAACAATATTGGAGTGCCACAAGGCAGTATAATGGGGCCAATATTATTTATTATATATGTAAACGATTTATGTAATGTAGTAACGAGGACAAATCATAGTGTAACAAATTATGCTGATGATAATAATATCTTGGTGGGGGCAGAAACTTACCCCGAATTAATAAAAGAATGTAACGATTTATTCTCAAGCACAAGTGAATGGTACAGTAGAAACAGATTTATTTTAAATAAAGAGAAAACAAACATCATTCTATTCAGAACAAAACAAATGAGAATTGAAACTCCTGAAAACATAGCAATTTCAGGCGAGCAGAGAAAGCTGGTAGAAAATACAAAATTTCTGGGCATCCAAATAGATGAATACCTAAACTGGGATAATAATATCAATCACTTGTGTTTGAAACTAAATAAAATCTGCTATAGTATTAGGGTAATTAAAAAAAGTCTAAATTTTAAAAGTTGTAAAATTATATATTTTTCCAATTTTGAAGCAACAATCAGGTGTGGGATAATTTTTTGGGGTAGTAATACAAATATTAAAAAACGTTCATTATACAAAAGCGAGTTATCAGAATTATACTTAATATGAATTATTGTGACTCATGTAGAGGTAAATTTAAATCAAACAAGATAATGACTGTTTATGGTTTGTACATTTATGAGTGCCTAATGTTTATTTTTACAAATAAAGAAATGTTTTTAGTAAATAACACCCAACATGAATATAATACAAGGACACAGGATATCACATATCCACGCCATAATCTCACGTTAACAGAAAAAGGTCCATTCTATATGTGCGTAAAACTATATAACAAATTACCATTGCGATTCAAAGATATTGTTAGCATAAATATGTTTAAGAAGCAAATCAAAAGTATGTTAGTAGACTTAGAACCATACAATTTGCAGGAGTATTTGTGTAATAGGCTATAGTTTCAGATTGTAATTATGAATTTTTGTTCATCTTCTCCTTTTCTTCTTCTTCTCTTTTCTCTTTTCTTTTTTAGACGTCATTTCATTTTTATGTTTTATTAATTATATACATAATTGTAAGGCATTTCTTTGAAATAAAGATTGTTTATTATTATTATTATTATTATTATTATATTCAAAACAATCAAAGATATTTTCATAGTTATAAGGATAAGATCGTGAAAATCGCAATTTCTTATCATGATCTTATTGATCATATTTTCGAAAAAATGCATGCACAAGTAAACGAATTTGTGTTTGAACATTCGAATTTGAACATTCTCCGAAATAGTGATATTTCTCTTGAGGTGGACGACCGCGCACTTGTCCAACCCGAACTCCATACCAATAGCCCGCGTGTACTCCTCGACCACCCTCAGAGCGTTTTGAAGTTCTCGCTCTCCGGAGGCATATAGTTTTAGGTCAGCCATGTAGAATAGATGAGTGACCTTATGCCTCCGGTTGCTGGGTGGGCCACAGAGGTACCCGCTAATTTGGCGGAGCTCAACAGACAACGGCAGCAGTGAGATGCAGAAGAGGAGGCTACTCAGAGAATCTCCCTAGAAAACTCCTCTTCGGAATGCCACCTGCTCTGTCGTAACCCACTGTGCAACTGATGTTATAGTGAAGCGGGTCTTCCAGAGTGGCAGCAGTTGTCCAATGCATCTCACTAGTGACTCTGCTACCGCAAGAACTTTGAGCAAATGTAACAAAAGTTCATGTGATGTGTCAAATGCCTCACGATAGTCAATCAAGGCCATCGATAGATTCCGCTTGTATTACACAGAATCCTGTGTAATACAGCGGTCTACCAGCAGGCTGTCCTTACAGCCGGCCATGCTCTTCTTGGCGCCACACTGCTCGTATATCTGCTGGAAGACCGGATCAACCTGCCGTAGTGTCGGAGCATACAAGATACGAGTAAATAGCTTGTAGCAGGAGTTCAGACAGGTGATTGGTCTATAATTCCTTGGATCAGACAAATCACTCTTTTTAGGGATGAGCACAGCACGTCCCTCGACAAACCAGTCCGGAATCTGCTGCCCCTCGTTCAACCATTTGTTGAAAACTCGGGCCAGACGACGGTGGGTAGAAGGAAATTTTTTCCACCACCAGTTATTTATGCCGTCTGGCCCCGGGGCAGTGAAGTTCTTGGTGCCAACAAGAGCTTATTGGACATCCTCCGAACTGATTATGGGGCACACTTCTTCTGGCTTTTCAAAGGTTCTGTGGCACAGAGCCCTGAAGTGTGCTATTGCTGGAGTGTCGCTCTTGAATGGACGTGTCGTTTCGTAGATTCCTTTCCAGAAGCTTTCGACATCGGTGACAGTCGGCGGATTGTCGACAACACGCTGTGGCTCATGAAATAGGCGGGAAGGATTCGTACGGTACAATGTGTTTTGCTCCATACTTCGCACCCGCCTATTTAGTTTCTTCTTCTTATTATTATTATTGTTTTTTTTCCCCTCAAAACCAGTCGCCCTTCTCTCTGCCTCCGATACTAGAGAGGGTACGCTGGTAATACCAGTGACCACTCCCTACGCCGTAGAGTTAGTGATCACTGGGTCCGCGAATCGTGTGCTCTGAGCAGGCGTAACGAACCAAGGATAACGGCCTTCTGCATTTTTCCGGCTAAGATTTCTGCCGACTCTCGGCATGCCGGTATCGTCTTCAATTCCGAAAGCAGTGTGCGTCTCACCCCACCGAGGCATCATATGATAAGAACTACTAGTTTAACAGTGTGGCCCGGATAGAGTCTGCGGAGTTCGAAGAGAAGATCTCGATATTTAGTCCGTTTTTTCTCCTCTTTCAGAACAATGTTTGTTTCTCCTGGGGCGGAGAATTTAATGACAAACATTGTCCTGAGTTGGTGGTCGAGGAGGACTAAATCAGGTTTATTGGCCTGTATTTGCCTGAGGGTGGGAAACGAGTAGTTCCAATAAATTAGGCACCGCTCATTCCCCACTACGGACTCAATATCCCCCGGAGCGTAGGGCAGCACTGGTGTCTCGTCTATCTCATACGAGTGCCGCAGATGATAGTACAGCACTCGTAGTGCTCCATCATGTCTGTGAATATAGGCCGAGACAGCGTATGTCGGACAAGCCGACAACAAGTGCATAAGTGTCTCCGGCGCCCTTCGGCAGGCCCTGCAGTTTACATCAGGGACCTCTATACAGAAGACAAGACTTCGATAGACGAGTGTGTTAAAGACACCATCCTGGCAAGCCATAATGAACCCTTCGGTCTCAGACTTCAGCCCAGCTGACCTTAGGAAAACAAAGGTCAGCTTCTCAGATAAGCCTCTGTCTTCAATGTTCTTGTAGAAGACTCCATGCAAGGGCTTATCTTTATGCAGTTGCAGAAATTTGCGTTGCTCTGCTGCTTTTGTATGGGCTTTTAGCTGAGCGGGCTCCAGCTCGGTGACAGAGCTCGGGTTTACCCGCCCAGTGTCGAAGTCGAGGCCAAGTTCATCGGCTGCTCTTTGTGCTGCCTTAAATAAGAACGCTCATATCCCTGCATTTTCATGGTCGCTAACCATGCAGAGAAGGGGATCCGAACTCTTGATGATCTTGCAAGCTCCATCCAGAGCCGACCTGCTATGTAGATACTCCAAACTCAAGAGTTCACGGCCTCCCTGTTGTCGTGAGAGATATAACCGTGGAACGGACGATTTTGGATGCAAGCTTCTGTTGAGATGCATCATCTTTCGGGTTCCTACATCGAGTTGGCGCAGCTCGCCTTGTGTCCATTTCACTACTCCAAAGGAGTGAAGGAGGATTGGAACGGCAAGCATATTAGTTGCAGACACCTTATTCTTCCCCGACAGTTCAGAAGACCAAATCTGCCGGAGGAGGTGCTGGTACTTGTCGCGGAGAGCGTTTTTCACTGTTGACACTTCTTGGGTGGAGCGTTGCTCAACACCCAAGTATTTGTACGTCTCTCCGGCATCTAGGTGGTGCAAGATGCTTCCATCTTGTTATTGTTATTATTATTATTACTATTACTATTATTATTATTATTATTATTATTATTATATGTATTACCATGCTCGAACTCAATCGTCGTAATGAAAAACATAGAAAAAAATAAAAACCCTTCAAAAAAATTCTTTCTTCATTGCGGACTGTTAAAAAGTATGTACAAGTTATGATTCTCATGGTTTATTAAGTTCTAGTAACGTGTGTTCAAAAAAAAGTACATCTCAAATCATTTTAATTTCCCTGATTGATGATTTTGGGTGATAAATATTCATTGGAGGCTGTAACTTGCTGAGAACTTGACCCATTTGAAAAAATAAAATATCGTTACGGAAAAAATGTATACTTTTCGAATCTCGGAACATTAGCAAGTTACCAAAAAATTGCAAGAGAGAAACAAATGTTTAGAAGGCCTCAGTGCATTCGTCTGGATTTTTTCAAATTTTTAAATTACATATCTTTAAAGCGCTACAATGTCAAAGATAGGTTTTTCATGTTTTTCCGGAAAAACTCGATGAAACTGCACTTTACAGAAAGGTTGCAAAAAAAATCTTGTATTTCGAATTTTTTCAGATTTTTTTTCAACTTTTGCATTTCCCCTCCCCCATTTTCAGGAATTTTCGAATGACCATATCACGAAAAATATGCATTTTTCGAAAAAAATTCACAAGAGTAAAAACATCTTATTTTGGGCCAAAAAAGGTAAATATATTGTTTTTTTTTTTCATTTTTGACCTAATTCTACAAGTTACGGAACCAGTTGACTGGACTATTAATCGAGATGCTATGAGTCATGGGTTGGTCGTGAGCTCTCGTACTTATATAAGTCAATTGTTTTACCTATTACTAATGGCTTAGATACATACAGATATTTGTTTACTTATGTCAAACTTACCTAAAGGCGTTGGAATAAAAGCTCTAAGACGAGAGCTAGCACCTATCCCATTATTTGAAAATGCCGAAATTTCAAAGTGGAATACCTCGCATGCAGGAAGGAAAGAGACATTCAAGGTGGGGTCCTTAACGTTGTATGTGTACTGTAAAACGTTGCCGGATTCGGAGTAGACGAAAACTAAGTAGACGATAGATTCACAGTTTGTGATGGGAGACCAATGTAAATGATAGTCTGAACCTAACGTTACTTGCCCAACGCTGCCTGGAACTTAAATGAAAATTTAGTATAATGTGTCAAAAGGGTAGAAAATGAGCATTGGTAGCCCGCGGATATTAGTTGCTGATAGCTAAGGGCTGCTAATGCGTTTTCTGCATATGTGATATAAAACTGTTTTTCGTCTAGCATTTAACAAATAAGAAGGAAAAATATAACAAAAATCTCTTGTCTGTTTTGATTCCAAACTTCGGTTTTAACTGACGTTTACTGAAAAATTTTGTGAAACGTCATAGCATGCAAATGACAGTCAAAGGTGTCTAGATTGTGAAAACCATAAAATCGTGTGAGTTTTTCATCATACCTCCCTCGTAAGTATTTTGTCAACCGTAATTCCAAAACTGTAAATCAAAATATTGTAAAATTTTGGATTTAGGGATTCTGAAGCAAGTTGATCAATAATATTGCACTAGTTTTTCAATAAAAAAGGCCTAATATGCCTCAATAAAAATGCACGCTATGACTAAAATCAGTTTTTTTTTATTCAAAAAGGACATAAAATAGGTCTTTGATACCGATCCAAAGAGTATGAGCGGGTAGCAATGTAAAAAGTGCCCCCGCACCTACCGAACTAAAATGGCTTCCATAAGATGTCCCGTATGCTGGCTGTCTTGTGTACAAAGTTTTAAGCTCGTGGACTTTACATGGGGTGGAAAAAAAATAATTTACCCCCAAATGTTTTATTTTTTTCTCACCTCCTATTTGACGGATCGCTTTGTAATTTGGCACAAATAATATTAGTGTTAGGATAGTTTATTTTAAAAAATATTACTCTTCTACGATGATTTTATGCATTAAAAAAAAATTAATATATTTTTTCAATGGCCGGAAGGGTGACTACCCTGTTTGACACTATTACCATATTTTGATATAATATGTACTTAAACTATAACTATAACATATAACAGTTATAGTTTTATTAATGCGGTGGAACAGGATAAAAATAAATAAAAATTATCTGAACTTGCAATATTACGAGTATATTATTTAATATTTTGATAGATAATTATATAATTCATTCAGATAAGAGTAACTGAGTGATGCAAAAATTGGACCCATATTGTGAGCAAAGGAAAAAGGAATCCGAGAATGGAAAGATGTCTCAACAAAGGAGTAGGATTGAAGGCTTTGTGGTCGCAATGGGATTCACTTAGAGCATTAGACGGGAAGTTATTATTATTACATACGAACATCTATAAGACCTATTTTATTAACCATTAGGAATATGATAACACATAAAAAACAAAATTATTTATCCAAGTCACTTTCCTCATCTAACTGTGGCAGTAAAGAAAGTTTTATTGGTTGATTCGATTATAGTACCTCCAATTTTTTTACATATTATACATTGTTACTGTTTTTGCAGTTTAAATTAAGTGAGCTGATTTTGCTCTCAGAACTATTGCTATCAGTTTTAGAACTTTCCATGTCGTGCATAACACTAACTACTATCTAAGCTTTTTAAAAATGGAAAAATTAAGTATTAGATACAATACAAATAACATAAGAAAATCAAGATACACACACTTAAAATTCCGGAGATAAGATACTATATATGAGAACGTAACAGTATGAGATGGAGCTACAGAGATTTGTAAGACAGATGCAGATGAAAAATGATTTATTTTGTATTTATAGTGCCTCTTCAACTATCACAGTTGGTTTCCATATCTCAAGTCTAATGCAGCTTCCAAGACTTTGTTTCTCCACCGGGATGGTCTGAAGTAACTCTGAGGTTTGGCCCCTTAGCGCCAGAACCAATGCCATAGCCTTTTCCTCGTTATCCCAGTTGTTCGCACTTGCAGCCGCCTCAAATTGTCTCTTGTACGTTGTCCATGAGCTTTGGCCGTCTAATCAGGGAGGTTTTAAACGAGGACATGATGATGCTACTAGCTGGCTTCCATTCTCTCTCAATTGTCGTTTAAAGCGCTCCACTTCTCCTTCGACATCACTTATCTTTTCTTTGATGTCGCTTACTTCCCCTTTGACTTGACTGACTTCAGTCTTGACCACACCTACTATCTTCGACCTTGTTTATCTCTTCGTTGATTTCGTTAGTGATTGAATTCATAGCGCCTTGTTGGATTTTCATTTGATCGCTCAGGATTTTCCTCAGTTCTCCTGGCGTCTTTCTTGTTCCTCTTTTTCTTCTTGGCGTTGTCTTTCTTGTTCTTCTTTCTCCTCTTGAAGCCTTATTTCCAGGTCTTCCATTATTTCCTTCAATTCTTCTAGCGAGACCTGTTTTTCTGTGACCAAAATTGCACTGAAAATTTTTTGCTCAAATAGAAATCCTATTAAATTCGCCAATTTCTAAACACGTGTGGTGAAACAACCAACCAGAACAAAATTACACTGATAAGATCCCTTATAGTCTAGTCAAAGGAGCGCTAAAATGACCAAAATCTCTAATTTGAGTGCTAATGAATGGATTTTGATGAAACCTTGTGCAATGTGTTTGTAATGACGTTAATAAAAATGTTGAAAAAAATACTAGAATAGGATGTGATCGGAAGGAAGAAAATACCCCTTTTATCGCGGGTTCCGTAACTTGTGGAATTAGGTCAAAAATGAAAAAAAAAAACAGTATATTTACCTTTTTTGCGTATTTTTCGAGATATAGCCATTCTAAAATTTCTAAAAGTGGGAGCGTTACAATTTCAATGTTTTCCCGGAAAAACTCGGTGAAACGCACTTTACAGAAAGGTTATAAAAAAAGTCTTGTATTTCGTCTAAATTTTTTCAGATTTTTTTTTTCAACTTTTACATTTCCCGTCCCCCACTATTAGGTATTTTAGAGTGGCCATATCTCGAAAAATATGCTTTTTTTTTAATTCACAACAGTAAAAACATCTTATTTTGGGCCAAAAAACGTTAACATATTATTTTCTTTTACATCTTTGACCTAATTTTTTTTTTTTTAATAAACACACCACAGTTCTACAATTCTACAAGTTACGGAAGCCGTACCCTTTCCGATCATTTCCTACTATAATATTTTTTTCAACTTTTTTATTAACGTCATTACAAATACATTGAATAAGTTTTCATCAAAATCCATTCATTAGCACTCAAATTAGAGGTGAAATCCCCATTGACTGGACTATTAGGGATCTTTTGACCTATAATACATCCAGAGCATTGATAATACCGAGATAATTTTGTCATAGAGACTGCTCAAAGGCAATAGCTCGACCTACGGCCTCGGGCTATTACCAAGCAACACGCTTGAAGCATTCTCTACGACAAAATTTTGAGTATTTATCAATGTTCGAGGTATATTCGGTAAGATAATTTTTTACTCTCCATTCAATTCATATTCTCTGATCGAACAAACTTCTAAAAACATTTTCCACGTATACTTCTTACTTTTAATGGTGTTTTTGTGTGTATTTTCTAATACAATTTGATTAATTGAATCGTTTAAAACATTACCATACCTTTCTGACATTTGATTTTCAATTTGACATTTGTTGAATTTCAATCTGACATTTGAACATATCATTTGTGCCTTGACTGATAACACCACATGTATGCGTGTTATCGTATGTAATATCACTAGTGCTTAAAATTTTATCGAAAATTTCACACCACATTTTTTAACCAATCATAGGCTTGTTTTTTGTTAAGTTACCATGGCAACCCAAAAAATTTCCGGAAATTTTTTACATTCTGTCAAATTAATAAGTGGAAATTTTTCTGTCAATTAAAATGTCAAAGTAAAGACGCGGGAGTTGGAGTGCTTTTAGAATTAAATTTATTTGGCGACGCAAAAGAGGATATTCACGAGGATATTATAAGTACACAAATTAATATGTTTTAGAACCTGGAGCCATTTTTGTGCTATATGCTCATGCACTTTATTCTTATGGCTGATAATCAAATTTTGTTATGATTAGAATGTAAAAATTAATCTAATTGACGTCTGTGAGTGCGGCAGCCATTACTATCTTGTTACCTTTCATTATTCCATGGCCGCCTAGAAGTTGTTAATTATTGTCTCTGCGACAAGAATGAATACATTCCCTGTGCTCGCATTTAAGTAATATCAGAAATAAATGATGTTCCACCAATTTTAGTAGATCAAAGTAAATAAAAAACGGAAATATAATATGTTTTTAAGTTACTTATAAAAAGTTCATGTAACTAAACTTGGAGAATGGTATGTTATTTCACTAAGAAATTTCGTATTTTATTAAACATATTAATCTTGAGTAGGTGGGTACTTCAGAATAATTATCAAAAATAAATGATGTTCCACCAATTTTAGTAGACCAAAGTTAATAAAAAACAGAAATATAATATGTTTTTAAGTTATTTATAAAAAGTTCATGTAACTAAACTTGGAGAATGGTATGTTATTTCACTAAGAAATTTCGTATTTTATTAACCACCAGTTGTTATTCCATGGCTCTCTATAATGAATGAATTTGTGTCATTCGTAATAAAAATGTTCAATTTTGGCATAATATTTATAAAATAATGGTGTGAAATTTTCTTACCGAATATCCCACGAGCTTAAATTAATATCCGGAAATTTTTCCTCGTTCATGAATATTTTAAGAAAATTATCCCTCGCCTGCGGCTCGGGATAATTTTCAAAATATTCATGACCTCGAAAAAATTTCCGGAAATAATTTAAGCTCTAGGGATATTATAAGTGAAAATTTTTTCGAAAGCGTATTGCCTGGTAATATAAAGAGTGCAAATTGTAAATTTATTATCAAAGATTAAATCCCTCCCGCTAAAGCGGTCGGGATTTAATCAGATAATAAACTGCCAATTTGCACGAGTTATATTAACTAGGGGCGACTTAGCTTGAGAAAAAGTTTTTAGATAAAATTTAAAGCACGAGTGGTATTTGTGGAGAATATTTCACGAATAAATAATTCATTAAGTATATCTTCAATATCATGTTCAGTAATTAATTGCCTTCAGACGTTTCCTTGTTGCTTTTTAGAGATTACTCACTCACCTTTATCTTCAATTTCATCATTTACGTCACATAAAAATGCATTTCCAAAGCGACTCATCTAATAAAAAACAAAGTAGGTTTAAATTATGACAATCAAGAAAAACAATATACGTTAAACCATAGGTACTGTAACTTATAAGACTAGTCAACACAACAAAGTACGCTTCGACCAATCACATTACCGGTGAAATCACACAAATTGCATATTACCAATCTATCTCTTTTACGTTCTAAGGCTGCCGGCTCAGATGGTATGGTACCGCCATCTAGTAACGCTAGCTTAACTTAGTTACTAGCCTGAACAGTGAATTATTATATTAAAGTGTTTATTAATATATATTTATGTATTTAATCCTTGTTTCTAATTTGAGAAGTTTGATAGTTAAGTTAAGGTTTACTTGTTTAAGTAGAGAGACTTTAAGTACAACGAATTATAATGTATATAGTGATACTGCAGAGTTTTGATTTTCCAAATAAGTGTTAGCTGCTTTGTAATGATTGATGAATTATGTAAGTACCTACTTTTGTGTATTTATCATGAAATAACTGATTTGTGTGCTTCGTAGATATTCATATTTAATTTTAGTTGTGAAAATTATTTTGTAATTATGTTAGGTATTAAGCCATTGAAAGCTGTGTACCTATAACTTGTCCCGAACCTATATAAGTTCCACACAGCATTGGCTTTTTAGGTTATTAATACAATACTACAATTTACGTTAACAATTAGTAATAAGCTAGAGAAGATATTTATAGATAAAACTTAAAAGCTCGAGTAGCCCTATTTGCCGAAAACATTTCACGACAAAAACGTCAAAAAATTTTCGCATATTTGCCGCTGCAGCGACCTAAAAAATTAGAGCGATAAATTTTGCATGTTGGTCCTGTCAAAAGCCGATCTAGCTTGAATTACCACTAATAATGACGTTTGATTGGTGCAATATTGTGAAAAAACGGGCTCTCATTGGCTATAGCGTTAATGAGTGAAATAATCGCTGTAATCTTTTACTGATTGGATGCATTTTGACACCTTATGAAATGCAAAATTTTTATTGGATAATACAATTACTAAAAAATTATCTCTTGTGTCATGCAGTTTTACAGTTCAATAATTTAAAATTTATTTTTTGGCAATGTCGATTTGGAATTGCAAATAACGATTTAATTAATATAATAATAGAGGAAAATACACCAAATAATACATAATACATAATCTACATTTAATTCGATAAATTGTTCTTTTAATAATTGTTTTTAATGAATAGTTTTGAACAAATAAATAAAACAAACGGCAAAAAAATTATATTCGAATACTCCTCGTTGATAAATAGCTCATAATTTTATCACAACTTCCTCAAGCACGTTGCTTTTAGCTACCAACGAAATGATTTCGGAAAGTGATAAAATTATTTCGTATTATCAACGTCCTTACGTCCTATGCGTACTTACCACATTCGTCTGCATTGACACCTAGGAGCACTAAAAGGGCAAGGATACTTAGTGCGCGGAACATTATGAACAGCCAATTTTTTTGCTAGATTACTAATTATCGAATCCGAGTAACTTCTACTTATATAAGGATAATCAATTAATTACACTTTAGATATGAATTTGCTTGTCTCAAGATACTGTATCCGTAGAAGATTAAATTAAATTAATTAGTTTTTCTTGGAAATGCATCTTAATAAGACATAGAAGTTTAGTTGCTAGAGTTTTTTAATATAGTGTATGTGGGGTTATCATCAATTAATATTTTTCACAAATGTATCGTTGCCGTTACGGCTGCCATGATAGAAAAATTTTGGCCAAGTGTCGATTATCTTCTTTCGTGGTAGTTTTATCTTAAAATTACGTATTACTAATATTGTGTTACGTGTTTATGTAGAAAAACACACTATCGAGAGTCTAATTGACGCGACACCAATTTATTCATTAAGGGGCGCCAGTCGCATACTGCCCCCTTCTTTCACTCTCAGTCGGGTTTGAGATAAGATGCACTTCGATAGTCGAGTAAATGGATCAAGGCTGCACTACCTTAGATCGTTAACGACGCTCTCTTAGGACGTGATTCGTATTATTCACTGAAAATCAGGGCTTTGACGCCTTCTAATTATTTAAATTTTGGCATTAAAAAAATCCTTATCGAAGATTCCTCTCCGATGGGATTGAATTTTGACGTGATATTGGTCAATCTGTATAGTAATAAATGATCTGACGTCTTTAGGTTTCTGCTATTTTTGCATAAAAAAATCCCTATCGAAGATTTCTCTCTGACGGGATTGAATTCTGACGTGGTTGTCGCGTTTTTAACTGATAATAATGGATTCTACACTTAGGGATTTATGAGAAAAATGCATAAAAAATCCCTATTGAACCCTTGTAAGGCAACCTGAAGGTAGAGTATTAATGTGAGTTAACTCGACGCATCAGTCTTCCAAAGGAATGAAGACTAGCAACAAGTCTCAAGTTCAATTAAGTGCAAAGAAACTGCTGCAAATTAAAGTGGATATTGTCAAAATATGGGCCATATTTCGCTGCTATATTTTTAGGACGAGATAGTTAACCTTCCACGAGTTTCAGTGGTGTCGCCGAAAAAAAAAACAACCCTTTAGAAAATATTTGCAGTACGCCAATGGTTTAAAAAAGAGTGACCAGTATTGTATTATTCATACCGATATATCACATCACACTGCCTTAGATTTTTAAGGTGATTTAAGTACCTTTCAAATGCAAATTATACTCTTTTATTTAAAAAAATTGAATCTCATTCAATAAGGGAGATAATTAAAAAATTACAAAACAGTTTCATAGATTATAATTAACATGAAAAAAAAAATCTATAAATTTTTCTAGGAATTTGGGAGAACGATGACTTTTAACAACAATGTAAGGCTAGATAAATGAAACAATCGTAATTTATAAATTTGTTTTCGATGATCGATAGTCAATGAATTTTACTAACGGTCACAAAAGAACGCATCAAAATTAACCATCTCGTTCCAAAAATATAGCAGTCAAAATATGGCCCATATTTTGACAATAACCACTTCAACTGTGCAGCAGTTTAGTTCAAAGAATATTTAATACACAAATGGATCATGCAAATTCTTATTTAATATCAAGAATCACGCCTCCCCAAATAAGGCAAACTGACTTTTTAACCATACAAATGAGAGCGCACGCTAACAATCGATTTGGAAGAAAATTTTAATGCAACCCTCCCAGAATCAAATATAAGCCTTTTTAAAATGTATATATGAGTCGTGTAATATGGTAATTACGGCTGACTGAAAATAACATAAAAAAGTTTTACTACAAAAAATTTCGTTTCGCTAGCGACTACTTAGCTTCAAAGTTCTCGTAACGTGAGAGTACACGTACTAAAACAACATTCATGAGGACTTACTTGCTACATAAGCTTGATAACGTTCGGTCAGTCCACAACTTACTTGCCCTTATAATCCAGTCGAATTAGACCTAATAAAAAATTTTGCGTCTAGTGGACTTTTTTTTATGGAAGTTGTTTAAGAGGGCATAATAAGCAAGCACAGAAAACTACACCCTGCTACACCATGTGCGTCCTCTATTTTTGAAACTTTGAAATTTTACTTACTTGCCCATATCATTTTCCCTATTGCCCGTACGGCTCTTTACCAAGTTACACTTTTTGAAGATTCATCCCTTCTCTACATAATATGTATGTTACACATTTGCCGTAGGACAAACGGTTTTGGCTGTACGAGGCCGGAAAGGTCGCGCTATCTGAATTTGGGGGTCTTCTGTACGGGACAAATGGCTATTATTTCCAATCTATAATACTACACATACTAATGCTCTTATGGAGGGGTGATGATTTGTGAAAAACTTTCATCGAATACTGCGCGGTTTCCATGATACAGGAAGTTTTGAAAACCCCCATTTAAAAAAAAAGTGAACCTACTTCTTTTCGATCGTTTTTTTTTCATGTATGTACGACCTTAATATAAGAAAATTTACGTTGGTTTCATTTTAATACATTCATTGGTTTAGGAGCTAGATAGCAAAATATGCCAAAAATGGCTATTTTGTTATTGTTGCATTAAAAAAACCAATACCAGTATAATTTTGGTAAACGTTTTTGTTTATCCTAAAATTCCAATTCAATGCGCATAGAAAATGTGTTTTTGTATTTAAATAGGATCAACACTTATTGTGTAATAACGATTTATGTCATGTGTTCTCCAGTCTCCTTTTTCACATTTTTTTTTTGCAGTCAGTTTATAGTAGGGCAGAAAGCAATATACATGTGGACATGGCACATAATAGGGTGTTAAAATGGGTCTCTTGTTAAAATGGATAGGATGTACCGTTTTCGAGTAAAACCCACTTGTTTGCAAAAAATTGCTTCATATCACACTTTTCATCGACTGACTAGTAAATACTCACCACTGACTACGAAAAAATACAACTATGTGTCGCTTCTTGCTTTTTCTGTTTATGAGGGATATTGCTAATTAAAAAATGAAGAAGTCCTATTTAAGGGTTCACGCCTGGCTAATGGGAAATACCCGAGGCCAATCTAAATCCGGAAGAAAAAAAAAAGGTTCACGCTTAGTCTCAAATGATCATTGCAACTTATTTTGTGTCTATAACAAAACCCACAGTAATTTTACCTTCCTCGAGAAACAGCTATGTCCATTTCATCGAAAAATTATTTATAAAAACAAACTCCTAAGAAAGAAGACATAGATCCAGAACAATGAGGATGGACCACGAAGAACGGTCAGTCCGAACGCACCTGCCACCAGCACCGGACATTTTGCTAAATGCCATCTCCTGTAATTGTTCGAAAGGTTGCGCCGGAAAATGTGGATGCAAGAAAGTGGGACTTCCTTGTTCAACGGCGTGCACTCATTGCCGTGGTACGTCCTGTTTAAATACCGGGCAAACTATTGAAGACGACAACGATGTTGATAACCGTTCCGAAAACATTGCCACTCCCATTCCTACTGAACCGTCAAGTGAATTTGACGTAGACCATGACGACATGGAACAGGTTGAAACGTGGGATCACGATGACACCGATTAAAAGCAGTACCTACCTATAACAACTTGGACATCATAGATTAGGACTCCTGGTGAAATCATGTAAAAAAAAGCGGCAATAATTCTGCCTCGCGAGAAAAGGTGGAGCGGAAATGAATCGATTTGTAAATACCGCTGCCCAAGGAATCACTACTTCCACATCCAGATTCTCTATCCAAGTCACTCACAACGAAAAAACTTTGTATGTGGAAATAATCGTTTGTGGAACTTTAATAATATAATATTTGAAATCCTCTACCCCAAAAACCCATAAAACGATACCCCACATCGGTAGTGGGGTGGTGATAGGGGATGGTAGTGGGGGTGGATGAAGTAAACAAATATTCTGAGGTTTCTGGTTCTTGTACATACACTAAATCACATTTTTTTCCATCCCCTTTAATAATGGGGGGTGGGGTTGGTAATGGGGGTGGTAATGTAAATTTTTTTTTGATACCTTAGCTTCTCTTGTATATACTAAATACCAATTTTATGGACTCTTACCTGCTTGATTTAGCCATTTACTCCAAATTTACCCCAATTTACCTTCCAACCCTTCAACGGAACAAGATGAAAATATAATCAAGTTCCAGATCTCGTTAATGTACATATGTGTAAAAAATTTCAAGTCAATATCTTAAACGGTTCCAGAGTAAACGTGCCCACAAAAAAAGTTACAGACCGACAGACAGACAGACAGAAACTTTTTTTTTCTTAAAATCTCGACGTTTCATGACATTTTAAACCTATTTCAACAATAAAAATTAAAAAAAAATTTTTTGTCGTTACTATACTTCCACTGGATGTGGAAGTAAAATTACATAAAACTATTATATTATTATTATTATATTTTATATTTCTGTACCAAATAGTACTAATGTGAAATAAACCAAGGGCGGATCTGGACCTTGAGCTTGGGGGGGGGGTGTAACATTGAACCCAAATTTTTTTGATGAGCGGGGGGGGGGGGGAAATCCGAAAAAACATTTATTTCTCCAAAAATTTTTTTTGAAGAGCGAGAGGGAGAAATCCGAAAAAACATTTTTTCGTCCCAAAATTTTTTTGAAGAGCAGGGGACGAGAAATCCGAAAAAATTTTTTCATACTAAAATTAAAAAACAAAATTTTTAAATGAAAGTTATTGACTTACACAATCTTGGGGGGTAATTACCCCGTTAAAATTTTTTTTCTTCCCAAAATTGACAAAAATCATAACAATTTAAAACAAAAGTTGATGGTCCCTTCATTTTTTCATTAGCAATGTCCCTCATAAACAGAAAAAGTAAGAAGCGACACATAGTTGTATTTTTTCGTAATCAGCGGTGAGTATTTACTAGTTAGTCGATGAAAAGTGTAATCTGAAGCAGTTTTTTGCAAACAAGTGCGTTTTACTCGAAAACGGTACGTCCTATCACATTTTAACAAGAGACCCATTTTAACACCTTATTATGTGCCCTGTCCATGTGTATATTGCTTTCTGCCCTACTATGAATCATAAGGCCGCAAAAAATATTGTGAAAAAGGAGACTGAGAACACATGACAATAAGTGTTGATCCTATTTAAATACAAAAACACATTTTCTAAGCGCAATGAATTGGACTTTTAGGATAAACAAAAACATTTACCAGAATTATACTGATTTTGGCATATTTTGCTGTCTAGCTCCTAAACCAATGAATGTATTAAAATGAAACCAACGTACATACATGCAAAAAAAATGAGCGAAAAAAGTATGTTTACTTTTTTTTTAAAATGGGGTTTTCAAAATTTCAACATCCCGTATCATGGAAACCGCGCGGTATTCGATGAAAGTTTTTTCACAAATCATCATCCCTCCTTAAGGGCATTAGTATGTGTAGTATTGTAGATTGGAAATAATAGAGCCGTTTGTCCTGTACAGAAGACCCCCAAATTCGGAAAGCGCGACCTTTCCAGCCTCGTACAGCCAAAACCGTTTGTGTAATATACATATTATGTAGAGGAGGGATGAATCTTCAAAAAGTGTAACTTGGTAAAGAACCGTACGGGCAATCGGGAAAAAGATAAGGGCACATAAGTAAAATTTCAAAGTTTCAACCCCTAAAAATAGGGGACGCACATGGTGTAGCAGGGTGTAGTTTTCTGTGCTGGCTTATTATGCCCCCTTAAACAACTTCCACAAAAAAAAAGTCCACTGAACGCAAAATTTTTTATTATGTCTAATTCGACTGAACTATTATGCAGGTTCATAATACAGGAAAAATGACAGCGCCTCGCTTCCGAGCAACTTTTGGGCAAAATGCATTTTTGAGTGTTTTCTTCATAAGGGGTTTTTCTCTCTAACTTTATTATTTGAAAAGCCCTGCTATTGGCTTTCCTACCATTGCTTTGTATTGACCACCCAACGCCAAATTATGAGTCGCTGGGGAAATCGGCCTTGTGCATTCTGATTGATTTTTTGCCAATTTTTGCTTATAGGCGCTACGCCGCTTTTGCCAAATTCGGCGGTTTCGCCTTTTAGATGCAGTTCATTGTTAAAATTTTATACTCAGTCTCTAGAGCAAGGAATATAAAGAATATAATGACTGTACCTCCATGGTCTTCGGTGGAGGAATTAAAGTTGAAAATATTTTCAAAATTCTTTTTTGGTGTATTTTGTTTATTGTGTCTTATCGAACTCATAACGGTCCTCTTGGACTAGTTTGGAGCTGTGAAGTCCCTCAGACTCTTGAAAATGTCTTTGAATGCAATTTTTACTTAAGCCGAATTTTTATTTTTATTTCGACTCAGGTCAATTCTGGAAGGGTTTGCATTTACACCCATTTTGTAAGTATCCTGTATCGTGTATCCGGAAATCATAACACCAGGGTAACACTAAACACTAATTTATTAACTTTCGTACTAATTACAACAAATAATTACTTCACTAAAATAACACTAGATACTATAATTCACTACTTCAGTTACTTTGCTTATTTCTTAATGTTTATCAACTCACTATCCTTACTAAACTGTCTGTGCGGCCACTCACTCTCCTTTATAGAGTCTTAGGTAAACATTCTCCAATGTTCCAGCTGATATCTGCAATCTTCTAGACTATTCCAGATGTCAACGCATTTCTCGAAGTTTTCAAATTATTACGCCACGCGCGCCATCTCTGGGCCGATTGCCAAACCAACCAACTAACATAACTGTTTTCGTTTACTTATATAAGGAACTTAGAAAAACTCCTTACAGATGTCTCTGGGGGTAAAAAGATAACAATTGTAAGAAATGAAAAAGCTACTTTTTTACTTAAGCAAATTTTATCCATTGTTAATATTTTACGATTTACAACCGATAGAAAGATGAAAACTTATGCTTTACTGCATTATCTCTGTCCCCGTTATTCCTATGTATTAATTACACAAAAAAGGTGATCTGTGCTGAAGTACTGACCATACCTATCCCTTACATTTTCAGCTGCTGAACACGAATCTAACCTTCGTTTTGCAGCAGCACGTCAGGGTTTCTTTAACACCGAAAAAGTCTGTTGGGTCGTAATATTGCTTACCTAGGTCTTTTAAATCAGACTCCAAAAGTCTCAACTTTAAAACTTTAACCTAATAACATTGTGGTACTTCAGCATTGACCACATAACTCAAAGAAACCGTAAAATTCCATAACCCTCAACGCCATAACCTTGGAAAACTGATGAAAACAGTAAGGAGTCTTGATTAGGAAGTTAATGAGATTTTGACCTCGGATCCTTGTGCTTGAGTATCACACATCCACAACCTCATGATCCCATAACCTCAGCATCCCATAACCCCGTAACCCCTCAACTCTGAAGATCCAATGGAAAAAATGGAGATTATAGGGGAATTAATGCCATTGTGACATTAGTATCTTGGAATCAATTACCCTATGGCGCTATAGCTCTTCAACGGCAATCCCTCTATACTCATAACCCCATAATCCAGAGGATCAATGAAAAAAATAGGAGGCTCTCGATTGGGGAATCAATTAGATTGTGCCCTCGGAACTTTGTTAGGTACCTTTTTATCAAGTAAGCCTATAGCGCTCCTCTACTACATAACCCAGTAACTCCGTAAACCCATAACTACATAACTCTGGGAATATAATAGAAGAATGTGAAGAATCTGAACAGGGGAACTCAGAAGAGCTTATCTCTAATGTTTTCCGACAGAAAACCTTCATTGCCTGAGCTATCTGGTTTCCCCTGAATAATCATCTGTTCTATACTATCTTTTTTAGGTACATGTGACCAAAGAAATGAGAGGATTCGGGAGAAAAATGCAGTTTTGATTACCTAAAATTTCTATTCATTTTTTGTGGTAGCAGTTTTTTACAGCACTAAAATTACAAAAATAAGTAAGTATAATAACAAAGTAACACGCCCAGCAAAATTATAGTAGCAGCTTTTATCTATTCACTGGAAAAATTGGAAATCCTGCGGGGCAACCTACAACAAAAATACAAAATTATTTATAATATCGAATGGTTCACTTGTAGAATGTGTCAAGAATTCAGTAGCATTTAAGCTATCCTTAAGGCAGTATTTTCGAACACTAAGTATAGCTGAAACGACAGAGAACATTTTATAGCGAAATCTCCAAAAACTTGTAAAATGAATAATTTTTTTTTACGAGTTCGTGAAAGTGTATAGAATAATATCCTGAAAAGTTTATATTCCGCTCGGATGTAGAACATAAAAAAAAGGGAAAAAAATTTTTTTTCGTCCATTTTTTCAAAATTTGAAAAAAAAAATTGCCAAAATATCTGGCGGGCCCCTCGGAAGCCCGGGCCCCTAAACTCAATACCCAATAGACCCCCCATACGGGGGGCCTGACTATGGAACCTCTTAAATTTCTTAGCTGTTTTAACGAGTAAAATAAAGCTTTTTTTCCCTTTCTGATTACACATTTTTAACATTTTTCTCATAGCTCAAGCAATGAAGTGCTAAAATGACCATATGTCGGAAGTAATTAGAGAGAGCCTGAATTTTTGCCAGTTGTTAGAACTCACTCAGAGGTACATTTTCCCAAAAGTCCCGCCCTTCCCCCTTGCGTTTCCAAATTGAACACGACTTTTTTAATTTTTGAAAGAAAAATACCATTTTCACATTTTTCATGTTCCCACTATCTGTCATTTGTTGACGTAAAAACTTGATATTTTAATATTAAAATACTCAAACCTTTCGCTTTCCAACTATGTATGCAAAAATAATATTTGTTATGATATGACTGAAAAATAAATAACATGAACATTGCTCTGGCGCTCAATCCCCAACCATATCGTTCGCGCAGGCAATGAAATCCAAAAATGACCATATGTCGGAAGAAATTAGAGACAAGCTGAATTGTTACCAGTTGTTAGTAGCTAATTAGAAGAGTATTTCCTCAAAAGTCCCCGCCCCTCCCCCTTTCGCTTGCCTCCCTACACTCCCTTAAACATAAAATTGCAAGCTTTTGAGTTATCGCTCATTCATTAATTCAAATAAGAGAAACAAAAAAAGATTACTACACTCAGTAGCTTCAGAAATGGTTAAAAAGAAAATATCAACCTTTACATCTGAAGATGATGCTGATGTAGATATAGTGAATGTTGATATAGAAAAGCTCAAGGAATGCTCATAGCTCAGTCAATAAAGGAGATGTGAGCAGGAACCTAACCGATTCCTTTAGAAAGTTGTCCAGGGTGCTTAGGGAGTGAACATACTGAAAGTCCTGACGTCTAGGGGGTGAGCCGGAGGAGAGGGGGCGCAAAGAAAGTTCCACTTTTGGGTTTTTCGCTTATATCCCGAAAACGGTGCATCGCAGGGAAAAATTCTTCTTATACCAAATAAAAGCTCATGAAATTATCTACAACTTTCGTTTTATACATTTTTCGAATTCGCAACCGTTTTCGAGATACAAGCTCCGAAAATGTGAAAATCTTCGAAAAACAGATTTTTACCTCATCCTCAGTGGTGGGTGGTTTTTGCTGAAGGGGCTCTACGTCGTCTTTATCGTCGTCCTCGTCGTAAACTGGCACGCCGTTGAGGCATTTCCCTTGGCAGTGGAGGCACTCCGCAGAACAGTTCAGCATTGCTTTCCGGCATCCACATTTGCCACTACCACAATCCTTGTTGCAGCGGCAAAATATCGTTTTCCGGTGCGGTGGATCGTCTGTTGTAATTGGCACTAGGGTGTCTCCTACATGTTTCCACCCCCACTCTTGAGGGGGTAGCTCACTCCCGTGCCACTGCTTCACTTGGTGGTAGGTGCGCCAGCAATGCTGTTTAACTGCGTTCTCAGTTGGTGGGAGGAAGCTCATGTCAGGTTTAATATTTGCCACTAACCTCATGAACGACTGGAAGCGGTACTGGTTGCTGGTGCCCCATACCATTTGAGGAAGCAAATCTTCCCAGCCTCTTCAACCTCGCCTTGAGTGGAGGAGGGGTTGAAAAAGATCACTGCCGCTTCCTTGATAATTTCTGACTTTAAATACAATTTTGAGAAGCCCACCTTGCTTGAAGATATCGCAGCCGGTAAATAAATATAAGATCAGGATGTGTTCAAATCCATGCTGCTGCATCTCTTGAGTGGACAGTACCATTGTTTTGGTTTTCCCTCGGCCGGGTATCAGCAGCAAGATGTTTTAGGTGGGAGGAGTGGAAGCTATCAAAAGGACAGCGAGGTCCACATCCTCACCAACGACAGCCACAGAACTGTGAGTGGATTGTTCCACAGCAGTCTTCACGATAAGGACGTCAGCATCTTAGGCTTGGAGAGTCTATCCCATTCTCCTGAAGCTTTATCTGTAATAAGGAGATAAACTGACTTTTGTTGGTAGGATTGGACAAAAAATCTTCTTGTTTCACAGATATCGGTGTTTTCCATGTGGTATAAGAAAAATGAGGTGATATATCCATCACAAATGTTGGCAACGAAGACATCTTTTTATCAAATTACTCTGTGCAGTAGGAATCCTCCGTCTACTACTATGTTCATCTGAAACAGTTGAACAGCCTTATCAGTAGGCTCGAACATGGTGTACAGGACAGATTTGGTTGTCTTCCTTATCGAACAGTGCCAAGGGAATGTTTGATGAAAAATGTGAGGTAAAAATCTGTTTTTCGAAAATTTTCACTTTTTCGGAGCGTGTAGCTCGAAAACGATTGCGAATTCGAAAAAAGTATATAATGAAAATTGTAGAGAATTTCATGGGCTTTCATTTGGCATCAGAAAATTTTTCCCTGCGATGCACCGTTTTCGAGATATAAGCGAAAACACTAAAAGTGGGACTTTCTTTGTACCCCTCCCCTCCGGCTCACCTCCTAGACGTCAGGACTTTCAGTATGTTCACTCCCTAAGCTCCCTGAACAACTTTCTAAAGGAATCGCCTAGGTCCCTGCTCACACACTCTACACCACCCTTTGGGTCATTAGTTGACTGGACTACCAGGTTGTTGTTTTAGGATCTGATACAGATTTGTTCACCGTACTATATAGTGGCACTAGCTCCAGAGAAAAAGAAAATTAATTTTTTTAAGCAAAAAGGTGGCAGGATCCAACTAAAGTATTTTACAACATTGAAAATTTGATCGAGCAGCATAGTAAAATCAGAAGAAGCATCTTGCTTGTACATGCAATGACCGGATGTGATACTACGTCATGCTTTTATGGTTTAGGAAAGATAAATCAGTTTAAATGGTGAAATCTTCGGTGGAAGCTCAGCATGAAGCTTCAATATTTTTGCAAGAAAATATATCAAAAGAACAATTACAATTTAGTGGAGAAAGATTTACACTTGGACTATATGGAATCAATAGATATACAAACTTGAATGAAGCTTGTCACTTCAAATTTATGAGAAATCAAATTTGCGATCAAATTTCGATCTGGCAAAATTACCTCCAACAACCTAGCCATGTCAACAACACATACTAAGAGTTTACTTGCAAGTCCAGAAATGGTTAGGCAATAGTTTGCCAGCTACCGAATGGGGATGGAAGCTGGAGTCTGTAAAGGAAATTGAAGGAGAGAAAAAAGTTCTCCAACCAGTAGCCCATCGGGCAGAGCGCGAAAAGCCTTCTCTTTCTTGACCCACCCAATACTGAAGTATAACCAGATGGGACCTTCACTACTTATTAAAGCATGTTATTTTACATACGAAATCAAAATTGACGACACTCTTCATTAGTCGAGACCGAAGATATAAGAAAAAAACTAAAAAAAAAAAGAAATTTAGAAATTTAATTTTCAATCAAATATAACTTTAAAACTAAAGCAGATAAAAATAAAATTGTTGTTTGGTTTTGACAAGTAAACCTTGCTTTTTAATTTGAAGTATAATTTATTGCAATAATAAAAAAATGAATATAAAAAAAACTGGAAAAATTCAAAAGGATACACAAATCAGCAGCATTTTTCTAATTCTTAACTGGTCATAACTCGCTTATATAATGAGCTATTTAATTTTTTCTTTCACCAAAAACTGCCAAATTTAATAGGCTTCATTTTGTCTCGATTATTGCTAGATCTAATTTTTTAACTAAAAGCGCTACAGCCCTTTAAACACAACGAAGCACACTACGGCGACGAAGACGGGAGGCTTCCTCTCTCGCCCCCGCTACTCTTGGCCCATCAAGAAACGTATCGGCTGCTCTCCTCATTATTGTCTGGATAAGTATTAATAAGTGTATATATTATTTTATTTACATTTAGGCTATTACAGTTTATAGGGTAGATTCATTTTTATCAGTGGAGAAAAACTACATGTTTGTTTTGCGAAACTGCTGAAAAGAGCGAAAAAAATCTAATAATAAAAAACCAACTGTTACTAGCATCAAGTCTATTATAAATTGTGCAAATGAAAGAAAATATGCTATTTCATTAAAAACATTTTTTTATTTATTTTTATTTGCACACCCTTCGATACCGATTTCATTATTCTTGTAGGACATCTTTTTGTAATAATAATAATATTAACAGAGGCAATATGTATTGTCTGTGATATTTGTAACGCGATAAAAAATACAAGTGAGCCTTCATGTAGTTATTTATAATAAAGAAGAAAAAAATTAGTTTAAAATAAAATGTCATTGCCTGATTTGTGGAAAATCTAGAAAAATTAAGAACAAATTAAGAACATTTTTAAGTAGCAATTTGTACAGGAACGGGTCCTGAAACTAGAAAGCTGCAGTGTCGCATTGTGATACAGAAATATAAGGCAGGTTACACATTTATTCAGATTTATTTGGGCTGATGGAAATTATTATAAAATTTGTTATGCAAAATATATTAGCAAAAAAAAATTAAATGTATACAAACTAAACAACCGAAGAAAAAATGAATTTAAAGTAGTGTTAAACATCTTATTTAGGGAGGTCTATTTTGCTGTTTTGCAAGAAAATAATTCTTAACTTTAACATTTCTAAAAACACGCCTTAATGATATATTTGAAGAAATGACGGAAGAAAAATTAGATTATTATAGCAGCGGAAATATAAGAAAGATATTAAACAAACAAAGTGTTTTGAGAACACAAAGAAAATACAACAACAGTTCATTCAAGTGATAATAAAGCTAAAAGGATTTTTGTTGTCAGTCACAGCTGAATCAGGCGAAGAAAACTTGGTTCATGAGAATGAATTGACAATTCTTGATAAAACTGTCGGTATCTTAAGTGAAGCTGCAGCTGGATATTTTAAGCCTATAACAAGTAAAATTGAAAAATTTTTAAAACCCCCGATCAATGTGCAATGTATCTAATCGTACCAGTTTCATATGACCGAATCAAAATGAGGCCTAAATCATGTTCGGCTACCATAATTGTCTGCACATTTTCAATTTTACTTCAATCGGATAATTTCTAGAGAAGTTCAACGTGGCGAATTCAAGATGGCGACCAAACTTCAAAATCTAATATGACCTATAACCATCTCGACAAAATACTCTTTCGAATAAAAAAAACTACATCAAATCGGATCACCCGTTGAAGAGATATGAAGCCACAGACAGACAGACAGACAGACAGACAGACAAACAAACATACAAACATATGTGTCAAACTTCTTTTGAGGTCGGGGTTAAAAAAAACGCGAATACTAATCTCAATGAACATAAATGTAAATAAGAAGTTTCAGATTTGTTATAAACATTTATGTCGTGGATACTAAATATGTCAGGACAGACAAATTTAATTTAAACGTTATTCCTATAGTAATGCAATTTATATTAATAATTGGTATGAAAAAAAAAACAATCAGCTTAGGCCATTTTTTTAATCCTATACATATTACTATATGTGTATTGTGCCGTCAGAAGAAAAAAAACTTAATGATATGCTTTATTCTTTTGGCTATGGTTATTCCTACGATGAAATATGGACATTTTTAACGTCTTTAGCTAGTCACGTATTAGTAAAAACTAGTGACGACATTTTCATACCACCTGGAGTTCATCCAGTAAGTTCTGAAGAAAACAGTTACATTCATAGCATCGATAATTTTGATCAAAACGAAGACATGCTAGATGGAAGAAATCCCACTTGGAATAATATTATTTAAAAAAGAGAACAGCCTATTTACACAAGCATATTCAGATCGTCTATCCAATTTTAACCGATTTTAACCCTTCCAGTTTACATGAAAACAAAAATATAGTTATGTACAAAAATCCAACTAATCGTTCAGAGCCTCTACGAGTTAGTGAAAGCATGGCAAATATTTGTTTTGATTATAGAGTTACCTCTGACACTTAATGGAAAATATTAAAATATACGAGGCAAAGTAAAAACTTTACTAGCTGGCATAAGTTTAACAATGACGTATCTGAAAATAAATCAGTTAATCTTTTTCTGATACCTATTATTTTCCATTTATTAACGCACCACCCGCGTTGTACGACACCATATATAATGGATTATTACAACTAATATCATATTATTCAATTTGATTTGTTAATTTTATCATCTTACAATAAAGGGAAATTATTCTAAAGCTTTTGTTACAGCCACTAATGGAAGCATTGTGCGATTTATGGCGAACGCGGGATGTACCGGGAACGAGAGGGGAAGCCTCACGACTCCGCCGCCGTAGTGCGCTTCGTTGCGTTTAAAAGGCTGTACCGCTTTTATTTACAGAGCTAGACCCAGCATTAATTGAGACAAAATGAAGTCTATGAAATTTGGCAGCTTTTGGTGAAAAAAACATTCGAATAGCTCAATACATAAGCGAGTTACAACGAGTTAGAGCTTTCAAAAAAATTGACAATTTGTGTACCATCTAAATTAACGTCAATTTTCTAGTGTTAAAGTTATTATTTTTGTAATAAATTATACATCAAATTAAAGAGAATCGTTTGTACTATAAAATTTAAAAAAATATATAATTTTATCTTTTTTCGTTTGAAAGTTATTCGTGGTTGAATTTGTTTTTGTTATTTTCATTTTTTTTGTGTTTTTCTTGTAACTTCAGTCTCGACCAATGGAGAGTATCGTCAAACGTGATTTCCTATGTAAAAAAAACCTGCTGAATAAAATGAAATAGGTTTTATTTGGTTATACCTCGGTATTGGGTTAGTGAACGCTAGAGCCAGCCATCCGACGTACTACAGTGATTTATTCTTTGAAGCCTTTTGCGCCAAATGATCTTTGGCGTTTAGTGTCATGTTCCTGTAAATCTGCTTGTGGGAATTATTGTGGATGCAGAAAATCAGGTTTGCTTTGTTCAGCTATGTGCGAGAACTGCAGTGGATATTCGTGTCACAACGCACCAATCGTGGACTATGATCGAGACATAATTAATGTTAATTAGGCATGTATATAATGTAAATAGTAATCTATAAATAACCTAAAGATTTGTAAATATGTACTATTTCATGAATTATTTTTTAAAGTAAAACACAAAGAAAATGTAGATAAAAAAATAAAAAGATGAAATTAACTAGAAGAAGTGGTGGGTGGGAGGTCCGTGATTCTGTAGATGACACTGATTTCTATTACTCAAATTAGTAACAGTTTATTAAACTGCACAGCTGCCAGTCCGGGTCACGGCCATAGATGGTGGATAATGGAGCGATCTTAAATTTTGAGGTTAGGAGCAAAATAACCTGTTTTCATCATAAATACATACATTTGTAAAAAGTTTATATTCTTATTAAGACCTTTAGTGTCCTTAGATGTTATAATATATAATCGCTTCTACTTTCAGATGCAAACTTTCTCACTTGGAATAACTTGTTTCACGCAAGCAAGAGGCATCGAACGCCCCTCACCCCCCCCCCCCCAACAGTAGAAGCACGTATATCGTTTGAGGTTGAAAACTCCACTACAACTTTTATTTAAACTGTTTTGCGATATTATTCCAAATAAAAATGTTGTGCCCTAAAAACCACAATAAAATTCAAATACAATGCGAAAATTTTGCATATTTCACCGAATTCTCGTTAAAGTACTATGTTTACAGAAAAACGTTATAATAGCTTTTTTAAAGAGTAGGTATTAAGGAATAACACGGCAAATTTATGAATTTATGAATTTAGAATAAATAATGACGGAAATATGAACGATATATAAAAGGCTTGGAAACTGGATGTTTAAGTGAGGGTGGGGGATTAAGCGCGAGGGTGAGGGGCAGGGACTTTTGAGAAAATACTCCTCTAATTAGGTCCTAACAACTGGAAAAAATTCAGCTTACAAAGCTGTGTTATTAATCAATGTGTCTTAGAACTTTAGGATATTTTCTGGACGAATAAAGACGTATTATTATCATCATTGACCACTAAATGCACAAATAGCACAGACACATATATGTTGATTTGTGTCAACCTTACCTGAAGCCGCAGGAACATAAGCATCAAGATTGTATGTGTCACCTACTGCACTCCCTACCATTGGTCTAATTTTAAGTTGGAACCACACGCATTCAGGGAGGAAGGAGACATCCAAGTCAGGGTTTACACGAGTAAATACGTTCTGCAATTCACCCTTGATATAGACGTAAATTATGTAGTCCAAAGCTTTACAATTTGTGCTGGGAGACCAACGTACATGATTGTCTGAATCTAGCGTTACATTTTGAATCTCATCTGGAACTGTAACAAGAATAATACATACATACTAGGTGAATTTTCGCTAAAGTAATTTTTTTTAATCGCCTTATTTTTATTTTATTTGTTTATTTTATTTAACAATACACTGCCCAACAGAGCATTGCAATTAAAGGACAGGATATAATAAGTACATACAAATATATGTAAACTAGTAGGTGGTGACAGAAAATCAGAACTGATAGCCTACCGTCTGCAAGTAATTTAGTCAGTATGATGTACCGTGTGTGTACCGAACGCTAGGCATAGGGAGTAAAATTACAACATCGCGCGTGCCAGCTGGCTGAAATGAAATAACAGACTGGAATGCTTCGCTCGACGGAGGAATTTACTGCAGCTATGTTGTCAAATCTATCGCGCTACGTGGATGTACATGCCTAACGGGAAATTACACGCACTGTATATACAATAAAGCTTAATTTGGGGTACTTTCAAGGTTTGCACGCATGCACGGGATGTATGAAATGATTTCCACCTTACTTCACTCTTTAAGGATCACTGAAATGCGCGGAAAACTTCCCTTTATTAAATGCATTAAAACTATAACCTAATATAACATTGTTACCACATCGTCCCAAATAACATCGCAGTTCCCAAATAGCCCCGGTCTACGGCATTTAGTATCTGGAAATCTTACCTTATTTAAAAGATAAACTCTATCAGGTGCTTCCTTTATAAATTTATTAATTTCCTATGGTGTCAAAGTTATGGCATTTCACTTCATATCTCTCAGATTTTCTTTTCAGAAAATAACGTAGTTTTCCATTCTTTTCTAATCTATGTCGTGTTTTATTTTCAAAACTGCTTTTAGCATGGAACAAAATGACCATAATGAAGAAGATTTGTATATGTCAGCTAAGTCAGCAAAATAGGCTAATAATACATTTTCAGAAAGCGAGTTAGTTTTTTTTCTGAATGAAACTTTGGTACGTTTTATCATAAAAATTTTTTGATTTCTGTGGTAGTAAATTAGATGCTGTTGCTTCTGCCCTATCAGTTATTTCTGGTGGAGCACCGGGATTCTGAATCTTTTTCCATTCTTTCAACCACAAAACTAACACAATCAAACACAATTCCATAAAACCCGTTTTTACTTTGATTGTTTACGGCGTGTGTTTATTTATTTATTTTTTCATAGTTACCGGTCTCTATGGCATTTTTAATGTGCACAGATTGGCTGATTGATGCATAATTTTCTGATTGGTTCACGAGTGGGTATAATGACCAGAATTCCCTCATCATAATTTCCTGTGGGATTAATTAAAATTTAAAATCATCCTTTTAATGTTGTCAAGTGACATCTGCTGTCATTAGAAATTTCTCGAAGATAAGATTTTTGCCACAACTTAAGATTCTTGTAAGTTATGATTCAGAAGAGAACGTTGTTTTAAACCCGAATTCTATTGCTTCAATTTTTAATAATTGTTCAAATTGTAATTTTAATTTTGTCTTTAAATTTCTATATTTATTAGTTTACTTACCGCCTCCTGATCGGTAAGTAATTACTTACCGATCGCTAATTTGTAAACGTCACTTACAAATGTCTCAATCAATTCAGTAAAGTTGTTAAATTATCTGAGTGTGCAAAAATAAACTGTCAATTTACACTCTTTATAGACATCTACGATCTCTAAAACATTTTTCGAATGAAATTCTAGGCACTAGCGATATTACAGACGAATAATTAATTAAACTTTGGCGCCATCAATAAAAATTGTTTGTGCAATACCCATTTTTCTGTGCGAGGCATTGGAACAAAAATAGGGTTAAATTACTTACCGCAATCCTCTGCGTTGACACCCAGGAGCACCAGAAGAGCAAAAAATGTTAGTAGACGGAACATTATGTATCGCCAATTTTTGAAATTACTAATGATCCAAGTCATTTCTACTTATATAAGAATTGTTAATTAGCTACACTTTAGATATGAAAGTGTTTGTCTCAAGATGCTGTATCCGCAAAAGATTAAATTAAATCAATAAATGGTTTTTCTTGCCACGTCGCATAATGGTTCAAGGTGAAGATTTAGACGGTCAAAATTCTGAAAACTTGGATAAAGCTCGTTTTGTAAAGGTAATATCGGGAAAAATATTAATTCATTTATTTATTTGGTTAGTTTATAATATCCAACAGGCATGCCCAATTACAGAGTAAGGTACAGAAAAACATTAGTTTCAATATTAATTAATAAAACTTATAATCTAAGACGATAGTAAAAAAGAACAAGAACAAACGCACGTATATGTATAATCTAATTAGTATAATCTAACATATAAAAATCTCATGTCATAGTGTTTGTTATCGAACTCCTCCGAAACGGCTCGACCGATTTTTATGGAATTTTTGGTGTATATTTGGTAGGTCTGAGAATAGGCTATTTTTTATACCCCTAGGTGATAAGGGTGGCCCTATCCAGAAATTTTCTTTTTATTTTTTGGACAAAAATTTATAATTCATATGACAAAACGTTTGCTGGGTCAGCTAGTAAACCTATAATAAACTTTGCTACGGTGTATTACTTAATTTAAAATTCTGTTATTGCTTAATTTCTTAAAGTACAATTGAAAAAGTCAATATGTTTGTTAACTTGATTTCCAAAGAAACAGAGTTGGTTTACCGGTACCAATCCAGACATATTAGCCCTCGAATATGGCAGATATAGCATGTCTTCGATGCGGTTATTAATTCTTGGTACTCTAAAGGGTAATAGAGATAATATATACGCGTTGTCACATGTTTGTTACTTACTTTGATCCAATGTTTCATATGAATAATTGTTTAATAAATCAGTATAATGTGCAAAGTTATTGTATACATTGGTTTCCTTGAAATCAAGATATTTCAAGAATTTCTTTTGGGGTTTTTCCAAAAAATTGATATGTACCGAATAATATGGTGACCAAACTATACTGCAATATTCAAGGCTGGATCTAACTAGACAGTTATAGAGTATTTTTATGGCCCTGATGTCTACAAACTCCTGAGTATTCCTAACCAAAAAGCCATACATTTTTTTGATGCTAATTCTATGTGGTAGGTAAACGCCAGTTGACAGTCCATATGTACTCCTAAATGCTTGATATTTTCCAATAGTTAGAGGTTCACCATTCATCTGGTAATTAAAATCCACAAGATTTTTTTTGAGATATGGTTAAGACAGCACACTTAGTGAAATTAAGCTGAAGTATATTATCTGCACATCACTTCACTACTCCATGATGTCATCTTGCAAAAGAACACAGTCATGGAACGAGGTAATTTCCAGAAAGACTTTTAGGTCATGTACGAAGAGCAGTTTTTGTGCATGTTGAATGACGTCAGGTGGGTCATTTATGAAGAGTAAAAAAAACACTCCAGACGTTGGTGTAAAAGAGTTTGAACTAAAACCATTTATTTTAACAATCATTTTCCTGTTTGTTAAGTAAGAACCTAACAAATTAACTATAGTGTCACTTATATCAAACTATTAAATTTATAAATAAGTAAATGATGAATATTGAATCTTGGAACGTCGGGGTGGATTTGGGAGGTGGGGGGTGTATTTAAAATTCAGATACGCAGTTTAAACTTCAAATTCTGTAAATAATAATAACAATAAATGCATAATAATATAATATACAGTGCGGTCCATATATATGGAATAAATTCATTTTAAGCGTAGCTATGAACTTTTAGGAAAAATCCTGAAATAGGTCGATTTTTAATGTGAAATTACCATTTTTTAGTATGAAAACATAACCCCCGCGTTCACTCCCTCTATATGATTACCCCCCCCCCCCTCCTCAAAAAATTTAAAGTATAAAGTTTTTTAAATTTGGGGCATTAATTACTGCCAAAATTAATTTTGAAAATGTAAAATATTGTTAGCCTTGTACTCAGTTGCTAATTTATTGGTTTTGAAGAAAAGTTGAAACTGATCTACTGTTGTTTCTAAAGTTATTAATACAAGCATCCACCAGAAAGTTTTAAAAACTTTATTGTTCAAATAGGCTTAGAATGTGCGCACGATTACTCTGAAATCGTTTAAGATATTGACTTGAAATTTGGTACACGTATGTATTTTAACGAGATCTGGAACTAGATTATATTTTCATCTTATTCCGTTGAAGGGGGTAAAGGGAGGGAGTAAATACGTAAATCAAGCAGGTAAGAGTCCATAAAATTGATATTTAGTATATACAAGAGAAGCTAACATTATTTCTCTAAATAATATAAAGTTCAGTCTAAATCTCGAACACATTACAAAAAAATTAATAATTTGTTGAACAGCGAAGAATTAATGTAACACAGCACATGATATCCCTTAGGATATCCTAGTATAGTTTCGCTATTGCAGATTTGGGACTCTCTCATATATCCTAGGTCATCCCAGAGTTGACTTGACTTTATATCCTGTAAAGGTCCAAATGATGGATATCCTGCGGATATCCACAACTGATTGCCTACAGATATCCCGAGGGGATGTCGGTATCCTATAAGTTTACAAAATATGTATATCCTACGGATCTAATAAAATCGATATATATGGGTTATCCTGTCCAGTTTGTCCACGGATATCCAAACACGGGAGCATGTTTGCCATCTTTTTTAAAAGACATATTTCTACAAAAATGATAAAACATAAAATTATATTTATATACTTATGTATTAAAGTTTAGCAAAAAAAAATAGTGCGATGGGATCGAACCACGGACCACTTGATTTGCAAGGCAACCTGGGTCAGAGCTAGCCAGACAATGACGGCGCATAGCGTGGTGGCAAATGTAGGGCTGGATAGGGTCAGGTCCGGTTTGGCTGGAACAGTAATTTCATTGGAGGATTACTGCTCCTATTTGGAAATGAAACTTAAAACTAACAATAACTTTTTACATAATACAGAAATATACTTATAACTAATTAATATATAACAATGTAACTTGCATTCTTGAGCGCGCACAAGAATTAAAAAAATTTTATTGTTGGCGCGGAAAAAACTCAATGAAAAAATCCGTTCGAAGCAATTCCACCTTGACGGTCTTCCTGCCAGGAAGATGTGGTGAAGTGAAAGTTAAAGAAGTTGGCATTTTTATATTGGTTTGAATAGAATTTAGAGACAAAATGGTACAAAAGAACAAGAGGTAAAAAAGAACAAATAGAACATATACAGAAAGAATAGAGAAGATTGGGGAATATAAGGTTAAGATAAAATATAGCTAGGGGAAAATAGGCAACGACTGGTATGGTAGGGGGTGTCTTCTATCGAAAAGTATTGCATTATGCTGTCTGATTCATAAACTCTCTCTCTCTCTTCTATCGAAATTGCTGCTGCAATCTATGTCCAAGGTAAGTTAGTATTTTGTGTCCTGTAAGGTTTTCCAGGGTTGATAAATAGTTATTCAAGTTCAGCCACTACATTATTTAAATTCTGTAATTGCTCTGGTTCTTGATTTATATCCACTATTAATAAAAGAAATAAAAACAATGTAATATTCAAACAATATTTTATATCATCAACATCTGTTTAATTAAACTAAAATGGCAAAAGTGGTGTGGGATGCTTCATGAGTTTTGCCGAGGTGGGTCGTCGCTAGTATATAGTGACCCATTAAAATTAAAGAAATTGAATTTGTTGATTTTATTAATGATAAAGTTGCTTTCTATGCTTTTGGTTTTTTTATAAAATCATTTGCAAATGAGGATACAAAATGGAAAATGAATATGGCAAGACAAGTACCGTTGGGATCATTATTGCCAGAAGGACATCATCATAGTCTGCATAAAAAACTATATATAGACAAGACATCCAAATAATCTATAATTTATCAATTAGATGTGGAAGAATAATTTTTATATTTTAGTATATAAAATGTTGACTTCTTAAGTCTTGCTGTTTTGTACCATTCCTATCATAGTCTGGAAAAGCTGCCTTCCTAAATGCCAACACATTAGATCAGTGTCTATTTTTTCGAAATTTATCAATAAACTGTTTTTTAAAATGTAAACATTACGCTCGTACCTTCAAAACCATCACATTTATTATAGTAGAATTGAGGAGGTGGAGGCGACTTTTCAGAACTCCAATACAAATAGTACAACCAGGCGATACCCAAGAAATCAATGTTCAGTAATCTAAATAGCAAGACTGATCGGAAATTTGCTTTCAATACCACCAGCTTGTTACTCTATTATTGTCCTTTGGCCAATGTGTAGCAACGCCAAATAATATTATTGCTACTTCTAAATTTAGATATTCTGGTAGTTTTAAGCAAACAATGCAACATAATACCACAGCATAGATAGAGAGACAGCAAAAAAACCCTCAACTCCTTTGTGTTGACGTGACTAAAATCATTCACCTTGAAGTCGCCATTTCGGCTTAAAAGTCAGAGTTGGATTCCAAACAATTTAAATATTTCCGACAGGACAGGGTTTTTTCCAATTTAAATTAAACAATATATTTTCATGCACAGTGTGTGTGCTTGAAAATGTAGACTAGAAACTATGAAACTGTAGTCATAAACTGAAAAAATACTGTGATATTTAACAAGAAAAATCTGGATTCGTTACCTGTTATAATGGAATATCACAAAGTAACAGACAACTCTATTAATTTCTTTAAATAAACAATAATTTTCTTCCAACTTGTAAAAATAGGAAATAAAAGCATATGAAACAGAATTAATTATCTTTTAAATACATTGATATAATTTTTTTCAGTATTTTTTTGAAATAAAAATAGGTCAAAAAAATAGAACAATAGTTTCTTCATAGTTTCATTTGTTTTTTTTTATAACAGAAGGGCCTTCGTTACTTGAGTTAAGTGATGATAATTATACTATATCAAATAGTAGAATGCCTGTGTTCCACTACGGGTTCATTGACTAAAAATAATGAATAATATAACAGCCCCCATCCAACTTTTATTATAAAAATCAGACTATCAAATAATATGACAATCTATAAATTATCCAACATAAGAAGTTCCTAAAAAAGTTGACTCAAATTTAGGCCGCCATATTGGGCCGGCCATTTCGACTTTCCAATTTTATTAATTATCTTGAGAGTTTAGTACATCTACTTCCAAAATTTCATGTTCTTAGCACGCCTGGAAACGCCCAAGTAAATAGATATAGCCGTTATATGACTTATTAACTACGTCGAGGCATCTTGCGAACTAAACGGAGTAAAAAGTAAACAAACTAAGTACATAGAACAGAATAGAATGGAATTAATGTAATAATTTATAATTAAGCAATTTTCTGTATATAAAACAAAACGCATCAAAATTTTTCTACCTGCGATATAATCCCTTATTTACAGGTAAAGAGTTTAAATATCTTGGTATGTAATATCCACATTACAATTGATACGCCGCCAAAATGGTAAGTGCTGTGAAAAACTATAAAGTTGTAGAGAATAAAATTTCTCATAAAAAAAATGAGCGGTGGCTAATATATATTTACATATACTCATATTTTATTGTTTTGGAAACATGCATTTAAATTCATTCAATTCGCATGAAGCCGCCACACTGTACGTTTCCTGTGCACATAAGTATTAATTTTCTACGATTATTTATTATTAAAAAGTTTCAGTTAATTTTACCTACCTATTATTATGATCAGTAGGGAATCTAAAAAAAGACTTTTTGCACAAATAACGTTTGTTATACTTGAAAATAATAACAGAGAAATGTTTAACAATAAATAACACAATAACACACTGCACTAAGTACGTCTATGAACTAAATAAATTGTACCCAAATTGTACCTACGTCGCCCGCACTGTTTTTCAAGATTTTAAGCCCAAATGGTTCGTGCGCGACGATCTGCGCAAACCGTTCCCGCCATTCAAGTTTCTCTGCTGGCTCTTTCTATGCTGTGATAATACTTTCAAGTAGTGAATATCTAATATATAAAAATCTCGTGTCACAGTGTTTGTGATCGAACTCCTCCGAAACGGCTTGATCGATTTTTATGAAATTTTTGGTGTATATTTGGTAGGTCTGAGAATAGGTCGTAGGCTATTTTTTATACCCCGAGGTGATAAGGGTGGCCCTATCCAGACATTTTCTTTTTATTTTTTGAACAAAAATTTATAATTTATATGGCAAAACAACGTTTGCTGGGTCAGCTAGTATTATTTATATTTTTACTAATGATAAAGTTTCTTCTTGTGCTTCTGGTTTTTTTTATGAAATCGTTTGCAAATGAAGCTTGTAAAAACTATCTATAAAACAAGATATCCAAATAATCTTTAATTAAGCAATCAATTAGATGTGGAAGAATAATTGATATATTTTAGTACATAAAATATTGACTATGCAATGGAGGACATAGCGCAGTAAGTTGCTAACATTGTTTGAAACCATTTGGATATTTAGGTAAACACTACGGCCCTGAAAACCTACAGTGATATTCCAAAGACAGCATACAACACATCCTGTAAGGGTCCCTGGGATATCATAAGGATATACAGAAGTACGCCCGTGGGATATCCTGAGGATACGGAAAGTAGTGCCACTTCTGGATCTCAAAGATATCTCTCGCATATCTTGGGATATCCTCAGAATATTGCTGTATCCTGGCTTTTGTATACCTAGAATGTCCGTAGGATAACCTTGTACCATATGGGAAAGGAGGCGCCCGCGCCCCCTATAACATTATAGAGAAGTCAAATGAAGCATCAAAAGATGTGAATAAAGAATTCTCTGACTGCAGAAATTTTCTTTTTTAATTTGTTTTAGGTATATTATGAAGTGTTGTGAGAAGTTTTGGATGAAATCGGTCTATTCTTCTTCTTCAGGTGCCATCTCCATTCAATGAAGCTCGGCTACAACTCCATTGCGGTCTTTAGTTGTACGAATTGAAGATGATATGTTCACAGGAATCCAGTCGCGTATATTTTTCAGCCGTGAATGTTGTCTGCGGCCAGGACCACGTTTTCCTTCGACTATTAATTTCAGAATGCCATACTTGTTGTTACGGTAAACGTGGCCCAGATAAGCGGTCTTTCTTCGCCTTATTGACTTAGTATTTAGTAGATTTAATGCTTCATCTCGAGGACGGCCGGCTTTACTTCCAGTGGACGGTTTTAAAAAGGAAACATAACAGTCATTATGATACCTGGCCTCAGCAGCAACTAAATCATGCTCGAACCCGATGCGAGAAACAATAATTTTTGCTGTGTCATCAGAACGAGACTGAGCTACTTGGAGAACTGATTCTTTGAATGAAAGTGTAGTAACCTTACAAATTCTACGCCGAAATTACAGTGCTCGCTTTTTTTCATATTCTTCATTCAATTCATCGCCGCAAAAGAAACAACAATTTTTAAGGCAGAAAGCTGATTCACTTACGCGTGTTTTAGTTCGAGGAGGACTTATTTTAGAAGTACTGGCTTGTTCCTCTTCATGTTGTCTCTTCACTGCAGCAATAGTACTCTTCCGAGTGTAGTTTTTACGACACTGCACATGAATTTTCACTGATTTTTGGTCTTTTAGGTAGTCAGTAAATTCATCACCTCTTTCAACACTTGCGTCAATCAACGTCTTCATGCCACGATCAATAGTAACAAATTCACTTGCATGCAGAGGTTGATCACAAACGAAGCAAATTTGCGACATTTTTTAAAAACTGAATACAGCACAAACTTTAGTTAAGAATATTTGCAATAACCACGTGTTTTCACTACGAGGGAACGTTTAAGACTAACGGTATTTCGTTGGGACCTTAGAAAAAAGAGCAAGTAGACGGACACTGCCACATTCACAATAGGCGTCTGAAAATAAGGAGTACGCCACCTGGTGGTCTATAGTCAAACTAATTATAGGCCTTTCTGTCATTGTCTCTTTAGTGTACGATGATATCAACAATAAGTAAATAATGTAAAACTGAGATGCTAAGTTATTAAAAATATGATAGCGTTTAAAGGGGCTACACAAGATACAATTTGCTGGAGCCAACCTAGTCGGTATCCTTTGTAGATTGCAGGGACAACTCGTGAAAGTTGAGTTGGCACGACAATGTTCATAGCATATTCTCTTTGTATGTAGGCACCTTTAACCAGGCATTGAGAGGGAAAAAGCTGGTGCAAATAACCGTGGCCCGAGTAGCAATAATAATGGCCTGAACAATCACACATTGTAAGCGAAATTTTTGAAATAAGTAAATATATGCAATTTCAGTATATTTATAAAAGTAATATATACTATTGCACCATGCACTATTATGTTTTACCCCTGAATATTTCTATTTCATATTTTACAAAATACTGTTTCATTTATTTTACTTAAAGAATTAATAAATATCTTTTCAGTTACCTATATTCAATGTACCACTAATTTCATGGGTATTTGATCTGATACTTGTTTGTAAACATAAAGCATACACATTTATTAAGTTTTGTGTTGAATTTGGGTTGTGTACCACACAAAATAATACGTCCTGCATTTAAAACATATTCCCTCCATACACACACTTAGAATTTTTACATTTTTAGTGCATCCCAAACGTTCCATACATTGCAATATGCTTAACCTAAATGTCACTTCATGTTTCCTGAAAAAAAAAAGTGATTTAAACTACAACTGTACATACATTTAAAGAAATATTTAAGTTTATTAATATTTAACTAGCCAGACACCGGTTATGTCGAAGAAACTGTACTTTTCAAGGGGAAAACTAGATAACCTAAAAAAATATGAATTTTGCTGAATAATGCCATTAACATCTTGCACATCACTGACAACAAAATCTTGCAAACCTTTAGGTAATATATTATGAATGTTATTATTTTTAACGCCAAAAATAACAATAAACAGAGAAAAATCGATATAAGTATTCACCAAATAAATAAACAAACGGCCTATAATTAGTTCACGAGTTCTCCACTTTGGCGCTGGCATCTTAAATTCAGACGCCTATTGAACAGCAGACAGATGTTGCTCAAGGTCACGTATCACATACAATTAGGGACTGGGTTTCTTTTCATCTCACATTTTTAGATTTATCATTCAATATTAATGTATTAGTCACGCAGACTAATAGTTTTACTTATATTATACGTCCATAATATACATAGGCAGGCGTAGTCATGCATATTATGGAGAATATAGCTTTAGAATTACTTTTTCTAAAAAAAAAGGTGAATTTTAGGAAAAAAAGTGTAAAGACCATTTTTGTAGAGAATTTACAATTTTTGTCTAAGCTATTTTTATCATAAAACTAACTGTTTCGCTAAAAAATCCAAGAAACCCATTTCTGCGAACTTTTACCTCGCATAAAAGTTTTTGCACACACGGGATCAATGGGGACTTTTCATAACTTCATTATAATGGTATCCCTAACGTTCATGTATGTTTTCAGCTTCTTGGGAATTTATGCAAGGGTGAATGTCTATTTTGACCGGAGTATAATGTGGGGGCTTAGTTTATTTATCACAATGTTTCAGTTTTTAACAATTACATTGTAGTAGATCAATTTGTTAAATAAACTGATTCTATTCTATTATATTCTATTAAGTTATACATGAAACGCATGTACGCTGTTCTATGCATGATATACATAGTCTCTTTGTGAAATTATATATATTTGTTTATATATTTTCCTATCATTTTAATACCTCAATATCTGAAAAGTTTTATTTTTTTCTGTTTAACATGTAAATTATATATATAGTTCTGTAAATATATTTGATTTAAACTGTAAATTGGACATTTCAGCATAATTTACATTATACCGATGATATATTTCGTATCAATATTTATTATAATCACTTAAAATAAAAAAATCAAAAAATAGAGAAGTAGCATTTTTCTTTCGTCTGTAGCTCTTAAACGAAATATTTTTTGGGAAAATGTCAAGAATAATAAAATGTTTAAAATCGAGTTTCTCAATTTTTCTATCTCTTGATATGTTTTCAAAAAATGCTTCATGTACGAGGTATATTGCAAATAAAGCGAAAAATTGACGATTTTTTAATTTTAAAGTGCGATGCCCCACCTGTCACGCGTGCGGATAGTTGGCATATGTTTCTCTACATATCAAACTATACTCTAAGAAAAATCAATTCCGACTGCCTATTTCGGTCCTTCTGTCGGGCGGTTTCGGGGCTATATTTCTAAAACGCTCTTTGCCTGAGAAAAATATCATTTGTCAGGTAATTGAAGCTTGTTGCCATGGAAAAAATCTGGTTTATTTTTATTGAGGATATAGAGGATGAGCACCCCAAAAAAATAATTATAGAAAAATATTACGGAAAACGATAATATTTGACATGTAGTTAACATAATTGATAAGGAAGAAACCTGCTTTAGTGAAAAAGATATACAAAGTGATCACCAAAAGAATAATATAGTTAACTAAACTAAACCCGTCAACCTTCGGCGGAGGACTTATATTGTATAGTAGGTTTGTTTTTACGAACTTCTCTAGGAAAAGGTGAGGTCATTACGTTGAAACAGGGCCGCAAATTCCTTGAAACTGTGAGCGCTGAGAGTAAGTTCTCGAATTGTGAAAAAATATTTCCTTTTTTATTATATTATATAAGTTAAAGGTCAAAACATTTTTTTTTCCTTTAACTTAATATAATGAAAAAGGAAATTTTTTTTCAAAATTCGGGCTCCGAGGATTTGTTGGAATTTCGTAAGCTTTAATTTAAAAAAAAATCATTCATTTCCGACAAGATTTGCGCTCTCTAGCCATTTTCTTTTTTAGCCTTTAACTTAATATAATAAAAAAGGTTTTTTTTTCAAAATTTGAGCTCCGAGGATTTGTTGCAGTTTCTTTAAGCTTTAATTTAAAAAAAAAATAAGAAAACTTACTGTTTTAGAGAACAAATTTTTTACGCCTCATCTCAAATTCTTCTAGATATACCTCCATCAGAGGGAAGGTCGCAACGACATAACACCACTAGTGGACTACATCAAAGCTACACCGCAGAAATTTGAACAATTCAAGCTTGTTGATAGTCCGCTTTAAAATATCACAAATTAGAGAGCATAATGCACCTTTTCGCATTAAACATAATGCAAATAAATGCAAATACAATTTAAAAAAATGCAAATACAATAAATACAAATTAAAAATATGAAATACAAATGCAATAAATACAAATAAAACTTACATATACATATTTTGTACAACTATAGGATACCGACATCCGGTCGGGACATCTTCAGGTGGATATCTGTAAGACATCCGTAATTTGGATCTTTACAGGATATAAATATCCAGTTGGGTCAAACCTGGGATAACCTAGGGATATTATCTATGGGATAATCCTAAATCAAGGATAGCGGAACTATACTAGGATATCCTGAGGATATCATGTGCTGTCTGGGTTGTATCTTGCGATCTGGTCTTGCCTGAACCATCATCCATTCTATACTGTTTTTTTATCTATTTATTTAACGTCGGTCTATTTCCGCTACCAGGGCCTGTCACCGACGCCAGAAGACGAGCTACCCCCAACCTGGAAATTTTGCCGAACCTCTTCCCTTAAGAAGAGTAGGGATCTTTTACTTGCCTAACATTTAATAGACAAGGGACCGCCTGCTTTACATCCCCTCCGAAGGATGGTATATCCACTACGTAATCCTCGTCTGAAATTACGTAGCTTCCGCGTATACACTGATATACAAGCCGCTAGAGAGTGGGACGAGAACGCTGTATTTCCCAAGATGGGTCTCACCCATCCAAGTACTAACCGTGCTCGACGTTGCTTCAACGGAATTTCGACTGACATTCACATTGAAGTCGCCTCTACGCTCGTTCACATACTATACTGTTCTTTTCCAGTATACGTGACCCAAAAATTAGAGGATTCGGGAGAAAAATGCAGTTTCAATAATCTCAAATTTGTATTTATTTTTTTATAGTTGCAGTTTTTTAAGGTACTAAAATTACAATAATGAGTAGGTATTATAAGAACAAACTAGCACATCCGCCAAAATTATAGCAGCAGCTTGTACGGAATATCGACTGACATTCACATTGAAGTCGCCTCTACGCTCGCCCACATTCTATACTGTTCTTTTCCGGTATATGTGAACCAAACATGAGAGGATTCGGGAGAAAAATGCAGTTTTAATAATTTCAAATTTTTATTTATTTTTCTATAGCTGCAGTTTTTTAAGGTACTAAAATTACAATAATAAGTAGGTATTATAAGAACAAACTAGCACATCTACCAAAATTATAGTAGCAGCTTGTCATCGTCCTCTGCAGGCACCTGAGGAAATGTAGGCACCAGAGGTTCTGGGCAACCTACAACAGAAATACACACATTATTTGAGATACTGAATGCTTCACTTGCGAAATATATATTTTACAGAATGCCTCAGCAGCGCATGTCATGAATTCAGCAGCATGTAAACTATCGTTAAGGAATGACACCCCATATTTGAAGAAGGGTGGTATTTTCGAACAATGAGGAACCCCCATATTCACCATCGTTAATTAAACAGATAACAAAGTTGTTAAAATGTAGGAGGAAACAGCCTATCAAAGTAGCTGACAGGTTAACAAGAGAATTTTGGGTAGTTAGGCCATGTACCTATTAATTAAAATGATAGCCGGCTATAAGCCACCGTGTACGGATTTGAGGCTAGAGAAGGCTATTTGGGAACCAACGCGCACGCTCTGACTACACGGTATGAACGAGTTGTAACACCACAGCTTCTCTGATTAGATTGTGACAATTCGCCTTCTATATCCTATAGGGGAGGGTGAAAAATGTCTACGGCAATGCCTTCTCTTTTTGATTATGTATATTTTTCATGTATACTTTTCAATAAACTGTTTTATTATTATTATTATTATATTTAGTGGAATTGTTACATTCTGACATCGGAGTTCTGCTACTGAAGCATGCGCACCATATCCTGAATACTCTGGAAGGATAGAGCTTTCCTTGGCATCAAGATACGAACGGGATTCGTCGTACATAGTAGGTACATATGAACTGTCTTATTTGAATAACTGGATGATATTTAATTTAGTAGATTTCACGAGAATAAGGAAACGGTGCAGAAGGTAGCAAATAAGTTGGATGAAATGCCAGAAACTATCAACAGAAGAAATAAACCAATATCAAAAATGAATGATCTGTTAATATGCTTACGTTTTTCTTTTCTACTGATTGTTCCTTCCAAATCAATGTTTGATTATCATTTTAATGTTTCAGTCAACAGTGTTTATTGATATTGTTCTGACTTATTTGTGTACTTATATTGTGTATGTACATTTTGTTTCCACTTCTTTTGCAATAAAATAATTATTGCTTAAATATTGACACAGATGTCAAAAATGTCAGAATATAATGAAAATAACACTGTGAACATAGGTTTTTACCAACTGCTGCACAAAAATACTAGTTCCTTTATATTAACAGAGTGTTACTTAACTTCCACTCCATTTTCATTGGTGAATACGATATTTTCTTATCTGATGGTGAATATAGACGTAACAGAAATAGACTTCCAAAACATTTTCCTTAAAAAAATATTTTTATTTCGGTTCGATAAAATCGAACGGTATTCGAGAAAGTGGACCTTCATTCGGCACATCAGAACGCATAATGTCCCCATACATTTTTACAGAATATATACCGGGTGACAACGATATTATTAGCCCGTTTCCTTTACTCAAACAAATTTAAATCTCCTAGACTTAAGAGAGTCATTGAGGTGGCATGAAAGGCGGTTAAAACGCATTTTTTTAAAACACTGTTCCTTTGCTCCTTGTTTTTCAAGATACCAAAATTAAACGCGGCATAGTTAATATAAACGTAAAATGTCACATTTTGACGTATTTGAAGATTTAACCGAAAGTGAATTCTTGATTCTTAAATGGAACACCCTGTGTATTATTGAATTTTCAGAATCCAATTTTTAACACTCTTTTGTATAAACAAATGACTTCGTGGGCTAGGATTTAATCCAAAACTATTTACTGCACTCCTTGTAGTGCTTACGACAATTCCCAGCAAAAAAAAATACCACAGTAAGCCAATTCCTTTTTAGGTGGATTTAGATCCTTAGTTTTACTCCGATATCTGTGATATACTTCTGTTTTGTTTTCAACAGTAATTCAAAATCAATACGTTTTAGACCTTTAGAATATTTTCTGGATGAATAAGGACATATTATTATCATTATTAAACTTCACCACTAAATGAATAAATAGCACAGATACAGTCAGATTTATTTGTCTCAATCTTACCTGAAGCCGCAGGAATATAAGCTTCAAAAGTGAATTCGTCACCTGATACATTGTCTCCAAGTGATCTAATTGTAAATTGGGCAAAGTCGCATTGAGGAACGAAGGGGGAGGCATCCAACTCGGGTTTTACACGAGTAAAAGCCCACGTCAATTTACGCTTGATATAGAGGTCAATTGCGTAGGAGAGAGGAGTTCCACAATTTGTGCTGGGAGACCAACGTACATGATTGTCTAAACCTAGCGTTACATTCTCAACGCGCCCTGGAACTGAAACAAAAATAATACATACTTACACTGAGGGAAATATGAAGCTTGAAATGAGTAAGAAGCCTTAGTTGTTATAATTTAATACATATTTAATATAAGTTAATATATTTAATGCAGCCAAATAAATTCAATTCAATTCAATTCAATTTATTCACAATTTTTTCACATACATACTTAGGCTTTTTTATAATTGTATAATAGGATGTTTTGTTAATCAGGTTTGTTGGTACTTAGGTAATTATTAGACAATAATTACCTGTACGTACCCGATCTTACAAAAGGGAAAGAAATTAACATAATAGCTACTAACATTTTACCCATAAAAATTGAAATTAAAATTAGAGTAATTGAATGATCAGATATAGTGAGGTGGCAAATTCAATCATGTCTATGTTAATTTGACATAATTTTGGCAAATGCGATAAAATTCTTTACAACATACAAATATTTTTGAAGAGTTTGTTATAATAAGAATATACCCAATATTCAATTAATTGGCAGAACAAAACGATTTATTTCAGTCATATTTGCTTCTCCTAACTAAATTACTACATAAAACTAATAGATTTAGTTGAGAGAAATATATTTGTTTCCCCCAAATCTATATTTTCATTTATTTTCTAGAAAGAAATACATTAGCGCAGTTAATCATAGTACATGTGACATAATATTTACTTCCCATTATTAAATTTACTTCTGGGAATTAAATATTTGTTAATTTCTTATCCTGCGCACTAATAAGCCGCCACTGGAATTGGGTAGTTCACAGTGCTCTTCAAGCGCTCCTTAGCTAGTGTGGTTATTAGTGCGTGTATATGGTGTTTACTGTGTGTATTATAATATAATGGATAATCAAGAAGATAATTTAGATAATCAAGATATTGATAATTTATTACATATGACTACAAGATTTACGCCTTGTTCTATTGGGAACCAGGACTGAGCAACCGCGTACTTCATTATTATGGTAGACTATCGAAAACAAAGGCCAATTAATTGCTACAAAGCTCATCAAAAAACAGCGACAGGATACTCCACACTAAACAAACACCTATAACAAAGGGGTGAGTAACAATTCAGAATGTAGGATATGTGGTGAAGATGAAGAAACTCCTCACAGCGTATTATGCATGCCCACCAGCCTAGACATTCACATTTTCAAGTTACCTGAATTGTTTTAATACTTTGGGGAGACTAGGCTTAGATTTGTTAACATGTGGTTCCAAAGCGGGAACAGTGTTTGCATGAACAGCGTTTGTAGTATTGAACTCTATCTCAGACAACAGAATTTGCATGAAAACATTATTATCTCTTTCAAGATCTAAATTAAAGTTTAGTTCTTGAAAAATATAACCTAGAATTAGAATACAACTACTGCATTTATATAAAAAGAAAAAGATAAATGTTGTTTGTAGTATATAAGAATAGTCTGTATTAAGATTGGTTTTTGATAGGTTTTGATCTAGAATAAGTATCATCTGAAATAATAATTTAAAATTTTGTGAACATAAAAAAATGGTAGTTGGGAGATGTCAGAGAAAAAATCGTTTTGATAAGTAATAAAAAATAAAAAAAGAACGTCAAGAAGATTATTGAAGAAAGAAAAACTGAGTTAGTAAACAATTATATCTTGAGATGATAATATCTTGTTGTGATAATATTTTGTTATGGTAAATAATCATCAGTTAGGAGTATGGTTTGCCTGTATACCTCCATCAAAGTGTGAAATACGTCGATAAAAGAAGATTTTAGACATCCCCTTTCTCCAGTATCTCCTTTAACGACAAGCTAATCTTTTAGTTGAACCAGAGAAACAAGGAACAGAGATTTTCTGTGCGGTAGCTTAAAGGTAATGTTACAAACTAATTTTTGGTACCAAATAAATTTTAATTATTTTGAAAATCATCGCAAAATTATAAGTTGCAACATTAATAAACAAATTCATTCTTTAGATATATCGTACAAATTTTAATTTATATAATAATTTTTTTTTTTATTACATTTGTAGATTATATAATTACCATAGCACACAGAACACGATAATATAGATATTGTTTTATTATAAACATCTATATACTATGCACTCGTTCTTAATATAGTCAAATTTCCTCCCACACATCACTATACACGTGAAATTATTTAAAGCACTCATAGTATAGCACGCTATAATACAGTGACAAAACGCCTCAGTCCTAATTACTTTACAGGATTAACGGGCAACGTTTTCTAGATGTCCATCAAACATAATTGTGTTAAGAAAATTTAATAAACCAAAAATCATTTGCGGTGTGCTTGTAACCCTAAGGAACATACGGTATTTTTACATTACGCTGTATCACTAATACATTTTCAAACATCCCCGTCTCATCGAACCACGATAAGGATTAAAAATAGATATGGATACTTACTGCATCTTTGTGCGATGGCATTTTGGAGCACTAGAAGACCAAAAAAACTTACTACCAAGAACATTGTGAATGCAATAGCTTTTTGTCAGACTACTATAACAATTCAATACGAGTAACTTCTCCTTATATAAGAATCGTGAATTGGTTACACTTTAGATATGAAAGATAGACATCGAGTTGCTATATTGCAGAAGATTAAATTAAAGAGGGAATTTCCGCTGCGAACAATATTTACGTATTACTTAAAATAAATTAATTGAACATTTTAAACAATGCACAAAAGTTCAAACATGTATTTTAGACAAAACTGATTCCAACAAATGTAAAGTTGGCAAGGACATCAGAAGGAGTTATTCTGTCACCAAACCTCTTTAACACCACTGAACTCTACTATATAAATGGAAGGCCGGTATAGGTATATGCGCGTGAACAAAATCCGGCAATTACGGCACAGATTAAGTGGTAACGAATTCACAAACTATAAGCCATGCGTCGACGCAGTAGAGAAATTAATGTCTGTGCTTAAACCAGGGTGTATTAAATAGGTGGTGCGACAAGGACCCGTTGAGTGGCTTCATAAGTGCTTACTTTGTACATAATGTAATAGATGGCAGGAGCAATAGCGTCTGTCGTTATTTACGCATATAAAGATAATTTTGCAGGTTCTGTACACACGTGCATACAGTGTTGCATACATTCCCGGCCTTTCGTTTTTAGTGAAAAATCTTGTAGTCAAACAAAATATCAGTGACATTTGACATCAAATTCCTCGAAGAAATACATTCAATACGCTAGCGCTAAATATAAAAAAGTCAGCTATATTTTCATAAGACATGGTTAGAAAATATGGAGTGCTTATTTGTGTACTTATGCTTATGACTGTAAAGACCAAAAATTATCACTTAGTGCCAAAAAATACTGAAGAGATAGAAATGTGAAGTTTACAAAGTACCTACTTGAAATAAAAAGCCACATATTTGTGAAAAACATTTTTGCTCCAGCAGTATAAAAAGTGGTTTTACTTCACAGTCTGAAAATGGAGTTGTTATATACACTGTAAGTTTTAAATTTACATAGATATTTGTAACATAACCTATAGGTATAAAAACGTCTTTTTAAATATATTTTAAGCTTTTAGCGGCAGTTTTAAAGAAAAAGATTGAAGAAAGGTGCACTTCCAAGCAAATTAGATGCTCGTTCTTCAAAAAATGTCGCTAAGAAAATTAAGAAGTTATTAAATATGAGTGATGTTCACGATAGTATAATTTATCCTTATTTCTGAGAGTTTGTATTTACACTTACTAGAAAAAATTTTGTCTGAAGAATGTGACGTCAAATTACCAAATAAGAATTGGGGTATTCATAAATGTATTGAAAGTAGAAGCTTAATGTTTACATAAGGCAGAACAGCATGAAAAATTAATTACATGTTTTAAGACGGTAAGTGCTTTTTAGATAGTATTTGTTTGCAAATGATAATTTAGTTTTTCAAGTAGGTAATTATTTGTATAATTTCTATTTTCAGGTTGGGTTTGGTCTCATGTTTGGTCCTACAATAGAGGTTATTTTTTGCATAAGGATATTAGGTTAACATCAATCAGTGAACCGATCACTGTAGAAGAATTTGCAGCATATTTTTCTGAAAATTGAATCTACAACGCTTGCTTAGGTGGACCAAGTACAAATATTATTATCAAAGTGTTCATTCTGATGTGCAATTAAAGTCAACTTATGTTGGAGGCATAGAGAATGCTGAGTAATTTTGGAGAAAGGAACTATTTGTAAACATATTATGTAAATCTTGTTCTTATAATATTGCAACCCATTATGCCCAGTACTGTTGTTACAAATAAATTTGTATATTTTACATAAGTTTTATTTTCTTACCATACCTACCTATATAAATTTGAAACTGGTCAATATTTGTTTCTTTACATAACTGAAATTGCTGTTCAGTTCTGAATATATGCAACCCTATATGCAGCAAAGCAAATTCATGTACCTATATACAGGCTTTTGTAGGACGCTAAAGCTCGCGCCATCTACTAAATTAAATAGGAAGCATGCACTTATGAAGCCATTATTATCATAGGAAAGTGCCTTAGTCGGACCACCTATTTAATACACCCTGGCTTGAACCAAACGGCTGTCTACGGGAGTTACGCGCCGATGCCAGGCTGACGCTATGGGTCGCGTGCGCGTGACGTCACCGGTACCAGACCTTAGGAAAAACAAACCGCTGTCATTAGCTGTCAAATGGCGACTGACTGAACCTCAGAATTAAATTTTTCGTAATACTAGAGTTTTTATCAATATTATATCATACAAAGTGGCTAGTTTTTACTGTATTATTAATTGTGGAAGTGTGGCAATCCGAGACAACATCAGTTTTTATAAAATAACGTCGATTTACAGCCAGGAGAGGTTAGGTTAAACAATTCCAGGCAATTAAAAGAAATGCTTTAAGTTGTTGCATGTTAATGCAAGAATGATTGTGATAGTAATAACTGCTGCTCAAACAAGCAATAAACAATCCATGGTAAAGAAAATTAACATTTTATATTGGTTTATCTCTATTTTTAATAACTATTTCTTATTTAAATTTTAGTTGAGCGAAGCATGAACTGCACGGAGGGAGAGTATATTTAAGAGAATACAAGTCATAATTAACAATTGACCTACATAATATAGTAAAATACATGTTAAACATTTTATATAATATATTATAATAAAAAATTTACAAAAATTACAACGTTTGCATAGTCCAATCTATAGGTATATAAGGTATAGACGAGGGGTCAACTGCTGGAAGAAATTGTGTAGATCTTATTACATACTTCAAATAGTTTACAGTAGGTCTTTCATTGTTTATTTTATAAAGTGTCTTTCACAAAATTTACAGTGGTTAATCTTCAACCCTAGCCATGTTCATTGCTAAAAAACTAAAAGAAAAGATTTCCTGTTAAGTGGTGAACATGTTTTGTCTAGACTAGCAACACAATCCCAGTGAGCATTAAAGAACCATCTGAATCTGCAATAGTTCAAGGAGTCAATGGCTTTTATTCATGATGCTAAGAGTTCATTTCGTGAAAAATTAATTTCTGCGTTAGTAATTATTTATAAAACATTCAATTAGGCAAGCATATATGAAAAAAATGGTTGACAACTAATTATTACCATTGTAACAATCTTTTATCCTGCAAATTTCTTGCAGAGTACTTCTTTCATCTAACCACAAACAGCTTCAACACTTTTCAGTGCCTTGAATTCGTCCTTCTGTCTACGTAATTCTTTCAAAAATAAAGTAATTCGCAACATCCCTATGTGTAACATTTGGAAATACATCAATATTTGTACTAAAGTATTTTTTCGCAAAATATAAGGATTTAATTCGATGGCAGCCGTATACCTAACCTCTACATCAGGAGATAATTCTGCAGAATACGAACTAACCGTCATCCTGACGAACAAAATTGTTTATATAGCAGTATTAAGAATAGTTGCAGATGTTAAATAATCCAACAACAAGTTCTTAAATGGCACAAACACTGCAAAATTCACTTTAAAGAAACACGTTTAATCGGCGGATTTCTCAATGACAGCTGTTTGTTTTTTCTAAGGTCTCAAAATCTGTGACGTCGGCGCACGCGACCCATTCTGTGTTTTATTTCTTTTCCATAGATTCTGTAGCGTAGTCTTGGATTAGATGAAATTTCCAGAGTCGGTGTCACCATTTCATTCTTTGTTTATTCTGTCGTTTGTGTAAAGTTGTTGTAAATTGATTATTTTGTGTAATATTTTGTGACTGTTATAAACAAAGTTAATTAAGACAATATGGTGCAATCTTGTATGGTACTGTGTTGCAAGAATCGGAGCAAAGTCCCGGGTTTTAAACAGTTGCAGTAACAATAAGACCGGCTCTGACGTATTTTGTAGTGCGATTGCGCTCCTCCTTATGGTCGCCATACTTGCGCGAGGTTCAATTTGGCGTAAAAATTGGTATGGATATTGACCTTCCATTTATATAGTAGAGTTCAGTGTTTAACACCCGTAATGATCACGTGTGCGACGCCTGCTCGAGGAATAGCAAGCTGGAAGCGGAGCCAAGGTTTCTAACTTGAAATTTATAGATGAGACCACTGATAGCTCTGTTTAGGGAATACACGATACACCTTGTGGATGATATGGACAACTGAGAATTTAAGATTCGGCGAAGAATACTGTTTCGTATACAGCTACAACTCTATTATTAAAATAGACTCTAATTTCTAAATATAGTCCGGGCAAATATCAAATATATTCCTTAGAAAAGGAAAAAAAGTATGAAATCAATGAAAATTTGGAAGTTCGTAGCTTTCACCCTCAACATTAAGAAATTGATGAGCCATAACTGTCAAGGACGCATTTTTAGGGGTGTAAATGGGTGTAAAATGCGATTTTAAACATTATTTCGGAATAGATTGTTTTCTAAAAAAAATCTCTTATTTTGCCGATAGTTGAGTGAAATAAATATAAAATACCCCCAATTTGGTTTTTTCTGACCTATATACGATAAAAATTGTGTAGAGGGTTAAAGTTGACATTTTCACATCTCCATTAAAAACTATGCTTTTTTTGCGCATTGAGACTGCGGTGAGTGTGTGCGCACGTTCATGCGTAATTGCGTGTATGTGTGCACCTGTGCACGTGCGTGTGGGTCATCTCATTTCGAGTGCTTCAAGACCTGCCAGGCAGTGTGAAAAGATATTGAATATTGAGTATAACAGACTAGCCATTTTTTCCACACACAAAAATTGTTCGTCTATTAGTCTTAAAAATAATGGTCAAGAATAAAGAGAACTGGTTTATATTTTTTCTACAACCATACTTTAATTATTCGTTTATTAGACATTCCCTGCCTGTACTTTAATGAGATTCATTAAGGTACAAACTTTCCATTAAGATACATGTTTATAACCAGTAGAAACGCGACACATAGCAATATTCTGTCAATATCAACTATAGCCTTGAACATCTGACAGATCTCAAATTTATCAATTTTGACAAGTTATACTTACTGTTTACCTAGCAAATTTTCAAACTTTGCACTTCTTGCAATTAAAACCAGTGAACATGTGTGATAGTGAAAGTGAAATTGAAATAATAATCCACAATATTTCTCAAATTGTAATCTATCATTAATAAATTTCAGAAATAAAGTATTCATTATTATTATGACTGGTCGTAGAAAATATAGTGTATGCAAGTCACATTTAATGGCTATTAAGACACTCGCATTCATTATGACATTGGCCTACTGTTTATCATGTCATAATTCTCATGCTTGTGTCTTATTAAATGGTCATTGCATAAAGAAATAGTATGGGTAAATTCAACAAAAAAAAAAAATGGTTAAATAACAATATCGTTAATTTTGTTAAACCAAACTATATTGATGGTATTTCTAAACAAGAAGTGATTGTTATTTTAATTAATAAAAAGTTGTCGTACAACAAAACAAACATTAACTTAAAAAATATATGAATAAGACTATTATTTTGTTCGTCTGACTATTATTTTGTTGAATTCTGTCAAATTAAACTAGATAATAGTATATTTTATTTTTAACTATTATCGAATTGTAATTCTAACCCAGTATTAGTTCGCTGTATTATTGTACTTGGTAGACAAACCAATATTATTGTCGTCTTCTAGAAGTTCTAAAAGAATTACCATAAAATTTGCTTGCTTACCACGTAGTCTATTACAGAAATTATTCTCAGATGACGCCACATACAAATCACTGACAATAATCAATCATGCATTATCTTATACTCTTATGAATTTATAGAAAATTAATAACATGATTGCAATGTTCAAATTCTCTCAGGGATCATCGATATATTTGGATGGATCTTATAAACGATCTCTAATCTCTGGTTTGGGTGGTCTGATGTCTCAATACTGAGATTTTGGCTAACCAAAAAAAACTTCATCATACAATAAAGTGTAAATCAACCTAAAAATTAGTTGGTGAACAAAAAACAAAGTCGTTGTACTATTTAATTGTAAACCAAATTGAAAATGGTTAGTGAACATAAAAAAATGTCATTGTACTATTTAATTTGTTGTTCTACAAGAAGATATGATTATTAAACTACTATTTGTTTACGAAAACAAATAAAGTTGTATGACTATTCTTTTCTGATTGATTTAACTATGAAACTAGATAGGCGCGATTTCATATGCTCTTTTTGATTGAATTTACCTATCATTTTCTTTGAGTGTACTACTATTTGCGAAAGGGCGATTTTAAGTAACAATGTTGTGCCTGAAGCAGATGCTATTGAAATAATAACAAACTGTTGTAAAAAATTGTTTATAACAAACTACCTACACCTAAAAAAAGGTTCTGTAATTGCTGTTCTTAGAAGCTGACGAATAGTATATGAAATCATCAAATGTCCGAAAAGAGAATGCATACACTCAAAGAAAATGATAGGTAAATTCAACCAAAAAGAGCATATGAAATCACGCCTATCTAATTTCATAGTTAAATCAATCAGTAAAGAATAGTCATACAACTTTATTTGTTTTCGTAAACAAATAGTAGTTTAATAATCATATCTTCTTGTAACAAATTAAATAGTACAATGACATTTTTTTATGTTCACTAACCATTTTCAATTTGGTCTACAATTAAATAGTACAACGACTTTGTTTTTTGTTCACCAACTAATTTTTAGGTTGATCTACACTTTATTGTATGATGAAGTTTTTTTTGGTTAGCCAAAATCTCAGTATTGAGACATCAGACCACCCAAACCAAAGATTAGAGATCGTTTATAAGATCCATCCAAATATATCGATGATCCTTGAGAGAATTTGAACACTGCAATCATGTTATTAATTTTCTATAAATACATAAGAGTGCAAGATAATGCATGATGGATTATTGTTAGTGATTTGTATGTGGCGTCATCTGGGAATAATTTCTGTAATAGACTACGTGGTAAGCAAGCAAATTTTATGGTAATTCTTTTAGAACTTCTAGAAGACGACAATAATATTGGTTTGTCTACCAAGTACAATAGTACAGCGAACTAATACTGGGTTAGAATTACAATTCGATAATAGTTAAAAACAAAATATACTATTATCTAGATTAATTTGACAGAATTCAACAAAATAATAGTCAGACGAACAAAATAATAGTCTTATTCATCTATTTTTTAAGTTAATGTTTGTTTTGTTGTACGACAACTTTTTATTAATTAAAATAACAATCACCTCTTGTTTAAAAATACCATCAATATAGTTTGGTTTAACAAAATTAACAATATTGTTAGTTAACCATTTTTTTTGTTGAATTTACCCATACTATTTCTTTGAGTGTAAGAGCATTTAATAATGCTGACTTTAGGACGGAGAATATTCATTTGACAAATACAGGGCAAATTTGAAATACACGTGAATATTTGAACCTGTTACGTACTATGACTCTCAAAAATAGAATCTTGTAAAATATGTGAAAAATAAGGAAGATAAAAAATTGTTAAATTTTGATCTAAAATATCTACCACTCTCATGAACACACATCTAAACTTTCTTTTTCCCAGCTGATCGTTTGAAGGCTAACGCAGTTCGATCATTGAAATGTGAATTCGCCGCAGACAAATCTCCTAGTATGCCAGGCAGTAAAGCGGTTTTTAGCTATAAGGACTACAATAACAGCAGTGTTTCGGTCTCGGTTTTATTTAACAAGTTCGATGTGTGTAGTAGGATGGGCTGAAAAACACGAAAATTTGAATTTACAGATGGCCCACTTACTAACTACTAATTACTATGTATCTAAAACTAATTCGGGTAGATTTTTAGCCAAATCGGTGAATATTTAGCTGGCCCACCAAGGCCTTGAAAATGAAAGAAAGGGCCAATTTTTCGATTTTTAACATTTTTTAAATGGACATTTGAAATTTTTTTTGACTCTTTATTAATGCCTAAATGCGTGTAGCAAAAGTTTTTCGAATAAAATATTTTTCAGTTCCAGGGAAATTAGAAATTTGTCACTAAAACGTAGAATTCGACGAAAATAAGGTTTTCTTTATAAAATTTCTAATTTCCCTGGAACTGAAAAATATTTTATTCGAAAAACTTTTGCTACACGCATTTAGGCATTAATAAAGAGTCAAAAAAAATTTCAAATGTCCATTTAAAAAATGTTAAAAATCGAAAAATTGGCCCTTTCTTTCATTTTCAAGGCCCTGGTGGGCCAGCTAGATATTCACCGATTTGGCTAAAAATCTACCCGAATTAGTTTTAGATACATAGTAATAAGTTAGTAAGTGGGCCATCTGTAAATTCAAATTTTCGTGTTTTTCAGCCCACCCTAGTGTGTAGCATAGATCTAGTCCGGGGTCCAAGCACTCCAAAATCAAGATGACCTGTTCCGATATGACGTACAAATGTTGATATAAGTAATGAAGAGAACATTACCTGGGGCATTAGAAAACACTTGTCGGATAAATTTTTGCTCTTGCGGAACTTCAGAAATCACAAAAAAGATGGCGGATTGATAATTACAAAATTTTGTTTTACAATGGTTATTCTCCGTTAAAACAAAAACTATGTAACCTACCGATCTGATTTTTGGTCTGTATACTCAAAAGATATACGTGATTCTAACACAGCTATTAGTATTTTTGAAAAGAATATTTTTAAAAAAATAATTAAAATCAAACGGTTGATATTTACGTTCTAAAAATTTCGATATGCGGACAACTATGTTAAATTTATGAAATTCTTATATACAATTGCTTACCAAATATAGTCCATATATTGAAAAAGTTTTTTTAAAAAATATCCTGTCGATAACGTATACAGTTTTTTGTTTATGATTTTTTTATGAGGCGCGTAATTATGTAGCATTAAAATAAAAATAGTCTACACGATAATTGGTACAGTGTAACAGTAAAAAGCACTATATTGTTCAATATAATTGCAAATTTGAATTACTTTATGTTAATAATACAACAAAACGAATGAAAGTAGTAGTCGGGCGTTGCCGATTGCGGCCACTCATTAAAAGAAGATAATAATCGATACAAAGTGAATTGTGTGTTCGAGCAAAATGTTAATCAAATAGGTATTCGCAATTGGCCATACCCGAGTATAACTTCTACTCGTTTTTATATTGTTTAAGAAATAAAACATTAGTGAGAAATATTATTTTAGGTATTTAGCATATTTAATAGAAAGCAGAAAAGGGAGTTATTTTAAACAAAACATTAATGTTGTATATTATGTATTTTGTGTGTATAACTATTCTAACATTTTAGTCAGAATCACTATCATTATAAAATGATGCATATTGCTTTTTCCCTTAAAACAATTTTCAGGAAAAGCAGCACAAGAGCACGCAACTGAATACCACTCACAAGAACATTTTGTGTCGCATTTTATTTTACAGTTGCACTTTTTAATTTAAGTTCAGATAAACTTTTCTTGTCGACATCGGTACCAGCTCCTGATTTCCAATTCTGCATCCAAAATTTTGCGCAAGAGGTAATTTGAAATGACGGTTCACAACACTGTTTAAAAAATAGTAATATTTGTAACATGTTGTTGAAAAGCATCTTCCGTCGGTGGGAGGGAGCGTAAATCACTTTTATTAAATTATTTTACCTTTTAATAATTTTCAAACGTATACGTATAATACATTTGTAAAGTTGACGTGTATGTACATTGAAAATATTTGCAAAAAACTGATGTGGGGGATGTAAGATGAGTAATGGAATATATTAAGACAGATTTTGGAATTTTTCTCTGTTTGTCTGCTTGTCTGTTTGAACGCGCATCACGCAAAAACTACTGAACCAATGAGGTTCATCTAAACTTGGAGTAACATTTAGTTCTTATTTCATCGAAATCGGCCTAGACTAAGCCAAGTTTTATGAAAATCGGTCTAGCTGAACAGGAGATACGGATACTTTTAAGATTAAACTTCTGTAATATTCCAGAAAATTCAAGAGTACTCTGGAATATTCCAGAAAATTTGTGAGTTTTCTGAAATATTCCAGAATGGTGATTCTACCTCAAACGTCGTTTATAAAGAAGCTTTTTAGTCAATTTCAAAATTCCACGCGAACGTAACCGCGGGCATAGCTAGTAAATAATAAATATGAACCGCAAACAATAATCAATCGATTTAAACAATCAAACACAAATAGTTTTTATAACGTTAAAATGTTAAGACAAATAATTTCACACTATATACATAAGTACATACGCCTAGTAAACATAAACATACCAGCTAATTCCACTGTAAACTGTTTTCATGCGCTTTATGAATTTTAGGAGAGTTGTCGTCTTTATTACATGCGCCGGATCATGCACCCATTTTAAAAATTCACAACTCGAATACTATATGCAATATCAACTTAGTTCTTGTCTTAAAAACATTTTCAATATATTGGGTATGTTTGTTAGCATAGTTTATACACAAAAAAATTAAAATTGAAGTACTTGCTTGTATGTTGAAATTCTTACTACAATATTTTATAGTTACAGATTTCATATTTTTTTTCCAAAAAACTAAACATATTTAAACAGTGCCATCGAGCCTCATCCAAGCGCTTATGTCTTTAGTGTATACTGTAAAAACATTAGATGGATAGGACTCATAGTTTCTTTTACAGGACGTGTTATGTATTAAAAAACATTTTTTTAGGAATTATCATTTCGTCTCTTTTTTTATCATTTAAGAAGTTATGCAAGAGCTGATAAGAATCCGACAAGTCATTTCTGGTGTCCTATTTGCAAATCTGAAGTTGAAAAATGTACGTCATGTCGGAACAGGTTACTTGGAATTTAGAGCGATTTCGTACTGTTGGACCCCAGACTAATCCATGTTACTTCGTTGTTTCGTTTTAATAATGTTTCACAATTTCTTAGATTTTAGTGCTTTAGTTAGTTATTTACAATGACAATGGAATGAAACGAGGTAAATATCTAGCAGTGTTCTTGAGAAAATTTGGCAAATTTGGAATACTGCTTGTAGGCATGAAGGTCAGTGTTTTCCCTGCGGGGCGGCTTTAGGTTTTTTTTTTGTTAAAACTTTATCTATGGAATTCTGAATTTAAAACACCGCGGATTAATTAATTAAGCTAAACTTAACTACTATTCACCCTATATAGATGTATTATATTTCAAAAATTTTTATTGAAAAAACTGCAAAATGGAAAACATTTCCTACCGTTTCTGCAGCCGCTAGTCAATTTTCTCTCAGAAACTATTAACAAATACAACAATACCCCGGTAATAAAATAAAAAGTCGTCAGAACAGTGCCAGTGGGACAGGACTAGAATAAATGGGATCTTTCAACTTATAACAGCAATTTAAAAATTAATATAATTTATTTTTAATGATTGAAAACAATTATTTTGGGTATTTAGTAGATAACTGTCGAAGAAACCATTCGCTTCTTTCATGATCAATAAAGTATGAAGAGAACGAATGTTTCTTTGAAAGCTGTCTGCTAAATTATATCTATTTCGGGCTCCAAAAAGTGTTTAAAAAATATTTTAATGCCTAAGGCAGTCAACTATAGTTAATCCATCAATAATGACAGATGATAAAGAAAATAAAAATATGGTAAAAAAAGTGCTGGATAGAGGGACTAATTTTTAAATTGTTCGATTAGTGAATTGCGCTTTTAATCATGTGGTACAACATAAAAGAATAGCACTTAACTACAGAGGAACAATTTTCTTTATATTGTAAAAAGGTAAAATAATTAAGAAATATGTTTTCAGCAGTATTACTGAAAAGTACAAAACATAAAAGATCTATCTTTTCTATTGAATACAATTATGGATGCAGCACACCGACCCCCGCAGATAGAACACCGACCCCCGCAGATAGATCTCAACAATCCACGAATAATTGGAGGTTAATAAACACGCCTCATCGACAACATACACTCACCCACACACACAAACACATACACACAAAATGGTCCTTATATTAATTAGTCTTATATATAGTTTTCAACATATGTGTCATTGATATGCTGGAAACGCCATGTTCAACGATCTCAAGGCTCTGGAGTTAAAAGTAAGGCATTTGAAGCGCTGTGTCCCTGGATACTTTTGATCAGGACCTCGAAATATACAACATACTAGAATTTGAAGCAATTTGACCGAAAGCCATTTTACAGGGGGAGTGTGCGGGGTCCTTTCGAAATATTATCTTTTAACCGGATATCATTAAGAACACTTGAATTTTAAAACAATTGATCATCATTATGATTAGTCTACAAAACAATCGTAATTGTGTTGAAAGTTGATATAGCTACACATAATTTACCAGATAAGATTCAAAGCTCGATGGGAATATGTCAAGATTATTCTCCAAGTTAAAATATGTCATCTTATCATGTTATTTATTAATCAAAAATACATGTAACAATTAATATAATTTTCACTGATCATAAATCAGTTTTCTTCGTTGACAATAAGCATTAAGCGTCCAATACCTGCTGTATGTAATTTTTCTCATTCAAACAGTTTTTTAGATAGAGCGCCAACAGGCAGGCAGACAGATAGACTGAATGACTGTATCGAATGACCTCCATTCTCATAATCTAGATATTATGAAGTGTGGAAATCCTACATAAGAGATCTAGCGTGATTTTTTATAAGGAAAATAGTAGACTGGAAAAACCATAAACCATATTATTATATAATTAAACAACCTTAAAGCAATAGCAGAATAATGACTGTATATGGACCTCCAAACGGTGATTATGATTTATTCCTAGAAATTCTTAATTTTGCACTTTTAAATTTTTTAAAATCTTTTCTAAGTGTTAGGAAGTAATGTTTGTATCAGGTGATTTCTATTTATAACCTAGATAGTACCAATATTCCAGGCTTATTATCTAAATCTTCTCAGAAGTGTATATATATCCAAATGAATCCTCAATATTCTGGCAATATATATCTCCCAAGTGAATATTCCTGGATTCAATCGTAAGAATATACCACTGAAACATTCTGGAGCATATTCATTAGAATATTCTGCAAGTACATACCAGGAATATTTATGTATCTACAATAAATAATGATACTGAACCTACTTGTTTTCTTTCACCTAAACAATGAAACATATTTTTTTGTTGTATTCGGAGTCGCATTTAATAAAATATATAATATAAGAAACAAAAATTAATTAAAACTAATTTCAAACATTTTCGGGAGTGATAGCACAGTAACTAGAGGTTTTTAACTTCGGAAGAAGAATTAGATTTCATTCATTTTTAGCACCTTTATAGTAAATGCATCAAAGAAAAGTTTCTATATTATTCGGGGGCTTGCTAATTTATAGGGGGTGGATGTCACTCCTTTTTAGGGAGTGGCAACTAAAAGAAAAAGAAAACATTGGAGCCGAAAGAGAATCAAATTTTGTGAAGAAAAGATTCTATGCAACTGAAATTGATAGTCTTTAAGTTATATCGAAAATTGGGATTTTAGCTTGAAAAAGAGTTTAGGTTTTCATCAAATAACTCGCAATGTATTGCATTGAGTGAATAAGAAAGCTATTGCATTGGGGACGAATTTCATTTTATTCCTAATATCTGTAGAGTTAATGGCTTCGGAGATCTGGAAATGTAAACGTGACATTCGAACGTCTATAGGAGGAAGTATTTATTTTAAATGTTAAATACCTTAGAAACCATCGCAGTTACGTTAAAAATGCAAAACGAGTTGAAGTTGCAGTCGGCCACGTTCGACTGTAACTGCAACTGCAAATCCAAGCCGAGAAAAGTTTTGCTTGTTTTAAGACCCGTAAACAGTTGTCAAGCTTAAGACAAATTATACAGGGTACTCTAAAAATTAGAAAATATCAAATCGAATTTTATTTAATTTTAAGTTTTTTTCGATTATGAAGAAAGTTTAAATAGTTTCATTGCAAAATAAGGAAATAAGAATTTTCAACAAAGTTCAAAATTATTCCATATGCGGACCTAGTACACATTTTTCTAATATTTTTCTAAACTCTTCATAGGGATGAGATCACATCTTCATTTAAGGTTGCAATAGCATCCACAATTTTTTGCTGTAATAAATCTATGTCGTCTTCGAAATGGTTTGCATATACTTTTTGCTTTAAATACCCACATAAGAAGTAATCCAAAGGGGTTAGATTTGGCGAACGGACTGGACATGCTGTTCGTTCATAGCATCCATCTGTCGTGGAAGTGATTATCTAATCATTGTTAACTAGAATTGTAGAATGTACTGTGTATCCATTCGATTTTCGAGAAACAAAGGCGCAAACCGCGGTCGTCTATCTTTTTCAACTACTGGATAGATAGTTTTTGGAAAATTCGCATTTTTTGATGACCTCTATCACCAAGTGTCGAATAGAAAATCGAGTAACACATTCTTAAGGCACTTTTTTGAGTGAAATCCCTTGCCGATAAGAAGAAAATTATGCATACCTCAGTTTTCGAGATATAGACATAGCTTGTGTTTTTTTTTAATGGAACACCCTCTAAATTATTTCATTATTCGATCGCAACTTAAATTAACTATCCAATGATATATCATATGTTATATGGATTCAATGGTTGCTACCGAGTAGACGTGTTTCTTATCAGCTGCTGTTTTTAATAATTCTAAGTGTAAAAGTCAACTGAGTGAGATAAAGTAATCATAGAAAAACTGTTTAAAAAAATAGTCAATTTTAGTTACTATTAAGTAATAACGTAAAAATGTCCAAGGTTCTGGAAAAAAAGGAAATGAAGGAAAAACTTCTTGGTGTAACAAATGCTCTGCTAAGAGATAAAAAATTTTTAGAAAAAATTGTTAGTGATGTTGTGGAAGCTGTAAGTGAAAAAATTGAGGAAATGATAGAGAATGAATTAAGTGAAGTTCGGGAAGAGTTAAATAAAGTGAAAAACGATAATATTAAACTGCAATTGGAAATGGACAGAGTGGAACAAAATTCTCGCAAAAACTCAGTAAGAATATTTGGAATAAGTGAGGAAAGAAATGAAAACATTACGAAAAAAGTGCTAAGTATTTTTAATAATAAAATGAGTTTAAATATTAAAGAAGATTCCATTAAAGAATGTTATCGCACTGGTCCGCAAAATGATGGCGAAAAAGCAATGTCGGTCGTCGTGGAGTTCTACAACAGTGTCACCAAAGAACGTGTGTATGTGAATAAAAAGAAGCTGAAAAACAGTGGCATCGTTGTGCGTGAAGATATAACGAAAATGAGATTGGACCTCCTTAATAGTGCTGTTGTTAAAGTGGGCATAAAAAATACATGGACTTATAAAGGTACCGTATTTATCTTTTCTAATGGTAGAAAACAGAATTAATGTGTTGGCAGATTTAAACTCGATTGGCGCTGGTGATGATACACAAACAGCTGACAATTGACATGTCTTTGTTGTTTATCCAAGTTTACTCAACTTCTCAAATTTATTACTAATTATTATTTTTGTTATTAATACCACACATTTATAAAAAACAAAACATATTTTTCTATTACCTGTTAGATTCAATTTAGTACTAATAGGGGGATATAAATAAATTATAAATTTTGTATTAAATATTATCTCTAAGAAGAAATCTAATCTTACTATCAATACATAAATTATATTGGTTTACTTCTCACTATACCCAGAAAATTTTTGAACATTTGTTCCTTTTCATTTTAATATTTCCTGTAAAATAAAGGTCGAATAAACTATTATAAATTATTGTTATTATTCTTTTATACTAGACGATATATATATTTAATATATAAGCAGGATAACTTGCAAGTATAGAGTATACTTATAGATTTCAGTTATAATCTATTCTGTTGTGGACTTTCTTAAGTTTAGGTATAAAAATTTATTGCCTTGCAGTAACTGCTAAAAAAAATAATCTGTAAATAATTTGTGTAGTTCTTGTAACTCATATAAAAATAATTTTGGTGTAGTAGTATTCTAATTTGGATTAATTATTATTTTTTACAATTGCAATTACATAAAATAAATAGATATAGATATAGAATGAGTAGTAAGTTCAAGTTATGTCATTTGAATGTTAGATCGCTATTGCCAAAATTAAATGAATTCAAAAATATTGTAGATAAAGTGAATGGCGATATTCTGTGTCTTAGTGAAACATGGTTATCAAACAATATTCCAGATGATGTCATTAATATACAGGGTTATAGTTTTGTAAGGAAAGATCGTCAAACAAGGGGAGGAGGAGTAGGTATGTATATTAAAAACAATATAAAATATGATGTGGTTAATTTAGAAGAAATAAACCTTGAACAGGTGTGGGTCTGCGTCAACATTGGTAAAAAAAAATTGCAATTGGGACAATTTATAGAACACCCACTCTGAATGCGACTTTATTTTTAAATATGTTTGAAGAAGTAATATCCAGTCTATTGCCTACCTGTGATGAAATAATGTGTATGGGTGATTTCAATTTAAATATGTTAAATAATGAGGATGATTAGGTAAAAAAATTCAACAGTCTGTTGGATACATTAGGCCTTACTCAAGTAATCGATAAACCAACTCGAATAACGAGATCTTCACTATCACTGTTAGACCTACTCTTAACTTCAAATAATAGTACAATTTTAAACAAGGATGTATTAGACTGTGATATATCAGATCATAATTTAATTTATTGCCATGGTTTTTAATATTTGATATGGATGATGTTAATGATAAGATGAATTTTGTTAATAATAACTTAAATAATCTGTTTGACATTCATGCACCATTAAAAGAATTTAGGATATCAAAGGAGAAAAAACCGTGAATAACAGATAACATCAAATTTATGATAAAACTTAAAGACAAGGCTCTTAAAAAATTCAAAAAAAGCAAAATTCCGGCACACTGGGATTATTACAAATCTTTGAGAAATTTGGTTACAAGCAGCATCAAAAGAGAAAGAAAGGCGTTCTTAGATTATCAAATTTCAACATGCAGCAAGTCGGGTCAAATCTGGAAGGATATTTATAAACTAAAAATAATAAATAAAACAAAAAATAATACTATTCCAGATAACTTACAAGATGTATATAAAATAAATAATTACTTTTTAAATTCGTGTATTGATAATAATTTTTTAATTGACACAGAACTCCATGACTATTATACTAATAACAGAAAAGCAAACTTTACCCAACTATTTACGTTCAAGGAAGTGAACGAATCTGATGTAGAAAATATTATAAACAATATAAAAACGAATGCCACTGGATATGATAATATAAATATTAAACTTTTAAAATTATGCTGCCCTCATTTGATACTTTATATTACACATATTGTAAACTTTTGCATAAAAAATAGCGTTTTTCCTGAAATATGGAAAAAAGCATTAGTGACACCACTGCCTAAAGTAGCAGATCCTCAAGAACTAAAAGACCTTCGCCCCATAAATATACTGTGCACTATGTCCAAGGTGTTAGAAAGAATTATGGAGACGCAAATTAAAGATTTTTAAAAAAAATATGATATTTTACCTGTGACACAATCTGGTTTCCGATCCGGATATAGCTGCAATACCACACTTCTTGGCATGACAGATGACATATTTAGAGCTACAGATGATGGTAATTTAACTGCACTTATTCTTTTAGATTTCTCAAAGGCTTTCGATACCATAAATCACAAAATTTTGCTTTCAATTCTCTCATTCGTTGGATTTGGTATCGAAGCTATTAATTTAATAAAAAATTACCTTTTCAAAAGATCTCAAATTGTAAATTATAAAAGGAAATCATCTAATTCAATAGATTTAAAGCAAGGGGTCCCACAAGGGTCCATATTAGGCCCATTACTATTTTCGATATACACTTGTAATATTAATTCATGTTTAACTCATTGTAAATTTCACATGTATGCCGACGATACTCAAATTTATGAATGAATTTTTCACACAATCAATCAAATGAAGCTATGACTCTAATAAATTCAGATTTAGGGAACCTTGTGGAATTCTGTAAAAAACATGCACTTGAAATTAATTCTTCAAAGTCATATTTCATGTTATTTGGGAAGAAGTGTATACGTGATACAATTACTCAAAAATTCGCAATAAAAGTGGGAAATGAGGTTCTATTGCAATGCAATTTATGTAAGAATTTAGGTGTTTTTTTAGACAGAGATTTACGTTTCGAAGAACATATTGTATGATGTAGTCAAAAAGCCTACTGTAATTTAAAAATTTTATATGCAAATAGATATTGTCTCAGTAGAGACCTGAAAATATTGCTGTGTGACTCCTTAGTACTATCGTGTTTTAATTATTGTGACTCCTTGTATGACTCTTGTATAACGGAATCTGTTAAATCTCGTATACAGAAAGTGCAAAATTCGTGTCTTAGATTTATTTTTGGTATACGTAGAAGGCAACCAATACCACACACTCTTCAAGCTGCTAAGTGGCTCAACATGTCTAATAGACGTAAATTACACACATCTGTTTTATATCATAAAATCATAAAACTACAGACTCCTCCTTACTTATTTAAAAAAATTTGCTTTAGGCGAACTGCACATAGTATTAATATTCGCTCAAAAAATTTACTAACGATCCCTTCCCATAAGTCATCCTTTTACAAACGATCATTTGCTTACAATATTGCAAAATATTATAATGTCATAATTCCAGAAAAGCTAAAAACCTTATCGATATCAAGTTTCAAGAAGACCTTTAGAAATATCCTATAAGAAAGTTAACTCAAGTAACGTTTCATTATATAATTCTCAGGTAAATATTTAATATGTTGAAATTCTTTATTTTGGTAACATAGGAAAATATTTGGTATTGTTTCACATTGTATCCGTTTTTACTTGGGCTAAATGGAAGAACAGACGGCTATTCATTAGCCGAACTGAATTTATGCCCCTTTTTCCATTTATTTGTTATATAAATTTATATTTGTATATATAAAATATTTAATTTCTTTTTGTAAAACAACATCTGTTTATGGTTGGAAAATAAATGTATTATTATTATTATTGAAACACCCCATACCCCAGTCGTATATTTATCTCTCTCTTTTGGGTGAGACAGAAAAATATACAAAATTTCCCATTTACGTGCTTGTATTTTTGTTAAACCATAATTCTTTTTATAAAGTTTGATATTACTTGTTTCTATTTACTGATCAAATTTATTTATTAATTTTGGCAACCTTGGTACTGTTTTATTTGACTGTACTTTATTTAATACTGATTTCACTGTAATTACAAATTGTATTTGTAATTGATTTATTTTGTCTAAAGAATTATATTCTTATTTAAAATCTCACTTATTCCTGAAAAGTAGAATATTGAAGGAAAACACAGAAAACGTTTTAATACGTTTATTTTAGACAACTGTCATATTCATTTGAAACATTGTATTATATAATTGTTGGGGCAATTGCCACAGTTTACATGAAAAGAAGGAAAGCATTCGTTGGGACAATTGTCACATTAATCCGTCGAATAATCAGGTCAGCTATGCAAACAATAAAATAAATTGTTTACAATGACAATAGTCATTTTCCTGAAGTATTTATAATGGTCGTCGTCATACGTAAAGTTTGACACAGCTCGGGAAATTTCCCAATCATGATAATAATATGGTGATAAAAAGGCAATCAACAAAATCTTATCTAATTGCCACGACAACTGTCGTTTCGAAGCGTAGTGTTGTTGTTGTGGCTAGTTACAATTGCACTTGGCCGAGACCAATTGGTCCCATTTCGTTGTATCGTTGTTATTTATATATAGATGAAGTGACAACCAACAAAATCTTGTGCTTGCCTTTCGAAAATCTTCGAAATTAAACTGATAAAAAAAAAGAGTTGTGTTCAAATCTTATCATATGTAAATGATAACTTGGTGAGGTATAAATGCAGAGATGGCAATTAAGAAATCTTAAATGCAAAAGCTGAAGACTAATAATTGCAAAATCTGCAATAGACCATTCGCGACTGTACTAAATATTATTTACATAGCTGAGCGGAGTATTAAAACAACAATGGTTGTAATAACATTTTAAAAACCCAACGAAACTTTCCATTAATTAAACTACTAAAATAGTTGCAAATCACAATGCATACTTTTAAATAAATAAACCATTATCAAAGTACCACAATGAAAACCTAAACGCAAATTACTTTTGAGTTGACTTCGCAGATTATAGAGTCGTAAATTTTAAGGAGAAGAAGAAAAAGCGATTAACGTTGTCATTAGGTTAAATTTAGTAAATTTAGAAAAATAAAAATTCGAGTTTAATTTCATATTAAATTAATGAGTAGAACAAAAATGACAACGCGTCGCATATGATTGAATAATTTTTTATACTTATTGTTTGATATACTGTGAGGTCTCCAGTTAAATCTCCCCCAGCTCCCATAGTAGCGTCGGCGTCGTGTGCGTCGCCCATCTTAAGAGCGAACTTGAAAGTACACAGTGCTAACGAAGTTAACTAACATTTGCCCTCTCCCGCAGGGCGGGCGAGTAACCCACGGTAGGCACCTCACGGTCTAGCCAAGAGCAACCCCAGAGGGTTACACTCGGACAGACAATGAACTACCCACTCAAAGCACTCGTCGCTCTGTGCGGAGAATGAAAAAGCCAGTAAACCTTTTTATTTCAACGGTCCCTGCCTCATCGTTCAGCTTTCACAGATTCGTAAGAAAATCTGTATAACTACGGAATCATATATGATGACACGCACTACGGAACTATCCACGGATAGCCCGCAAATACGTACCATCTGACGATGGTCGCACTACGTACCACCTTTGGGGGTGGCCGCACGGCTGAACTCAAACAAAAGCAGATACCGGAGTAATTAATACTGCCAGCAAGTGTACTCTCGAAGAGCAGGTCAATAATAGACAAATTTGTTTCCCCGGAACCGCGCTTATATAGGATTTTAAAATAGAGACAAAAATTCTCAAACTGAAAGGGTGAGAAGGACAGTAAACCAAGCGAGCTTCGCGATCTACGCAATATTTGTCACGTATGCACCTAACGCTCGACCAACCCTTCGGTTATCTAAATTACCCATTAATAAGAAATTTCGAACTTAAGTCTTTAATGAATATGGCGTTCTATCGTTTACGTTGATGATCTTTCTGTTTATGTAACACATTCTTTTAGCCGATACGTTTGTGAGAACCTCAACTTTTGCGTCGAAATAAACCCAGTTAAAACTGTACACAATATTATATAGAAAATAATATTTCTGTATTTAAGTAAATTATGCATGAAATCGATTTAATTGTTATCTTGATATATTTAATTTTGATTTGCATTGTTTGAAAATTCTAAAATAGGTAAATTCTATTTAGGAAATTAATTTGTAAATGCACGAGGTACAGGGTGTTACATTATTATTATATTTATCTCTAGAAAATGTGGTTAATTTTCGAAAAATTTAATATATTTGTGAGGAGGCCATGGAAAACTATTAACAACAAGAACAACACTTTTTATAATATAAAATAATTTTGCCAAAAAATAGGAAAAACTAAACTAAAATAAATGTTGGAATTATCTTCTATTGACATCTATGCATATCGCATTTCTAATATTTATTGAGAAGGCCGTGGTAAAAAAAGAAAATCGATATAATCGTAAATATCAAAAACTTATTAGTAAGTTAATTGTGAGTGAGCACTGTTAGAAATGGTTCAATTTAGTAATGGTGAAAAATAAGATATGATTAACTGTTTTATAGAATGCAGAGAAGATTCAAATTTAGCTTCCGAGCATTATAGTTTATTTTTTCCTATTTTTGGAAAAATTGTTTCCTATTATAAGAAGTGTTGTTGTTGTTAATAGTTTTCCATGGCCTCCTCACAAATATATTAATTTTTTTGAAAATTATCCACTTTTTCTAGAGATAAATATGACATATGATATATCTTTGGATAGCTAATTTAATTGTGATCGAATAATGGAATAATTTACAGGGTGTTCCATTTAAAAAAACACAAGTTATGTCTATATCTCGAAAACTGAGGCATGCATAATATTCTTCTTATCAGCCACGGATTTTAAAAAGTGCCTTAAGAGTATTAACTCGATTTTCGATTCGACAATTGGTAATTGAGATATAGAGGCCATCCAAAAATGCCAATTTTTCAACGCTCTGTAGCTCGCTAGTCGAAAAATATAGACGATCGAAGTTTGCGCCATTGTTTGTTTCTAGAAAATCGAGCTCAGGACACCTACATTGGTTTTAGTCTATCTACCATAGTTTTAGAGAAAACCTTAAATCCCATATAATTTGGTCCACCCTGTACTAGTAGAAGGTCTACATGTGGAATAATTTTCAACTTAGTTGAATAAAATGTTATTTTGGTTTGAAAATTAGTATTTCCTTATTTTGCAACTAAACTCCATATTTAAACTTTTCTTCGTAATTGAAAAAACTTTGTTAAATAAAATTTTCAAATCAAATGTAAAAAAGGTAGTTTTCTTAAATATTTTCTAATTTTTATAATACCGTGTACAATTTATCTTAAGTTTATCAACTGTTTACGACTTCCTAAGACAAGCAAAATTTTTATGAAGAATTACTTTTTCCCGGCAAATCAAAAATAGGAAAATTTACAAGAGTGTGGTACCCCATCCGGGGACACCCTGTATATTGTCCTCATTCCGGTAGATGTGCCCAAAAAATAACAGGATTCGGAGGAAAACATCCGAGGATTCGGGAGAAAAAACTACAGTTTTATTAGTTTAAGTTTTTTATTTAATTTTTACAGTTACAGTTTTATCTAGCACTAAAATGACAAATGACTATATAACAAAATAACATATCCAGTATCCAGTAAATTATAGTAGCAGCTATTCATCATGGACTGTAGGGAAAGATGGCTGATCACATACTGCAACAGAAATATGGCATTATTTGCGGTATCAAATGCTTCGCATGCAAAATATTTATTATACAGAATGTCCCAGGACTGTATGTCAATAACTTAGGAGTATCTAACCTATTCCTAAAAGATCACACCCCATATCTTGAGAAGGGTGATATTTTAGAACGTCGAGTAACAGAAATAGATTTTCTAAACATTTGTCTCAAAAATATCACTATTGTTTCGGGTCAATAAAGTCGACGTTTTTCGAGAAAAATCAACTTTCATTCGGCAAAACTCACCGAAGAGGAAAGTAATCATTAATCAAAATGTCAAACTTCCTAGCAAATGATACTGTTCGGATGTATTATCATCTGAGAGATATTATCAGTCTGATATCAACAGACTCGAAAATGGACAAAAGAGAATATTAAGTTTTATTTTATTTAAGTTGCATATTGATAAAACCAACTAACTATTCATACGAAGAAAGTCTTCAGTTGCTATGTATTACGTATCTTTATAAAATACTTCATAGAATTGTGCAAAAATTTGGTTCTAATATTATCAGTAATAAAATAGACTTCACAGAAAATCTGCAATTTTTCAACTTTAGCGTCTAGTCGGAGAACGAGCAATGTCTAAGGTGCACCTTCTATAACACTCGCGAACAACCACCTAAAAAAAAATTGATTCTTATATAAATCGACGTGGCGGATCCGATTTTGGAGTTCTTCAGACAATCCGGAATTGCGAAACTGGTCAAAATCGGCAATTTCCGAAAAATCTCAAATTTTATGGATATTTTTTAATTTTTACTTATCACCCTATATATCCCTTAGTTTAAGTCCGATTAAATTGAAATTTTTAGGAGAGCCAATTTAGACCTTTATTATCATGACGGACATGACAAAAAAAATTTACGTGTCACCAGTAATATTTTTTTTAATAATTGGTGACACGAAATTTGTTAAAAATGCAGCAACAAATACTCGATCCAGAAAACTTTTTTGTTCTTAAAGATAGATGTATATAGTAAGCTACAAAGTTGTAGCCAAAGAATCAAAGACATTTTTTTATTTCAGTGATTTTTTTGATAACTGGCTTGGTTTTTAACATAACGGTGCCGCAATATAGAAAAGAACTATGCCGGCCGCGGCCGGTCACGTACTGCACAAGCGATAACACCATGCATCTCTTGAGAGCGCCAGGATTTGTATTATACTAATAATAACCTATTTAATAATCGTTTATTCAGTAAATTTTAATTTTGAAAAAGGAGCAAAATATAAAAAATAAAGTTTTAAATTTTGATAAAGGCAATTTAGACACACTCATTTTATTTCCACATTTAACTTCTACTCGTATAATTAAGCAGCAATATTTAAGAGATAGTTAACACATTTGTATTTTTTTTATCGCAAATTATACAACGTTTTGGGCTTTCAACGGTCTTCCTTTTTTTATAACCAGTATTAGCTACATCTGTGCTTTTTGCTTTTTGTTTATAAGCTTTTCGGGTGTAACTTCTTCTGAATCTTGCATGATAGACAGGACATTTTGACAAAAATAAATCCCTTTTTTGGTGTAATATTTTAACTTAAGAGAGATATCATCCGGCTTTATAGAAACTGCTTTAAATGCTTAGTCCAGTGCTTCTTCTGTAACACCCTGCACAGTTTCTTCACTATTTTCTTGGCAAAATATGCATTTCATAAAGTTTAACTCTGGGTTTAACTGTTAAAAAAAAGTTGAAAACGCGCACAAAACTGCTGACGTTAAAAAAATTGCTTAAAAGTTGTTCTTTGTTCAAATTAAATATTAAAACTAGTTTTAAATATCTGGAAAAGAAATTCCGTTACTTTAATATGCACTTTACCCTCTATAGCACTTTCCGACGACAACAACTCCTGTCGATCGGTTAAAAACAACTAAATAAACGTTTTATAATAGCTATTTATGTAACCAACACGAGTTACACAAGATTGTCTTGCGTTACATACATGATTTTTCTAATTTTAAAATTCTAAAAACAATTTAAACATAATAAATGAAATGGATGTATTTAAAAATTTTAAAAATTAAGTAATCTTTTTTATAGTTACCTTTGCTGCTATCACACATTACAATTTTAATGTCAAAATTGACAGACGTTATTTAGTCAAGTTACAAGTTAACTGAAGATCTTATAAACAAGGTATGTGCCGATTTTGCCAACAAAATGGATGATAAAATTGATAAAAAGCTTGATAAGCTTTATGACAAATTAAATGATATTACCAAGTCGATTAATAACATAGAGTTAAAAGTTGCTAACAATCAAAAAGAAATCTCCTCTGTTGTAAATACATGCAACACCCTTCAACAATTCATGAAAAAAAACGCCCTGAGGATTCATGGCTTAGTGGAAGAACGTGCTGGCGAAACAGTCCTGGATAATGTCATTAAATTTATCCAAAATGAATTACGTGTTAACTGTACTGAGACCGACATTGATAGTGCATTTCGTATTGGCCAAGTTAGTAATAAAAAACCTCGCATTGTTCTTGTTAATTTTGTAAGGCATCTTAAGCGAAGTGAAGTATTAAACGCAAGAAGGATTTTAAAAGAAAAAGGCGTCTCCTTATTTGAAGATCTTACAAAAAATAGTTATGGTTTACTTTTAGAAGCTAAGAGAAAATTTGGAAATAAGAAGGCATGGTCTGCAGGTGGTAAAATCTTTATCTGGAATGATAATGAAAACAAGAAATATGCAATCACTTGTGAGGCTGACCTACTACTTTATTAATCCGATACAACTATATTTAATGTATGCCTTAGTTATTTAGTGATTTTTTTTGTAATGTCTCTTTTTCTCATTACCTCTATTAATTGATAATAATACAGTGTTTTATCTTAGATTTACTGCGGTCTTTTTTGTTGGGTTTTTGGGTTCCTTTTTTGTTTAAGAAAAACATAGAGTTAATTTACATTCTGATAATAATTTGTGTCCTATCTATCTCTAAATAAATAGGCCATATGAAAGTACTGAAAAATTATTTGATTGTTTCTTGGTTTAAATAGGTTGATTTATGATATAATCGGAGTCAATACGTATATTGTTTTTGATATAATATATATATGAGTGTGTGTGTTATATATGTTTGTATGTATATATGTATATATATATTTTTTATGTGTTAATTTTATCCTAACCTATTGTATATTTAGCTTTGATTTGCTTTTATATCAATTATACTATCTTACATTGCTGATATTTTTATCAACGAATTTAAAAGTCTCACATAAATGTTCCTCATAGAATAATTAATCATTTTATACAATATGGAGCTTCTTAATTTTTGCATATTTCACATGTGTGTTTGCGATGTCACATTGTAAATGGTTAAACTTTTCACACTTTAATATTAGGTCAATATGCACAGGATTTGACTTGTTTTCGGAAGCAGTAGTTGGGGAGTCGCTAGATGTTCTGGGTCTTTCGGAAACTTGGCTTGACTCATCATTTCCAACTAGTGGTATTAGTATTCAAGACTACAAATTGATAAGGAACGATCGTAGCGGCAGGGGGGGAGGTGTTGCTTTCTATATTAAAAAGAACTTGAAATATAAAATATTGGAAACTCCCGACTTGCAAGGTAGTCAATTGGAAACCCTATGGGTAACAATTAGAATATCTGGTAAAAGTATATGCTTGGGGACATTATATAGACCACCTAATTCTAATTTCAGACTTTGTTTAGATCATCTAGAAAATATACTTTCTATGTTTCCTCCTGAATTTGACCATTTAATTTTTGGTGGTGATCTTAATGTAGATTTACTTAATAAGAATAATAATAATACAAGTATGTTTAATGAATTCCTAAACAATTATGGGTTACACCAACAAATTGAACTCCCGACTCGAGTTACGGAATATTCAAGTACTTTGATTGACGTGATTGTTACATCAAGTGATAATATAGTAGTTGAAAAAAATGTTCTGAAAATGGACGATATCTCTGACCACTCACTAGTAACATGTAAATTAAAAATTAAAAAGGACAAACAAGACCCTAAATTCCTTACCTTTCGTGACTTTTCTAAATTTAATTATCAAGATTTCCTCAAGGATTTGTATTCTATTAACTGGGATCTTATTTACTTGTTAGAGAATATCGAAGATATGTTACAATTTTGGAATAATAATCTATTATATTTATTCAATATTCACGCACCTTTCAAAACTGTAAGAATAACTAAGCAACCTGCTCCCTGGCTAACAGAGAATATTAAATATATGATTAAACTAAAAAACGCTGCTTATAGTAGATATAAAAAACTTAATACTGATATATCTTGGAATGAATATAAAGAAATGCGGAATTTTGTAAACACATCTATTAAACTAGAAAAAAGAGCATACCTACAATTTAAATATAAGTTGGATCCTAAAATGTTTTGGCGAACCTTAAAATCTCTTAATCTTACTAAAAACAATGATGTTTCATGCGAAATCACCGATCCAAATTTAATCAATAATTTTTTCATTGAAAATGTACCGCATGTACAAGGTGATGTTGATCTAATTACCGAAAAATATAGTAATTTAAAATTCCCAAATTTTGTGAGTGAATTTTCATTTTCTCCTGTCACTGAAGAAAAGATAAATATTTTAGTACGGTCTATTAAATCTCAAGCTGTGGGTTCTGATGGAATTAACATTAAAATGTTGTCATTAGTATTTCCGCAACTGAGCGAATATTTTACATTTATAATTAACTCCTGTTTATTAACTGGGACCTTTCCTAATGCTTGGAAAGATGCAACTGTTATCCCTGTTCCCAAAAATACCAATAATCTAGATATTTCTAACTTCCGACCTATTAGTATATTACCCACAGTCTCTAAGGTTTTCGGAGCAGTTGAATGCATACTTAACTAATAATAGAATACTAATACAACAAATCAGAGCGGGTTCCGTGCTCGCCATAGTACGACTTCTGCCCTACTTCACGTTACCGACGATTTGTTTAGAGCTAACGATGGTAATCACAACACATGCATAATATTACTAGACTTTAGCAAAGCGTTTGATACATTAAACCATTCTACTTTGTGCATGAAATTAAAATACTTTGGATTAGGTAATATAGCAATTACATTTTTTCTAAATTATTTAAGTAACCGTCGACAAAGAGTATGCGTAAAGAACAATTTTTCTGAATTTAAACACATTACTCAGGGTGTTCCCCAAGGCAGTATCCTTGGACCTCTTTTATTTTCTATATACGCATCCGATTTTCATACGTTTCTAAATCACTGCTCGATCCATCAGTATGCGGACGACACTCAATTATGTTTTTCTTTCAGTTTCGATGATTTTTTATTAGCAATGGATAAAATTAACTCTGATCTAGAAATGATCGCTGATGTGTCTAATGCTCATGGATTAGCTCTAAATGAGTCTAAAACGGAATTGTTAGTTTTTGGTAAGGATAGAATTAAAATTGTTAGTGATCCTAACTTTAAAATTATGCTTAAACAGAAAGTTCTGACCCCCGTTGATGAAACAAAAAATTTAGGTGTATATCTTGATGTCAAGTTAAGATTCACCACGCATGTTACTAAATTGGTACAAAAATCTTATGGAAAGCTGAAACTATTAAATATGCATAAGGAGGTTCTAAGCTCTGATATAAAGCTGCTGTTATGCGATTCACTAATTTTATCTCATCTTGCATACTGCGATATTGTATATTGGCCTGCTCTATTAGCTAGGGACAAAACGACTCTTCAAAAAATTCAAAATGCGTGTATTAAATTTAGTTTCAACTTGCGTAAATTTGACCATATTTCAGAACGATTTTTAGAAAGTAAATGGTTAAATTTAAATGAAAGATTCAAATACCATTTAGCCTGTTTAGTTTACAAAATTGACAAATATCAAACTCCTGAATATTTGTTCTTAAAGCTCTTGAAAGGTAGTGATACGCATGAATGCTCTACCCGCTTTAGGCACCTGTATAGTGTCCCCAAACATAATACCATGCAATTTCAAAGAAGTTTTTCATACAATGCAGTCAAAGTTTTTAACGAACTATCTATGGACATCAAGTCTCTTCCTAGCATTGTTTCTTTTAGCAAACACGTCAAATCCTGGTTGCTTTCAAATAGATAGCCTCATTTGTTTTAGGTCTATCTTTTTTTTGTGAATAGTTTTAAGTTATGTTTTGTTAAATATTTTTAATATTTCTCTCAGTTGGTTGTATGGAAGAGCGACCCGAGGTCGAATACCGCCAACGCATTAAATGTGTATTTGTTTTTTTATTTTGTAATACTATAAATAAAGGCAATTTATTATTATTATTATTATTATTATTATTATTATTATTACAATATTATTTGAAATCCTAATTTGATAACATAATAAAGGTAAATTGTATTAATGCAAAAGTTTTGTTAGCGTATTTTGAAGGAAAGAAGAATTTAAAAGCTTCCACTTTATGGACTTGTATTCTATTTTGTGTTGAATAAACATTGTTTCTTTATCTTTTTGAGAGTTGTTTATGTTTCCTAACTGATGACATAAGGAACTTTTGTAACGTCATATCCTAAAATGGAATTTATTTGACACTTTCCATGAATCAAAACAATGTCATTATTGTCATGTGTAAAATAAAGAAAAAAAGAGTGAAATGAAGACATTTTATTTCACAGTGTGATATAAAACTTATTGGTTTCTATCGAAACAGCAATAGAATTTGTGTTGAATAAACATTGTTTCTTTATCTTTTTGAGAGTTGTTTATGTTTCCTAACTGATGACATAAGGAACTTTTGTAACGTCATATCCTAAAATGGCATTTATTTGACACTTTCCATGAATCAAAACAATGTCATTATTGTCATGTGTAAAATAAAGAAAAAAGAGTGAAATTAAGACATTTTATTTCACAGTGTGATATAAAACGTTTCTATCGAAACAGCAATAGAATTTAGTCTATTTTTATAAAATTATATTGTTTTCTGATTTAGAATGGCGATACAAAAAATTTTGTATACAACTCGAGACTAAAATGTGTTTTTTTTACGAGTGGGGCGTTTATAGTACGAGCCGAAGGCGAGTGCTATAAACCACACACCATTTTAGCCACTTGATATATAAAATACTATTTTGTAACGCCATGTCCTAAAACGACGTTTATTTGACAGTTTCAACGAATCAAAACAATGTCATCATTGACAAGAGTAAAATAAAGAAAAAAGAGTGAAATAAAGGAATTTTATTTAACAATGTGAAATAAAACTTACTGGTTTCTATGGAGACAGCAATAGAATTTGGTCTATTTTTACAAAATTATATTGTTTTCTAATTTCGAATGGCGATACAAAAAAATTTTGTATATAACTCGAGACTAAAATGTGTTTTTTTTTACTCGTGTGGTTTATAGCACTCGCCTTCGGCTCGTGCAATAAATGCCCCACTCGTAAAAAAAGCACCATTTTAGCCACTTGTTATATAAAATACTATTTCGTCACCAGTTACGTAAAATTTTACTTTTCATAACTGGTTACATAAAGTAGGACGTTTTACACTTACGTCAGTTTTGAAAACTGTCACTTTATACGTCAAAATTAGAAAAACCAATATTCACAACTACGCATTATTTTATTCACATCGGGCGGGGCATCCTGAAAGACGAGAAACAAAGCCGCGGTATAGGCCAACCCAATCTTTTATCTTGCGACGCGACTCGGCGCGGCGGTTAAATACTGCAGCACCGTTTTCTTGAAAACTAAGTAAGTTATCAAAAAAATCACCGAAATAAAAAAGTTTCTTTAGTTCTTTGGCTACAACTTTGTAGATTACTATATACATCTATCTTTAAAAACAAAAAAGTTTTCTCGATCGAGTATTTGTTGCTGCATTTTTAAGAAATTTCGTGTCACCAACTTTTTAAAAAAATATTACTGGCGACACGTAATCTTTTTTGCATTTCTGTCATATCAGTCATAATAACAAAGGTCTAAGTTGGCTCTCCTAAAAATTTCGATTTAATCGGACTTAAACTAAAAGAGATATAGGGTGATAAGTAAAAATTAAAAAATTTCCATCAAATTTGAGATTTTTCGGAAATTGCCGATTTTGACCAGTTTCGCAATTCCGGATTGTCTGGCGAACTCCAAAATCGAATCCGCCAGGTCGATTTACATAAGAATCAATTTTTTTTAGGTGGTTGTTCGCGAGTGTTATAGAGGGGCCTTAAAATGTATCGTAGAGATCCCTCGTTCTCCGACTACTCCCTAGATTCAATAAAAGAAATAATTATTTGTTATATGCTGACAATTTTCATTAAATTACAGCAATTATTGTCCTGTTGCAAAAGTCACATCAGCTATTGATAATATCATTTTCATCAAATACAGGTGTCATTGTTTATTTGCAATTTTTTTATATTGTGTCTCTGTTAGTAATAATCTAGGGTAGTATGTCCATATTTTTTTGTGTCAATCTTTTTGTCTTTAATGTATGTATATTTTTCATTATTTATGTTACCAAATGTTTTCACCATTTATATACAGGATGTCTCGAAAAACTCGCATTCCCCTTTATAGACCGGGAGATAGTGACACAAAAGTCCAAGTCATTTTTTACAATTATGTCACTCCTTCAGGGGTCCAATATCATTATTAATGAAACGAAAACTGGAAGTTGTAGCGTAATAGCAAGACAATCAATCGAACTCGGAAAATTACGGATTTCAAACGATTTTTTACATAAAATTCTTGTATTTTCCGGACAATAGAAAATCTTTATTGTGTCTTAGAAGTTGAAACAAAACACAAAAGGTATTAGGTACAGTAGAAACTGATATTTAAACCTCAATAAAAAAACTCTGTGAAAGCGAAATACCATACCGATCGAGTGGTGCTAATAGCCCGCCATATTAAATAAAACAGGTTAATTTTTAAAATTTTGCAAAAATATGTTATACATGCTCATTTTTTTTCAAATAGTCATTCACGAAAATCACCATGCCATACCGTTTCGACGGTTCTAAGTAGTCGCCATACTGCCGTAAAGAAGCAAATTTTTGGGACTAGTGCAAAACAATTTTTTACAGTATAGTACTTTAGTACAGTAAGCGAAGCAGAAAAAGTGGTGAAATCCCCGGCCCGAAAACGATGAAAGGAATTTCCTTATTTTTTTGCAATATGCTTTATAAAATACGTACATTAAAATTTATATTGTCGCATTACCTGCTTTTTATTTTTAAAACTGAAAAATAAAATCACGAAAATACATATACTTATATTTTTGAAGTCACTGAATATGATTATGGTCAAAACATAAGAACCACCCTTAAGTACTGAAAAATTAATAATTCCTCTAATGTTACAAATAAATTCACGAAAATCCATATACTTTTGTTTTTTAGGTCGCTGAATATGATTACAAGGCCTAAATTTATTTTTAAAAAATGGTGGTTACAAAAGAGTAACACCAATTTATAGCTCACTATAAATTTTTCCGAAGTTGAGCGCATTTTTCGTCTAAAGTTCCTGGATTAGTTATTGAGGTCGGTGTAAAAATGAACAAATAGCGAATTCAAACTTTTTGAATGCGATTCAAGTTGTTTGAATTAAAAAAAAATTACAAACTATTAAATGCACAAATAGCTCAGATAAACACTGATATGTACTTATTTGAATCAAACTTACTTAAAGGAACCAATGCACTAAAACGGGAATTGGCTCCTAGCCCATTATTTGCATAAGCCTGGATCTCCAATTTGAACACACTGCATGAGGGAAGGAAGGAGATATCTAGAGCGGGTTCCTGAATAAGATTTGCGTACTGCAAAGAGTCTCCGAGGTAGATTTTAACTAAGTATATGGTAGATTCACAATTTCTGCTGGGAGGCCAATGTAAAGTAAAACCTGAACCTGGACCTAGTGAACCTACCCTTACATTTTCAATGTTGTCTGGAACTGAAATAAAAATAATAAATCAATAATTACTAGCTGAATTTTTCTTTTTTTACATTACTTCCACGTCCAGTGGTATAGTAACGACAAAAAAAATTTAAAAAATTTTTATTGTTCAAATAGACTTAGAATGTCATGAAACGTCGAGATTTTAAGTTTGAGTGAAAAAAAATTTCTGTCTGTCTGTCGGACTGTCTGTCGGTCTGTTTGTGCACACGTTTACTCTGGAACCGTTTAAGATATTGACTTGAAAGTTGGTACACATATGTATTTTAACGAGATCTGGAACTAGATTATATTTTCATCTCGTTCCGTCGAAGGGTAGGGGGGTAAATTGGGGTAAATGGGGGGTAAATAAGTAAATCAAGCAGGTAAGAGTCCATAGAATTGGTATTTAGTATAAACAAGAGAAGCTAAGGTCTCAAAAAATTTTTTGGCATTAGCCCATTACCACCCCCACCATTATTAAAGGGGATGAGAAAAGATTATGATTTAGTGTGTGTACTGTGTACAAGAACCAAAAGCCTCAAAATTTTTTTACTTCATCCAAAATTATCAAATCAAATCAAATCAAATAATAATTATTATCAGATATAAACTTGATTGTTTTCAAATATTTGTTACAAAATATGGGTTCAGGAAAGGTATATCTGTGGCAAGTTATTAGACTAAAAATACAATTGTATACTTATCGCATTGTTCTGCGTTGGTACCCAGGAACACCAGAAAAGCCAAGAAACCTAGTATACGGAGCATTTTTCATAACCAACTTTTCGCCAGATTAATAACTATCCAATCTGAGTAGCTTCTTAAATAAAAATTGTCAATTGCCCTTTAGATACGAAAGTGTTTGTCTCAAGATGCTGTATCCACAGAAGATTAAATTAAATGAATAATCATGTTAAGAACAAAGAAGTTGATTTGATAATGTTTCATTTTCAAACTTCTTAAATTAAAAGCAAGGATAAATATATCCACTTTAAATCAACATTTAAATTTTGAAAAAGACGATGTTATCTTTTAACCGGATATTAAGCACACTTGATTTCTAAAACAACTGATTATCCATTCTGATTAGTTTACAAAGCAATTGATATTGAGATGAAAGCTAATATAAAATGAATAACACATGTACTTAACATACATATTTGATATAATCAAATAGATATATTAAAACCGAGCAAAATTTTGTAATAATCACTTTAGAAAAAAACAATTTACACAAATCATTTTCGTATGCTGAACAGAAGTGTGTGATCTGTACGAATGCGCGTGTATGTAGTCCCTTACTTGTAAACACGATCACTTCTGTTAGGCTTAAATTTTTTATTTCGTATTTGGAACATATGTAAAACCAGAGTAAACATTTAGTACAGAATCTAAAAATAAAAAGTATATAAAACTCGATAAAAAAATTTATCTACATTAAAGTTATCAATGGTCGATATTTTTAGCGATGGAGACTGACAATAGCACTGTTTCAGTGCTATTTCAGTGCTATTACCAGTACCCATCGCTAAAAATATCGACCATCGGTAACTTTAATGTAGATTATTTTTTTTATTGAGTTTGTCCTAACAGTCATTTCAGAACCAACATCAATAAATTCTACCGAGAGCGATTAATTTATATCTACTTGATAATAATGGAGTGAACTTAGCTCAAAAAAATACGTAAAAAGAGTTATTTTTACCGATGCCATAAACTCGTAATGGGGTTTCTACAGACGAGTAGATAAAATGGGTTAAACAAGATCGATAATTTTATCGACTGAACTGGTAATAGCACTTTATGTCAGTTATTTGTGAAAATTCATATTACATATTCAAATAGAGACAGATTTACATTAGAAAAAAATAGTTGTCCTATTTTTTTTGCTCACGACAGTACAATGTGTAGGAATCCATCATTTTGGGAAAATGCCCTCTATCGTTGTTGAATTGCTTAAATTGCCGAACCCGATAAAGTATACAGGCGAAGTTCTGCGTATCTTGCGGCAGATTCTGACGTCAATTTAATCTCGTTGAAACGGCTAGGAGGATGGAAGCAAGTTTTTTCACAATATTATTGTCTTTTTATTCTAAATAATAACTAATTCCAGGTCGTCTCCAGTGGCAGAGTCATATATAGAAGAATCAACTGAGAAGAAGAAAAAAGTGTGCAGAATGTTAATGGGGGAGAAGAAAATCGAACCATCGAGTAACATAATATCGGTTACTACCGAAGCTACTACCACAACATCAAAAGAAATTGACACGATACCCTCGGTTTTGGGTATTTCGTTTGGGGATAATAGTTTTGAAGGTGCTCAAAATTGTTCATTTAGTTTTCATTTTGGGCTACTAGTCCAGTCAATGAATGGTTTCTAGAGGGAAATGCTGAGATCACAATTTTTGACTAGAGGGATGTGTTGGACTATTTAGGAGGTAAATATACCAAAAGTCCCCGAACGTAGGAGGTGGGGGGGGGGATGCAGGGGGCCACGAAGAAGATCCTGGTTTTTGGTTTTTCGCTCATATCTCGAAAACGGTTAGCCCTAATCAAAAAGTGGTTATATGCAAAATTAAAGCTGACTAAATTTTCTACAATAACGTTTGTATTATTTTTTTTCGAATCTGCTAGGGTTCAGTAATGAATTGTATATCTTTTGACTGTATTCTAATTTTATTATAAATTGAAAATAAATTTTGATAATCATCGTAGAAAAAAATTTCTTATACAGATATCTGTTTCACAGCAGACTGAACTGAAATATCGAATAAAAAATGTCTTTGCGTCTGTAAGTGTGTGTGTCCATGTATATCTATGTGTGCGTGTATACCGCTTCTGTTAGACTTAAATTATTTGATTACAATTTGGAACATATGTAAAACAGCATATTACAATAATTTCTATTGAAATTGGGCCATATCTGCAATACATGGTGATAACCAGAGGCCTACAATTCTCACTTCATAATAATGTTATTAAAAATACCATGTTCCATATTTTAGGACAACACTGATATATCATCTAATTTAAATAAAGTTGGTTTGCCGAACATATACATACTCATTCGAGATATGAGCGAAAAAACAAAAACCGGGACCTAGCAAATCTCGATGGATTTATATACGAAACACTTAAGGCTGTAGTCCACCGGATGCGGTGCTGTGCTGAGCTGTGCTGAGCTGTGCTGTGCGGCGCTATGCTAAGCTGACAGAAGCGGAGTCTTGACCGTCCACTGGTGCTGTGTGATAGTATTCTTTCACAGTGCTTACTAGACTGTTTAACAATAGCATAAAATGATTTCAACCCGGATTTCAAACATCGAAATTGAGAAGCATCTTTTAGATCTGAGTTCAGACGAAGATGACTCTGTTAATGAATTTGAGGCCAATCTTCTATCCAATGTATTGTTTAAGGGAGCAAGATCACATTTTCGTCCCACCTTCTAGAGGCTTGTATATCAGTGTATACTCGGAAGTTACGTAATTTCAGACGAGGATTACGTAGTGGATATACCATCCTTCGGAGGGGATGTAAAGCAGGCGGTCCCTTGTCTATTAAATGTTAGGCAAGTAAAAGATCCCTACTCTTCTTAAGGGAAGAGGTTCGGCAAAATTTCCAACTACCGAGCTACCCCCAGCTCGTCTCCTGGCGTCGGTGATAGGCCCTGGTAGCGGAAATAGGCCGACGTTAAATAGTTAAAAAAAAAAAAGATCACATTTTAAATTGCACTGTTCTGCTACTTTATCCCAAGTGCCTTCCCGGGTGTCTCGATTTTTGTAATCTTTGTCGTCAATTTTCCACACACAAGAATAACTACGCACTACTTCAATGAATTCTTCCATTTTTCAGTTCTGCACAGCATCCCAAACAGCACGTCCAAATGTAATTACGTCTCTACAAGATATACACCTGAGAAATAAGATATGTTAAGGTGGATCTAATTGTTCAACTAGTACTGAGATACACTTATGTTTATATTGACAGAATTATGTGGTACAATGTTTAATAATTGTATACCGTATGCACTCAAGATTCTAAACACTTTTATATAACGTAAAGAAGGATCATTAGAATGTTGAAATTTGACGTCCGTAGAAGATGGCTACAAGGTTTAAGTCATATGTATGTGTGATGCTTTATATAATACTTGTGCCTACTGCATACACCACATAAAAGTGCGATATATACACATGATACAAATAACTATATATACACTTTTTAGTTCTGTCTTGTCGTGTCTACATTCGACTATTCGAGCATGGAACAGTGTGCGCGCGCAAAGCGTCAGCGTGAGCATACCGGCCATGTGTATCTCATGTGTCCTCTTTCCTCTAAAGAGTGGTCATAGCCACACATATAACAGGCATTTTTGTTTTTAACAATATCCAAAATAATTTATATTCGAAAGAGTTTGTAAAGATTCGGCAGTTTTAAAGATATCGAGTTCTTTTAATAATAAAAAGCCGCTGCCCAAGGAATCACTACTTCCACATCCGGATTTTCTATCCAAGTCACTCACAACGAAAAAATTTTGTATGTGGAAATAATTGTTCATGGAACTTTAATAATATAATATTTGAAATCCTCTACCCCAAAAACCCATAAAACGATACCCAACATTGGTAGTAGGTGGTTATAGGGGATGGTAGTGGGTGTGGATGAAGTAGAAAAATGTTTTGAGGTTTCTCGTTCTTGTACACACACTAAATCACAATTGTTTTCATCCCCTTTAATAATAGGGTGGGGGTGGTAATGGCTAATGCCAAAATTTTTTTTGAGATCTTAGCTTCTCATGTATATACTAAATACTAATTTTATGGACTCATACCTGCTTGATTTACCTATTTACCCCAAATTTACCCCAATTTACCCCCGAACCCTTCGACGGAACAAGATGAAAATATAATCTAGTTCTGGATCTCGTTAAAGTACATACGTGTACCAAATTTCAATATCTCAAACGGTTCCAGAGTAAACGTGCGCACAAAAAAAAAGTTACAGACAGACCGACCGACAGACAGACAGAAATTTTTTTTCGCTCAAACTTAAAATCTCGGCGTTTCATGACATTCTAAGCCTATTTGAACAATAAAAATTTTTTTAAATTTGTTGTCGTTACTATACTTCCACTGGATGTGGAAGTAATTAGATTAAAATACATTAAAAAGCAAAATCTAGCCGTTGCGTGTTCTACTATAAAGTCTTTAAGTAAGTATTCAAACAGAAGTCAGTGGTTGAGTGAGTTAAGCATTAAGCGGCGAGTCGTGGTTGTCTGGCTGGCTCCGGGCCAGATTCCGGGGAGGCACATACATGTACCTCTAACTTTAATAAACTTGTTATTGCTTGCTTGCTTGCTTAAGCGGCGGTTCGATCCGTGCTCACTCTGTCTCTTTTTTTTTTTGTTAAAATAATTGCGAAAAAACTTTTAGTTGTTTTATTCAAGGTAATAATTGCTTATAAAACCGATGTACGAATATACTTCTTTTCAATTTTAGGTCTGTTTTAGACCATTAAATATTCTATTTATGTTGTAGATGATATATTATACCTGACCGTTTTTTCTCCAACGCGTTTCCCAGGTTTGTATAAGTACTTCAACTTAAAACTTAAATTCTTAAAATAGTTGACTCCCGACTCCCCCCCCCCTACCGCTCATCAAATTTGAGATGAGGAAATTTTTTTCTCGGATTTCTCCCTCTCTGCTCTTCAATTTCGAGATCTGGGCAAAACATTTTTTTTAACGAACCGCCACTGAATTAATGTAATAATTACGTTGTTCAACAACTACTCGTACTTCTCAGGTGACACTGGTGACAGTTTAATTAAATTAAATAAGTTCTTCTTAATAATTATAAATAAATAAAAATACTAGTAACTCGAAAAATTCAGGTTTGGGAACACGTAAAAAAAATAGAAAAAAAAAGAGAACCTGAAAGATTTTCATATATTTTAAATAAGGCTAGAAATTCAATTTCACATAATAAAGACTTCATACACAGCACCATAAATAGGTACTGCTTTTAGCATCCGAGATAAACGGTCACTAAGGTAGCTCAGTTGGTAGAAGCGTCAGTACTGTAATAGGGACAACGGAGACATGTAGGTTCGACCCCTACCCACCGCAATTGGCAAAGGTAAGTAAAAATGAATTTAATAACTTAATATAAACATTATAAAATTTGCAGGCAACCCTTGTGAGAAAAAATTGGAGTGATGGTAAACAATATTAGATATGTTAATGTAAATAAAATATACGGATGGCTAATAAACAAATTCATAGGACAAAACGTATTTATGCATTAATTACTTTATTTTTATCAAATAGACTTACTAACTATTATGTAGTTTTATATGTTCCTATTACTAAAAACCTGTGGGGGGATTACCAAATATAACATGAAAAAGACGTCATTCGTCTGAGACATTAGGAAGTCAATCACTGTGCATTCGATAACACACTGTGGATCAAATTATTTGTGTATATATAAATGGTATACTGTGGCTACATTGTGAGGCGGACGTTTAACCTTTGTGCATACGTGTGTGTTTACAATGTGTAAACGTAGCACATTTATATCGTAGAATTGTGTAACCTTGTGTCTGCATCTAGATACATCGTCACAATGCGAACACATCGTAATCGTTATTTGGTGTGCTGTATGGGATATAAACACCGTTCAGCACAGCTACAATTGGTCACGATGCGAAATAAAACTGGGTCAGCAAGCCACAGCTTGTCGAAAACACACAGGCCAGCACGAGTGAACTATCCGCCATTGAAATGCGTGTAATTCGATTACAAGCTGACTCCGCTTCATACCGCTTCGCACGGCACAGCACAGCACAGCACCGCATCCGATGGACTACAGCCTTTGTAGGAGTCTCTCAGCTTGGTGAGCAATCAGAATGCTCTGAGGCATAAGCGGCCGAAGGTGCAGATACTGGATAACGGGTGAGTATAAAACATACCACCGTCCGATGAAGACACCCCACGGAAGAGACAGGACGATCACCCAACCACCCACCCAAGACCCTGCAAGTACCGGACAAACAACCGTCCAGTACCTGTAGTCACCATAGCTCCGGACAGACCGAAAATGCTACCAAAGCAGTTAGGTCTGCCCGTCCTCGAGCAACACAGCTCATCCTTACCCTACCGATGATCCGGATGACAGGATGCCAACTGGCATTCTGTGTACCGGCAGTCACTCCAGATAAAAACCCAAAACACCCAACTGACCGATGACTACTCCCGGGGGGGGGGGACAAGCTGGCGAAGAAAAGAAGATCAAGACAGAAGAACGCCAGAAGAGGCCTTAGCCAGCAAGGTCCAACGAGCCAGGACCCAAGGAGGTGGGCCGAAATCGTCTGCACCGCTCACATTTGTGAGTGGGGCTGACGCAAAGTAAGTTCGCCCGCTCTGCACGAGGCTGGTCCCCGGTCTACAGCGATGTCTTGGGGTAAAGGGCAATAGTCCTGCCTGACCTCAGTCATCCGAGACCGACATCTTTAGCCAAGAATATTGGCGAGCAATCAGTTCTCCGCCAAATTTGGGTGCTGCTGAGCCGACGCGATGGAGGAAATGCAAGCATCAATTAATTATTTATATTTTACTAATATTCATTATAATTTATTATTATAACAAAGACTGGAATAGATTCGATCTGTACACTCAAAGAAATAGTATGGGTAAATTCAACAAAAAAAAATGGTTAACTAACAATATCGTTAATTTTGTTAAACCAAACTATATTGATGGTATTTTTAAACAAGATGTGATTTTTATTTTAACTAATAAAAAGTTGTCGTACAACAAAACAAACATTAACTTAAAAAATAGATGAATAAGACTATTATTTTGTTGGTCTGACTATTATTTTGTTGAATTCTGTCAAATTAAACTAGATAATAGTATATTTTATTTTTAACTATTATCGAATTGTAATTCTAACCCAGTATTAGTTCGCTGCATTATTGTACTTGGTAGACAAACCAATATTATTGTCGTCTTCTAGAAGTTCTAAAAGAATTACCACAAAATTTGCTTGCTTACCACGTAGTCTACTAGAGAAATTATTCCCAGATGACGCCACATACAAATCACTGACAATAATCAATCATGCAATCATACTCTTATGAATTTATAGAAAATTAATAACATGATTGCAATGTTCAAATTCTCTCAGGGATCATCGATATATTTGGATGGATCTTATAAACGATCTCTAATCTTTGGTTTGGGTGGTCTGATGTCTCAATACTGAGATTTTGGCTAACCAAAAAAAAAAACTTCATCATACAATAAAAAGTAGATCAACCTAAAAATTAGTTGGTGAACAAAAAACAAAGTCGTTGTACTATTTAATTGTAGACCAAATTGAAAATGGTTAGTGAACATAAAAAAATGTCATTGTACTATTTAATTTGTTACAAGAAGATATGATTATTAAACTACTATTCATTTACGAAAACAAATAAAGTTGTATGACTATTCTTTTCTAATTGATTTAACTATGAAACTAGATAGGCGCGATTTCATATGCTCTTTTTGGTTGAATTTACCTATCATTTTCTTTGAGTGTAAGTATAACTGTACCTGTGAGAGTTGTTCACGGTTGTTGTAGCCATGTTATGATAATCGTTTGGTATTTCGATTATGCACAATATGAAGGAGTTCATATACCGAATACAGATATTTGTGACGTATCTATTTCTATACGTAAAGAAGCAGATTCGCATAATTAAATATACTTGCTATTAAGATTCGCTTCAGAAATTAATTTGTTTGTGAAATAAAAAAAAAAAGTTAAAAAACGCTAAAAAAATAAAAAGTCAAAAAAATTGAAAACAAACAACAAAACAAGAAGAAATAAAAAAAACATAAACCTCTTCCTGGATCAGTACCGTGACGTGGTGAAAAGGCTTACATACTATTGAAATACATTTCAGTAATATGTACAACCAAACTTAATCTTTCTTAGACATATACATTACTTTCTAATTCAAAAGCGGTCTGATACAAGGTTTGGAGTATCTATCGTGATTTGCTCAGTTTCCAGTATAAAAATAAAGGTTAATCGAATATTATCAGCAATATCCTGCTTCTTCTTGTAAAATCGGCCATATCTCACTTGAAGAACGTTTTTGATAAAATACAATGATGTATTCGAAAAGAGTGGAAGATTTTACATAGAAAATGATACACTTTGCGTATTTGAGAATCTTGAACATAATGAACGAGATTTTCAGGAATCTTGGATTCATGTTGCCGTGAACAGGTCAACTAACAGGTTTAGTGGAGTCAAATTAAGGATCAAAATAGGTTAATAAGGAATTCTCTAGCTACAGCAATTTCATTGTTTTAATTTGTATAATAACAAGTATAGGTATAATAACATTTTTTGCAAAATCCGTCCATTGCTTCTTGTAGAATTTTAACAATTTATCTCATGTCATAGTAATCGTATCGCAATAATAAAAATACCAAACTGTTCGCTATAAAATTATGAATAAGACTAGGCATATGAAGAAATTTCTTGATAATTTGTAAATTTGTAAAAAAATAAAAACCACCAAAAATTGAGTTTTTTTAACAGTTTGAGAAATATGATGTAATAATTCATCAATTTTAACGAAAGTTGGTGAAACCATGTGCTTTATTGAACTAAATCTCCATCGGATTTTGTTTAAGTGCATCGACTCGTAGTAGGACAATTTTTCTTTTTAAGTGTAGTTTTTTACATGTACTTTACGGTTGTCTTTAGAAAGAAAAAAAAATTAATTTAAACTAATTTTTTGGAATTTAATTGTAATTATGGATTATGGCACGTATAAACAACTTCAAATAACGACGTGATTTTTTTGTGAAACCAAAAACGATAAGCGAATTATGAAAGTATATGAAATAATCAACGTAAAAAAAGAATGATGTTCTATTTGCATTTGAATCCGGGATATGTTAGTTTTTGCGTCTTAGTCGATCATAAGTAAACATATTGATATTTTTTCTTGAAATTTGCTCATATTGTTCCAAAATGACTATATTTCTCTCTCTGCTAGTTGAAAATTATCCACAACTAAAGCTTTTTGAATTACATCGCTTAAAGCACCATTGAGGACATAAAGCACGTTCGAAAAAAAATTATCTCTCCACTTCCTGAATATTGTAATTAGGCAACTAACTTAGTTAATGGTATACATCACTCCATTTTCATCATATCGAGTCCTTTTTTTTAATAGTTCACGCAAATTAGACGAAAAAATAGCGAATAGAAGAAAAAAATCATATACAAATTATATTTGGGCCATGCATAGTTCAAGGGGTAGAAGTAAGGATTCGAAAAGTTCCAAGCGCGGATCTAGAAATTTCAATAATTTTTTTCTCCACTGTGGCGCATGTGACCAATACGAAATATGGGAAATAACATCTCGAGAAGCACTTCTCTAACGACCCCTAAAAAATTTTGAAAAAGCAGTTTGCGAAAATTTTTTTCAAAATTCGATTACCCCCCCAGGTCTAACTGAGATACAACGAATTGAAATTCTGTGATTTGTTAAATTGTAAATCACAAAATTTCAATTCGTTGAATCTCAGTTAGTAATGAAATTGCTGTATTTTGATGAAAAGTAAAATGCTAGACCTGGGGGGGGGGTACGAATTTTGAAAAAAATTTAATTTTCGCAAACTGCTTTTTCAAAATTTTTTAGGGGTCGTTAGAGAAGTGCTTCTCGAGATGTTATTTCCCATATTTCGTATGGGTCCCATGCGCCACAGACGAGAAAAAAATTATTGAAATTTCTAGATCCGCGCTTGAAAAGTTCCCACCTTACCCGTCGATGGAAACACCCTTTTGGGGCGAAAAACCACCCCTAGACAGGAGTTAGTTACGATTATTCTCATTTTTCTTCGAATCCGTCATTCCCACGAAAAACAGGTATAGGAACAAAAATATTCGTCATTAAATTCTACACAAAAAAAGTTCTATGGTCGATTTGCGTACTCCCCTCCGTTTTTTCGCTATCGACGTTCTTAATAGGGGGTAGTTTGGAGCGCTCGGCGAAAAATCGGTGGTACGCGATTTTTCACAGCGAATATCTCCGAACGGCTACTTTGATGTCAAAAATGGTTTTAATGAAACGGATAATGAGCGGATACTCCTCTACAAGATTCATCTTGTACTTTTCTTTTTTATTATTATTTTTGTTGAATTTTCTCGCTTTTATCCAGAGGTTCACAGAGGAAGGAATTAATACGCTCATTGCGGAAGATGATGCCGACTTGCACATCGTGCAAACTGCGATCAAGAAATGTCAGCAGTATGACAGTTTTCATCGTTGGACAGGACGTCGATCTTCTCATGCTCATTATAGCCCTTTCTCCTTAACATAAAGACATTCGACTTTTTAGAGAATCCCAGGGAAACATAAAGGAGAGGATATACAGTTCTTGCAATTTACAGTCCTCGAATGTCTTGAAAAACTGTAAGGAAACTGTGCTGTTTGCACATGCATTTAGTGGTTGCGACACTACTTCTGCTTTGTTCGGTAACGGCAAAGCACAAACTGTAACTGTACTTAATAACAGAGGAGATTTGGATGACATTGTGCCTATATTTAACAACCCTCAATCAACAAAAGAAGAAGTCGCAACTGCTGGAGAGCGTTTCACGATGGCGTTATATAAAGATGCAGAGAAAGAGGAATCTTTAAATAGACATAGATTTCTCACATTCAATAAATTGGTTGGGAAATCAAGTAACGCTGTACTATTATTGAGACTACCGCCAACGTCTGCCGCTTCTCATCAGCATGCTTATAGGGTTTTTCATCAAATTCAGTTATGGAGAGGAATAAACCTTGATCCGACACAATGGGGTTGGAAGAAAACTGACACCGTTCTTTCACCCATTTTTACACCTGAGGCACCAGCTCCGTCTTTCGTTCTACAACTTATATCTTGCAACTGCAGGATGGGTTGCGGGAAACGATGCGGGTGTGTAAAAATAGGATTGCGCTGCTGAACAATGTGCTCCTACTGTCACGGACAAGGCTGTTTAAATTCACCTACCGAAGATGAGTTGATTGAAGAAAACCCTATCGACGACTGAAACCGACAATGACGACAGTGGAATAGGCCTACAGGGGAAACCACTTACAAAAAAAAAACGCACCGAGACCTCTACCTCAGGGGTGGTGTGGAAACGAGGTCATATTACAAAGTGCGTATCCTCGAAAAAAGTGAGAAAATTCAACAGAAATAATAAAAAAAAAGAAAAGTACAAGATGAATCTTGTAGAGGCGAATCCGCTCTACAAGTTTCATTATAACCATTTTTGACGTCAAAGTAGCCGTTTCGGAGATATTCACTGTAAAAAATGGCGTACGACCGATTTTTCGCCGAGCGTTCCAAACTACCCCCTACTATGAACGTCGATAGCGAGAAAACTGTGGGGAGTACGCAAATCGACCATAGAACTTTTTTATGTATAAATTAATGAACAATATTTTCGTTCCTATACCTGTTTTTCATGGGAATGACGGATCCGAAGAAAAATGAGAATAACCGTAACTAAGTCCCGTCTGGGGGTGGTTTTTCGCCCCAAAAAGGTGTTTCCATCAACGGATAAGGTGGGAACTCTTCGGATCCTTAATTCTACTCCTGTGAACTATACAAATATAATTTGTATATGAATTTTTTCTCCTAAAAAGTCAAATTTGCATGGACTATAACATTTTTAGTCTCTTTCGTATAGTCTGATTCTTTTATTTAACAAAATATAATTTGTTAGGTTTTTATTCATCATAAATTCAACAACATTTATTATTTTATAATGTTTTCGGCTCCTGTCATATCTGATTTTCAGTTTCTTTTTAAAATGTTTCTATTTTGTTTCGATTTATTAATTATTTTGACACAGTTCGCTGTAATAATAGAAGTCAATATTTATTTCTACAAACCGATGATAGACAACGTATGTGACAAGTATTTTACTCAAAATAGTTTTAAGTATCAAAATTTAAATAACTGTGTAATGTTTCTACACGCATTTTGCGGATGTGACACAATTTCTGCCTTTTCAAGAATTGGAAAAAGAAAATTAATAGTATACTTCTGAAATATCCATTTTTACAAAAAGATGTGCAAGTTTTTTACGATCGACAAGCTACACAGGCAAGGATATTTGCTGCTGGCATAAGTTGTATGGTAGCACTGTATGGTTCAGATCCAATGAAAAACACATGTTTACACGTTCTGTGTTTTGAATGTTTTAAAAAATGCACTTCAAAAACATCATGTAAATTATCTGTTCTCCCACCAACCGAAGAGGCTGCAAACGAGCATTCATTGAGGGTGTATTTTCAAATACAGAAATGGTTAGGATTTGCAGATAAAAATCTTGAAGAGTATAGATGGAAAGATACCATAAACGGATTAATGCCAGTGACAATAACAAAAGACTATTTATTTGCTGAATGTGTAAATCGGGTTGCAAAACAAAACTTTGCTCATGTAAAAGGATAGGGATTAAATGCACAAATTTTTGTCATTTTTGTAATGGATTAAATTGAAACAACTGTTCTGAAATAACATTGAAACAAACTGAGGACGCACTTGACGACGATGAAGACGATGTTTTATTGATTTCTGAAATGGAAACAGATGAAGCAAACTTTAAAAATTCATTTGTTACAGCGGAAGACATTGACAACAGCGAAGTAAGCAATGTTTCGGAAAGTGAGGATGATTTTCAAATTGATAGTGAAGATAGCTTCATCGATGAAGATGAATCAGATGAATCAGATTTTGTTTTAAAAAAAAAGGAAACTACAATAATATTTGTAGGTATAATTAAAGATTATTTCTGTTCTTCTTCTGTATCACTGCATTACATCTCTGTCAATGTTCCCTTACATATGAAATAAATGGTACGGCCAGGTCGAACTTATTTTCTCGACTGACTTTCAAATTATTTGTTTATCAGTAAATAACCTTTATGTGAATTTTACGGGAAAAACAAATAATGGTATGTTGTTAGATCAATTTACAAAATTGTTAAAGACGTTTTCTATAAAAACGTTTTTCCATATGAGATATCATTCGCAGCACTGTAAGGCTTAAAATTGGCACCACTATTAGCTCTTCAGTTCTTCAGAAAACCTGTTTGTTGATCAATTTACTCTAGTTCACCATTGAATATTGTATAATGTCTGAAATAATTGTGTGATGATGACATATTCTGTACAACATTATGTAATTTTAGGAAGACTGTAATATGTAAAGAATAACAATACAACTTTTAATTGTTTTTCTTCACGTAATTTGCGTAAATAGCGCATAAAACATGTGTATTTGCTTCATATTAATATTAAGTAAATTAGATTAGTGACTTAACTGACTTTGGCCATATGTCTTATTAAAATTTGTATACTTATATATTTATATTATAATTTATTACTTAAATTATTATTGATATTATCTTGTACAGCAACGTGTAAATGAAATGTAAAAAACCGCTGCACAAGGAATCACTACTTCCACATCCAGATTTTCTATCCAAGTCAATCACAACGAAAAATTTTGCATGTGGAAATAATTGTTTATGGAACTTGAATAATATAATATTTGAAATCCTCTACCCCAAAAACCCACAAAACGATACCCCACATCGGTAGTGGGGTGGGGGTGGTAGTGGGGGTGGATAAAATAAAAAAATATTTTGATATTTTGTATGTCTTGTACACACACTAAATCACATTTTTTTTCATCCCCTTTAATAATGGGGTGGGGGTGGTAATGGGGGTGACTAATGCCAAAATTTTTTTAGAGACCTTAGCTTCTCTTGTATATACTAAATACCAATTTTATGAACTCTTACCTGCTTGATTTACCTATTTACCCCAAATTTACCCCAATTTACTCCCCAACCTTTCGAGGGAACAAAATGAAAATATAATCTAGTTCTAGATCTCGTTAAAGTACATATGTGTACCAAATTTCAAGTCAATATCTCAAACGGTTCCAGAGTAAACGTGCGCACAAAAAAAGTTACAGACCGACAGACAGACAGAAATTTTTTTTTCGCTCAAACTTAAAATCTCGACGTTTCACGACATTCTAAGCCTTTCTGAACAATAAAAATTTTTAAAATTTTTTTTTGTCGTTACTATACTTCCACTGGACGTGGAAGTAAAATAAATAAAGTAATCTCGTTAATTTTATAAAAAAAATATATTTTAAGTATCATTTATGTATATGTCGTCTTCAATTTTCTTTATATTCAGATATCCAGTCTGGTCCCACAAAATAAATGTTTTGAAACTAAAATTTCCAATGCATTTTAATTAAATAACGGCTAAACAAATTATTTTACGTTACAATACATTAAAAAAACCGCTGCCCAAGGAATCACTACTTCCACATCCAGATTTTCTATTCAAGTCACTCACAACGAAAAAATTTTGTATGTGGAAATAATTGTTTATGGAACTTAAATAATATAATATTTGAAATTCTCTATACCAAAAACCTATAAAACGATACCCCACATCGGTAGTGGTGTGGGGGTTGTGATAGGGGATGGTAGTGGGGATGGATGAAGTAAAAAAATATTTTGAGGTTTCTGGTTCTTGTACACACACTAAATCACAATTTTTTTTTCATCCCCTTTAATAATGGGGTGGGGGCGGTGATGGGGGTGGCTAATGCCAACATTTTTTTTGAGACCTCATCTTCTCTTGTACATACTAAATACCAATTTTATGGACTCTTACCTGCTTGATTTACCTATTTACCCCAAATTTACCCCAATTTACCCCCCAATATCTCAAACGGTTTCAGAGTAAACGTGCGCACAAAAAAAGTTACAGACGACTGACAGACAGACCGACAGACAGACAGAAATTATTTTTCGCTCAAACTTAAAATCTCGACGTTTCATGACATTCTAAGCCTATTTGAACAATAAAAATTTTTAAAAAATTTTTTGTCGTTACTCTACTTCCACTGGATGTGGAAGTAAAATTGAAAATAAATACAAAACACAAATATTTTAAAAAGAAACAGAAAATCAGATATGACAAGAGCCGAAAACATTATGAAATAATAAAGATTGTTGAATTTTTGATAAATAAAAATCTAACAAATTATATTCTGTTAAATAAAAGAATCAGAATATACGGAAATATCAAAAATGTTAAAAAATGGACTCGATATGATGAAAATGGAGTGATGTATACCATTAATTAAGTTAGTTGCCTAGTTACAATATTCAGGGAGTGGGGAGATAATGTTTTTTTTTCGAACGTGCGTTATGTCCTCAATGGTGCTTTATGCGATGTAATTCAAAAAGTTTTAGTTGTGGATAATTTTGATCTAGCAGAGAGAGAAATATAATCATTTTGGAACAATATGCGCAAACTTCAAGAAAAAAAGATCAATATGTTTACTTATAATCGACTGAAACGCTAAAACTACCATATCACGGATTCAAATGCAAGTAGAACATCATTCTTTTTTTTTAAACGTTGGTTATTTCATATACTTTCATAATTCGCTTATCGTTTCTGGTTTCACAAAAAAATCACGTAGTTATTTGAAATTGTTTATACGTGCAATATCCATAATTACAATTAAATTCCAAAAAATTAGTTTAAATTTAATTTTTTTTTCTTTCTAAACACCACCGTAAAGAACATGTAAAAACCTACACTTTAAAAGAAAAATTGTCCTACTACGAGTCGATGCACTTAAACAAAATGTGATGGAAATTTCGAAATTATTGTTGATTTTTAGCCGTTTGAATAAATATTTTGCTCTAAAATTTGGCACGGAAGTTTAGTTCAATAAAGCGCATGGTTTCACCAACTTTCAATTGATGGATTATTACATCATATTTCTCAAACTGTTAAAAAAAGGCAATTTTTGGTGGTTTTTATTTTTTTACAAATTTACAAATTATCAAGAAGTTTCTTCATATGCCTAGTCTTATTCATAATTTTATAGCGAACAGTTTGGTATTTTTATTATTGCGATACGATTACTATGACATGATATAATAGGAAAAATAGCAGAAAATTTCTGTGTTGAAAAATAAATTGTTAAAATTCTACAAGCAATGGATGGATTTTGCAAAAAATTGCTCAGAGCACTTTTTACTATACCTACAACAAATTAAAACAATAAAATTGCTGTAACCAGAGAATTCCATTCAAATTTCATTTTGACTCCACTAGTTCGACTCGTCATATCACCAAAACAAAAACTATGCTCAACTTGAAATTTAGCCTACTTTAAAGTATCTCCATAAGCTATCGTTTTGACCACTTTTGAATCGAATTCATGAGGTCCCCGAAAGGGGCGAAATTTTGGGTCACTCTTTACTTATCTCTAGTTATCTCAATATTTCATATGCATTTTACGTGAAAATATTGTGGCAACTTGCGCAACATTTCGCGTTCGCGGATAATACGTGTTGTCGCCAATAGTAGGCAAAGCATAATTAATACTAAAGGAGCCAACGACATTGTGTTTGGAAAGATCTACTCAAAATTAAATTCTTATTTTTGTGTAATATTTAGGCTGTATTTTCACAAAAACGCTTCTCAGGACTTCTTTTTACTCCTGCCAAAGTCATGTTCCGCCGAATGGCCAGCAGCAAGTTTTTTAATGATTTCAAGTAATAAACAGATACCAAAAAAATTTGTTTCCGCAAATGTATAATATAATAGTAATATTCAGATATATGTAATGTAGTTAATAAAGTGCTATTCTATTCTATTCTACGTCTTCTTAAGACAGGAAATACCACTCATAAAAAGCTGTAACAAGCGTTAGCCATATCAAATGCCTACTTCTGTGAAACATATAATCTCTAACTTTTTAAGCTAATCACGAGTTCCCCAAAATGTTAGTAAAATATTTTTATATTAATAGAGAGTCAGCTTCTGGTCCAATAGCCATAACATAATCTTCAGAAAAATCGTTAATCTTTTTGTGTCAATGGATTGAGACTGTATATTTATTGCATGTAGTTCCGATAACGCTCTTTGAGAGTGGAGTCTAGACCTGAAATGTTTGGAAAGCAAATTCCGATACATTAAATTTATAGGCAGATAGGTTATTTACTAATTCTATATATTATTGCATACAATTTTAATTTTATTTGCAATAAGTAACATTAATGAACTTTTGAATTTTCTTGATTAACTTTGGGTACGTTTAACTCCTTAAGTCTGTTATTCAGGATATTGACCAAATCACGAAGGTCAATTGGAGAAATTCTAAAAAAATTATTTAACATTAGGAAGCGTTTAAAGTATAAGCAGTGCTGCTTAACATTAAAACAACTGTATCATCGGAAGTCAGCTGAAGAGAAGCAGTAAGCAATCTATTGGTAGGTATAACAACTTTTTTTACCTCATCTAATACCTTTGTTGTTCCACATACATTCAAAAGGCGTAAATGAACCATCTTGTATTAGAGAAGGTCGACTTGGTGCCCATAAATGAAAATAAATTCACTCAGTCCTTTGGACAAGTTTTAAAAGGTTCGTCTATATCATCATAGAAAAATTTGCTGGGCTCTTGCTTATTATCATTATTATTATTATTAAACTTCTCGGTTATCAAAAGCAAGTAAGCATGATATTTATTTTATATCAACCTTCATTACGATCACGATTGCTTTGTAAGCTAATCAGAAGAGATAAACAGTTGTTTTAGAAATCAAGTACTCTTAATGATATACGATTAAAAGATAACAATGATCTCTTCCATAATTTGCGTATTAGAATAAAGTAAATGTTGGTATTTATAGCCCAGACGACAGAGAACATTTTATAGTGAAACCCACAAAAATTTGCAAACTGAAAATTTTTTTTTTCAATGAATCCGTGAAAGTCTATAGAATAATACCTTGAAAAGTTTACATTTCGCTCACATGCAGAGCATAAAAAAAGTGAAAAAAAAAATTTTTATCCATTTTTTCAAAATTCAGGGTAGGAAAAAAGAAAAAATACAGGTGGATAGACCACGTGTTTCTGAACAAAAAATACCGTAATAAGATTTATCGCTAAAGCCACGGTATTCCTGAAAAAAAATAGTGAAGTAATTCTGTCACACTGCGCGTCTAGCGCAGCGCACGGTTAAGTGCATACTATGGAACCTCTAAAAATTCTTAGCTGTTCTATCGAGTAAAATAAAGCTCTTTTCTCTTCCTGATTACACCTTTTTAACATTTTTCTTAGTGAACAGAAGGATAAATAGTGAGTATGGAGAGAAAATATATAATTATGAACGCATACACAGACACCACACATAGCCGCTGAATAGTTTGCATGAATTTTTACGTGCCTTTACTGTATTGTATTTATTATATATCAGCATTTCAGCTATATCCAATGGATTTCTTATACATTTGTTATTGTATTGGAAAAGTTCCAGAATTTACATACAAAACAATCAAAGATATTTTCATAGTTATAAGGATAAGATCGTGAAAATCGCAATTTCTTATCATGATCTGATTAATCCAATTTTCGAAAAAATGCAAGTAAACGATTTTGTGTTCGAATATTCAAAAAGTATACATTTTTCCCGAAATAGTGATATTTTATTTTTTCCAATGGGCCAATTTCTCGACAAGTTACAGCCTCCAATATATATATTACCAAAAAAAATCATCAAGCAAGGAAATTAAAATGATTTGAGATGTACTTTTTTTGAATCCTCGTTACTACAACTTAATAAACCATAATACGTCACTTTCGATCGAGGGTAGACAAATTCCTATTAAACGGTGCGTGAAATATTTGGGGGTTAACTTAGACAAACGACTGACGTTTAACACCCATATTAACGAGACAGTACGTAAGGTCTACTCCATGTCCAGGAGTCTGTACCCGCTCCTGGCCAGGGGTAGCGGACTAAACAGACAAAATAAAAAAATGTTGTACACAATGGTGATTAGGCCGGCAATTATATACGCGGCGCCGGTATGGTGCAGCATCCCGGACACGACAATGAGAAAACTTCGAGTTCTTGAACATAAATTTATGCGCCTCATCTCTGGTTTGGACAGATACACCTCCCTCAGAGATCCATACGCAAATTGCCCACTAGCGGACTACGTCCAAGAAATTTCACAAAAATTCTATCAATTCAAACTGGGCGATAGTCCGCTAACCCGCAACATAACTCGAATCAGACAGCATAATGCAATACTTTTCGATATCAGACACCTTCTACCATACCAGGCGTTGCCTATTTTCCGGCAACTCCCTTAGCCAAACTTTCCTCTACCATAACTTTTACTACTCTTTACCTTTCCTCAACTTTGCAACTTTACAACCCCCTCTTCTTTATCCCTGTTTAATTTTGTTCAATTTTGTTCTTGTCCTTTTTGTTCTTTTGTCCATTTTGTTTCTAAATTCCGTCTGGCCCAAAAATTCTCTAAAAATCCAAATATTTTAAATCACACCTTCATCCACCACACTTTCCTGGCAGGAAGACCAGGGTGGAATTGCTTCGAACGGGTTTTTTCGTTGAGTTCTGTTTTCCCGTGTCAGCAATCAAAATTCCAAAGCGTTCGTCTGTACGCGAAACCCCTAGTTTTTTAAAGTGCTAATTTTAATTATTTTTTAAGTATTTTTGTGTACTATTATTTATCCAAATGCTGCGCGTCGTGGTTGTCTGGCTGGCTCCGGGCCAAATTCCGGGGAAGCACATACATGTACTCTAATTTTAATAAACTTGTTATTGATTGATTGATTAATAATAGTCATGAAGTGTATATATTTTTTAACAGTTCTCAATGAAGAAAGAATTGTTTTGAAGGGCTTTTATTTTTTTCAATATTTTTTTTGCGACGATTGCGTTCGGGCGTTCGGACAATATCTGTAAGTATATTTTTCCCATCCATCCTTTGCTTGTATTGTTTAAAACAAAAAAGCATTAGAAAGCTACAATTTCCATCTTTTAAATGAACCAACACTCATATAGATTGAACAAATTCTGATTGGATGAAGAAATTTTTTTCATTTTTGTTGTTCTGCATCCGAGCGAAATGTAAACTTTCCAGAGCATTATTCTATACACCTTCACGAACTCATTAAAAAAAAAAAAATTCAGTTTGCAAATTTTTGTGGATTCCACACCTTCATCGACTTGGCTATTATTTGTATATTTTATCCTTATCTTTAATTTAAAAAGATTGAAAATGACGTTAAGGCTGTTTAGTTAAGCAGAAAGAGTTTCTTGTAGGGCAGAATAAGAAAAAATAAAAACCGAAACTTTAAAACAGAAACTTCTTTGTTGTTAACAAAAACCAATTATTTATTAATTTAATCTTCTGCGGATACAGCATCTTGAGATGAACAGTTTCATATCTGAAGTGTATTAATTGATTATTCTTATATAAGTAGAAGTTACTCAGATCAAATAGTTATTAATCTGGCGAGAAGTTGGTTACTGACAATGTTTCGTATACTAGGTTTCTTTGCACTTGTAGTACTCCAGGGTGCCAACGCAGAACTGTGCAGTAAGTATATAACTATATTTTCATTATACTTCTCCGAAAACACTATGTTTACGTACTTATCTATTTAGCGCACAGAAAATGGATTTTTTTCCTTGCACCCGCACAGGAAAAATTTTTCCGTGCGCTAATGATATTAGCTGTCTACTTGTCAAACCACCCTTAAATGGCTGTAGAATTTGAAAATAGGTTTCGAAATTTTTTGAAATTTTAGAATCACGTCTTCTTCGATATTTTCACTAAAATCAGTCTCCGAACCTTGTCAAATCTTATGATTGTAATATATGAAATAATTGACAATTATTATCAAAGCTTTAGCATTTAATAAGATGATTGATTGTATTTTTTTTTAGTAATTTTTTCTAAGTATACAATTGATAAAAATTTTAAAAAATTGATTAACATCCATTTTAATGTCCAATTTTTTTCATTATTAAATTATCTTAAGACTATCTTAAAATCTGTTTTTAACTTTGGATACTTGTTTTACATGGAGTAGAATGTATGAAAAATTTAGACTTTATTTTAAAAGATTTTTTTGAAATGTCTAAAATTTAATTTGTTTGAAAAAAATAGAGACTATATCTGATTTTAAGCTGCTTTTAAGCACCCAATTGTTTTTGAACTTTAGGATGCTTAAAATATGTTTACTAAAAATTGGATTGTTGTTTCACATTGCATAGAATGGATGAAAAATTTTCATTTCATTTTAAATATTTTTTTTCTTTCAAATGGAAAAAATGCGATTTCTAACTTACGAGCTTCTTAATAACGTCGAAGAACTTAACTTTAGGATGCTTAAAATATGTTTACTAAAAATTGAATTGTTGTTTCACATTGCATAGAATGGATGAAAAATTTTCATTTCATTTTAAATATTTTTTTCCTTTCAAATGGAAAAAATGCGATTTCTAACTTATGAGCTTCTTAATAACGTCGAAGAACTTAGAATTTGTTTCTACTCACATTGAATTGTTGTTTATTCACATTGTCAAAGTATATAAGAAATGATTAATTTACCCTTTAAAATAATTTTTATTTATCAAACAAGGTTCGGAGACTGATTTTAGTGAAAATATCGAAGAAGACGTGATTCTAAAATTTCAAAAAATTTCGAAACCTATTTTCAAGTTCTACAGCCATTTAAGGGTGGTTTTCACCCTTAAAGGGGGTTGAGATACACTCTTATAGTCACAATGTACCCTCTTACCCTATTTTGAAGCAAAAGCATGGGGGTTGTTTCAACCCCCTCTGATTAACCCTCAAGGTAAATGTTTACTGAATTATTATTTGAATAACTAAGGTTTTATATTTATCATATAAAAACTACACTTTACTAGACTATTTTACATTTTTAATAAGAATATTTCGAAAAAATCCCTATTAGAGGTGTTTTTCGGTATTTTAACTTATATCAATTCCTGATTCCATTTTTCTTAATCAGTGACCCAAAAAACATATAGTAAGAGATATTTTCTGAGTAAAACTTTTACAAAACAGAAATTCGCATTTTTACTTAAGTAAAATACACGAATTTCATATATTAATAGGATTTTTTGAGGTTATATTGAACGTTTTTAAAAGTTGGGCAGTGCTCAAACATCGGGTGATATCTAACAATTATTTAAAAAAAAAAAAATTTTCAAATCCGTTAATAATTGCATTGTAGACGGATTTTTGTCTAAAAAAATTGAAAAATTTGCCACTGTGCGGCGTGCGGAGGGCATAGACATGACTTCGGGTGCCTATGACAACGACATGGAGTGTATCCGAAGCCATGTAGCATCTCCAGCAGAAGGTATAGAACGCGTGTATACGTATATAAAAGATGGCAGCTGCTGGGATATATAGATATATGAGTGAGAGCTCATCAGATGATGATGAATTAAATGTTTGAAACTATAATAATAAACTTGACAATTTTAATCCTTCTATCATTACTGTATATCCGGAACTTTCAAATTCAATTTCAATTCCATTTAAACAGATTCTCTGGGAGCTTGTGCTTACAAAGAGCCTTAATTTGCTTTTTCTTTTGTCGCGCGGAAATCATTTTTCTTAAATGTGAACTGGGGAAAAGTTCAGTCCATATTTTTTTTTCATCTTATTAATGATATTTGGAATGGCTGAAGTGGAGAACTGCCTCACCGCGATGACTTGATCAACCCTCAAAATTAAGCAAAATGCGAATGTAATCACTCGTAACTGAACTAGCAAAAAGTTCCATTCGAACTTTCTTGTGGTCAAGAGACATCGAAATCAGTCGATAATGAGCAGAACTGCCTCGCTGCGAGCGGTGACCAGAATTTTGACCGGTGGCTATTTCTCATTATTTCGGTCTTTGTAACTCGGCTTATCAGTCAAAAGGGCAGTACTCAATTTTTCCTCATAGTATTTACTTCCCTCAACAAGAAGACAAAAGAAACTGCCTCGCTGCGAAGACAGAGATGACCGGTTTTTCTTTGTTCAAAACTCGACTTCAACCCTTTAGGACAGGTAAACCGTTCCGTCACCCTGAACTTTTCTTCTTAGCTCTCTCAGAACTGATGATAAACGCTGGCATTATCTTCTCTAACTCGAAAATCTTGGTAGCAGACTGCCGTACTATAATAACTGCAAACAATGATTGGTTACTTTCCTTATCAACGCTAAACAATGCTTATATTGTGAGAATTTTTCAAATTTTTATTCAAAATATTTTTAAAATCATTTCTCCAGAAGAAGAAATATTATTTGAAGCAGCAAAAGTTTCTTGTTTTCAGAGCGGTATAATGAAAAATATCGTTTATTGCACATCCCGTGCTTGCATGATTTGTCACGCACGCACGGAAAAGCCTATTTTCTGAACTCATAATGAAATGTACCATTTTAGTGCAATAACTTACTTATAGGAAAATAGGTATTGCACAAATAATTTTCACTGGTGGTAACAAAATTCAGTTAACAGACAGATCATTTCAAGCTACCGTCAATAATTCTGAAGTAACTATGTTCAGAGTAACTTTCTCTTATCACGTTAGCTGAGATATGATCCAAAATTAGATATAAAACTCTGGCATGACCATCTGTGTTATAACTTTTTTTAATATTATGTACAGAGTGATATTATCTTAGGAGGAGGGCGTTGTATGTACCATTTTCAAATAAGATTTCAGACACCCTCTTTTATTTCGGAGCTCTCTGTCCCTTTCAGTTTTGGTATATTTCCTAATTAGTCTGTGATATTGCAGTTTTTAGCATAGATTGCAAAAGATTTGTGATGATTTGATCCTTATACTCCAGGTTCCAGGATTAAAATCCTCATCAACTTCAGCAAGTTTAATTCCACCATTTCTTCATGCAATATTTTGCTCCATTGCATAGCTTTAGTCATCTAATAATTGTTAATTATTTTTATTCCTGTTCCAGATCGCGTTGAAAATGTGGTTCTAGGTAAAGATTCTATTTTACGTTAGTCTCCCAGCTCAAATTGTGAATCTACCTATTACACAGTTCACATCTACCGCGGAGACACTTTGGAGTACACAAATGTTATTAAGAACACCTTCCTAGATCTTTCTTTCTTTTCTGGGTGCAATCTGTTGAGATCCGAAATTCTGCCATATGATAATAAGGGGCAAGGCGCTAGCACTCGTTCAAATATCTTTGTAGGTAAGTTTGACACAAATAAACATATATCTGAGAGCACATAAAAACTAAATATTTTGTAAAATATTATTTTGGATATTCAGCAGAGCACTTTCAAAGAAACCATCTGTTCTTTCCATATACTGATGGTCCAAGTCTGATTGCGCTAGTACATCAACAAGAAATCTTCCTTACGAGATATCTTATTAACTTTTTCATACACTTAGTATCTAATATTCAATACAAAAGACAAAAAAATAATCATTATTTCTATATACGGACCTGAAGCAAAAAACACAGCAAATAAATGAAAAAATTGCGACATCTACTGATTCCATGGAAGCAGTGCAGTCAGGGAAATAAATGAAATGAAATTTTAATGATATTTGGCTGCCAGGAAACGGAAGAGGAAGCACAGCAGCTGACAATAAAAAAGTGAAAGAAGTAATACTCAGTGCATCGCAGAAAGTAGAATCAAGCAAAATAAAAGTGTAGAGAATAGGGAAATACAAATAGACCACGAAAAATAAAAATAATTTTAAACTCAGAAGAAGATACAAGAAGTGTATTCTTTAAATCGAGGGAATTGAAAACAAATCCAGCCTATGCAGTAATAACTGTTGGCTTTGATACAACCAAGAGGCAAATAGAAGAATATCGAACTCTAAGGGCTGTCATGCAGCAGAGGCTTGATCAAGAAGAAGAAAACTTGAGGATAAAATACATAAAGAATATTCCAAAAATTACAAAAATGATTGACAGATCAAAAAACTAAATCGTGTATATTCAAACATAAATAGATACAATTTAAAACAAAATACGAAAGGCACGTAAAAATTAAAGCGAGCGATTCAGCGGCTATCCGTGGTGTCTGTGTATGCGTTCATAATTATATATTTGCACTAGTCCATCTCAAGAGAGGACGATGCGGGTACTACGGAGAGGACGCGCAGCTCGTAGACGGAAGCAGATTACATCATCTAGATGCCGGAGAGTCGTAAATTTACTTGGGTGTCGAGCAACGCTCCACCTAAGAAGTGAGTGTAGTAAAAAACGTTCGCCATGTATCAGCATAGATCTGGTCTTCAGAACGGGGAAGAACAAGGTGTTTGCTACTAGGATGCATGCCGTTCCGATCCTTCTCTACTCCTTTGGAGTAATGAAACGGAGTCGAGAAGAGTTGCGTCCACTCGAAGTAGGAACCCGGAAGAAGATGCATCTCAATAGGAGCTTGTTCAACGTCGTCCGTTCCACGACTATACCTCCAGCGACATTGTGGAGGCCGTGGATTCTTGAGTTTGGAGAGTCTCCATAACAGGATGGTTCTGGATGGAGTCTGTAATGTCATCAGGAGTTCGGATCGCCTCATCTGCATGGTCCAAGTCCATGAAAATGCAGGGGTAGGAGCCTTTTTGTTTAAGGCAGCACAGAGAGCAGCCGATGAACTTGGTCTCTCCTTCGACGTCGAGCGGGTAAATCCCGATTCTGTCACCGAGTTGAAACCTGGTCGACGAAAAGCCCAAATTAAAGCTGCAGAACACAACATCTTTCTGCAGCTTCACACGGATAAGCCAATGCATGGAGTTTTCTATAAATATATAGAAAAAATTGGCTTCTCCGAAAGGCTAACCTTTGCCTTCTTAAGGTCAGCCGTGGTGAAGTCTGAGAACGAGGGATTCATAATGGCTTGCCAGGATGGTGTATTCAACACTCTCGTCTGTCGAAGTCATATCATGGGTATAGAGGTCCCTGATGTCAGCTGCAGGGTCTGCCGCAGGGCCCCAGAGACTTTGATGCACTTGTTGTCGGCCTGTCCGACATATGCAGTCTCGGCCTATATCCAGAGGCACGACGGAGCATTACGAGTGCTTTATTATCACCTTAGGCACTCGTATGGGATAGACGAGACACCAGTGCTGCCTTATGCTCCACATATTTTGTTCAGAAACACGTGGTCTATCCACCTGCATTTTTTATGTTTTCCTACCCTCACTTAATTTCAACGTTTTGAAAAAAACGGATGAAAAAAATTTATGTTCTGCATATGAGCGGAATGTAAACTTTTCAGAATATTATTCTTTACACTTTCACGAACTCAAAAAAAAAAATTATTCATTTTGCAAGTTTTTGTAGGTTTCACTATAAAATGTTCTCTGTCGTCTGGGCCATCTGGTTTATGAATATTTCTTACATTTCGTTTCACGCCCTTATTTTTCTATTTTACTGGCTGTAGACTGAGATAATTGCTGACCAGCATATTTATTATTAAACATTTCACAAACATCCTCTTGAGTTCTTGTTTTATTACCACATCCGATCATAATTAGAATATCTCTTCTCCGAGTTTCAGATAAATGAGCCACAATAAAGTGGAATAAACAAGTTGAAAATGTAGGTACTCTTCGCCAATTTACTGAGCTTTTTATATAATTAGGAAGGTTCCGTTTTTCTCATTTTCTCGTAATAGATAGTCGTAAAAATCTAAAAAATATCTGTAATTTTTTTTTAAATTATCTCTATAAATAAAAAAGTTATGGTCCTTCCAAGTTTAAAATGCCGCGATCATCTGGGCTGAGCTCAATTACGTCACAATACATGATTCCACCAACAGCGAGCGGGCGCGGGCACCTTTATACTCGCTGGCAGGCACCGGTAGTTTATAGCCAGCTTGCATTTGAGAGCCGAAAAAATGGCTAAAACATGCAATTTTGGCACGTTCATATTTTTCGAAAAACACCATTGGAACGGCCGTATGATGTCGCGACTTAAAGCGGAAGTCTTCCAGATAAACCTGATCGTAAATTGCACGGCGAAATTCGAAAAATCGGCTCGGCACGAACGAATCAAAAGGGACATTTTGTGACATTTCAGAAAATCGAGCACATACACTAAATAAAGGGAACATACAGCGCGTTGTGTATTGTGACGTCACGGTGGACTTCAGCCGAGGCGAAGTATTCAAATAAGAAATTGAATAAGTTCGTGAGTTTTTCAGATATCGAGATAATTTTTTTTTTGTTTGACTAGTTATCTGAAAGATTACTAAATGAGGTTGAATGTACATGATATTTCTAAAACAGGAAACTTCCTAATTGTTACACTTTCTATAGGAGTTTTTTGGTAAATAATGTCAGTTTTTGGACAGCCTGAATTTTATATCAACTTTGTTGTATCTGACGAACCAACTGAAAAGGAGAGAAACAGTAAAGGAGAGAATAAAAACAGCATACAGAGTCACAAGAGCAATTATACCGTTCATTTAGAAAAACAAACTATCATGGGGCCTGGCCAAACGGCTATACATAGCCATCATACTGCCAACAATGACACATGGAGTTAAAAACGCGGCAACAACAAAAGCCAACAGAAGAAGTTTGAGAAGAGCTGAAAGAGACATCATCCAATTACTCAGAAAAACAACAGGGCAAAAACAACATAAAACATCAACACTACTAGAAGGGAAGACAATCACAAAAAGGATAGAAATGTACGCAATGAAGTACTGGGGACACGTCCAAAGAAGGGAACCAACACACCTACTGAAGAAAGCACTAACACTGAATAGCAGCAAACTTAAAATTGGGAGACCATGTTACACGTGGAAAACAACAATCGAGAGGATCATGAACAAACTGGGAAAGGATCAAACATACTGGGAAAGAAAAGCAAGGGGAAAGAATGAATTTCACAAAGAAATCGGAGCGATATATACTCTACCAGAATCAGAAACGGAGGAATCAGAAGTCTCAGAAGAAGAAGAAGACCTGTAGAAACAGAAGTACAAAAAATAGGAGCATAAATAGCAGCGACACAACGCGGCAACATATCTTACAAGAAGACCCAGAATAGGCAGAAGCCCAGAACCAAAAATACAAAAAAAGAGGGCTTAAACGCTCCCTCACGACATAATGCGGTAACGCATCTCACAAATACCTACACCTCCCATCCCACATTCCTTTACCATGCGCCATGTGGCTCTTGCTGCTGGCAACAAGCATGACCTTAGTCCAACCCAGCATGGACGTAGCAGGCCCAGCTGTATAACTTGGGAGTGGCAGCAATGCCTACCGCACGCTGGTAAATCAATCAATCAATCAATCAACTTTGTTGTGAAAAAAATATATGAAAAAAAATTAAAAAAAAAAAAACATCCGACCTGTTTGGGATTCGAACACAGAATCTTTGGATTGCAAGACAAAACTTTAGCCACTACACCGTCACAGATTACTACAAAAATCGAATGTCTGTAATATGTATCTTGCAAGAATCATATTTAAACGCATTAAATATATTGTTTTAAAATATATATTAGTAAAATGCATAAACAAAAAAACGATTATTATAGAGTTAACATTTCGAAATATTTCTATTTTAGTGCAAGCAATAAAAATTAAGAATTTTTTTTTTAATTAAATGATTAATAACTTTCTTATTTACCGATTGATTTTTTTCAAAAACAATAGGGTTCTTCCTCTAGCTAAGTTTATTCCTCTAACTTAGTTTCCAAATTTCAATACAATCAGACTTTTCTTTCTTAAGTTATCGTGCTTACAAGAAACGTGACGGACAGACGGACGGACATTTTGAAAGTTGTTCAGAATTCGTTCACTAATACGATGATATGAAATTTTTTCTCTACGAGCGATATTTCAGGATGTGCCGATCAAATGCAATATAGTCTTCGTTTTTGCGAAGAATATAATAAAGAAATCTTATCACACTGATGCATGTGAGTAACTTATAATGAAGTGACAGTAATTGGAAACAAAAGTATTCCTTGGCCCACTTGAGTTCTTTGGGGCACAATTAACGGTGTTATCTCTTTAGATTTTTTAACTAATTTTACAGTGTCTACTTTAAGAAAACTATCTGGTGGGTACAATTTTGTATTAAATACTTTACAAATAACAATAGATCAGATTCAACTTTTCTTCAAAATTAATAATTTAGCAAAAAATATCTCAACTAAGTTTAAGAGACATTAACAGAATTTTACATTTTCAAAATTTTGTCAGTAATTAATGCACCAAATTTAAAAAACTTTATTCTGTCGCATAGAGAATCAAAATCCCTTTCGAACGAGGTGCCGCACGACCCCTTCCTAATTTAAAATTTTCGAGAGAGTAGACATAATTCAGGTGGAATGAACGCGAGGATTCTAATTTTATGCTAAAAATGGAAATTTCAAATTAAAAATCGACCCATTTCCAGATTTTTCCTAAAAGTTCATAATTACGCCTCAAATGAATATATCCCATATACATGGACCGCACTGTCTGTCTAAATAAGAGCTAACATGGCCTAAGTAGCACAAGGAGTTGTATTTTGGTCATCATCATATTACAGTAGCTAAAAAGATTGGTTACAGTAGCTGTTATTAAAACTGAGTTATTACGTTTTGAAAACGTAATGGTGACGAAAATGGAGAATCATATTTTGGTCATCAAAACGCAATTGGAACCAAATGGCCATATCACATGTGCAACTCATTTGGCTGTCTTCTTGATTTTTGCGACTGCTTTACTAGTTATCAAGTGACTCTTATGGCGAAAGGTGTGATGTATCTACTTCACCGTGACTAAATCATGGCTTTTACGTATAAAATAAAACCAGAACACTATAGTGACCATCTTTTGGCTTTAAGCAGGTGTTGTTAGATAAAATGGACGTATACTTTGTCCATCTTTAAAATTATATGAACATCATAATTGCATATACCCTAACAGCACAATATCGTCACAAAAACGTCCCAAGAACTTATCAATAGGACATGGAAGCGTACCGAGAACGTACTTTATCGACCAAAACGTACGAAGAACGTTTGAGGGACGTTCCGTGTCAACAAAACGGGATATCCCGAGGACGTCCAACCCAGGACTTATATAGAACGAATACAGGTCTAGAAAGGACGTCTTAAAAATGTTGTTAGGACATACTATTGAAAACATATAGTACCTACCCCCCCACCACTTTGAAGGTGTATTCACAGCAGAGGGTGTTTATCTCTCTTTTTGGGCTTTCTAACCACACGCATTTCTTTCGAAATAGAATCCAATGATTGGATTCTATTTCGAAGGGAATGAATGTGGTTAAAAAACTCAAAAAGATAAAAAGGAATAATACAATTATACATCTAGACAAATTATTCAAATAGATTGCTTTTTACTACCTATTTGGTATTTTTTTTATTAACACCAAATGACAAATTTATGCGAAAACTTTATTTCTATTGTGATAATGAAAAATAAGTTATGGCATTTGCACTTTTTATTATAAATTAACTTATTACTATATAAATTTAAGTGACAAATGTCAAAAATAAAATTCTTATGGGATTTAAAAGTTATATATCATAGTACCATAATAAGTTGTATAGTGTATAATATAATTCTATTCATTATAAGTTACATTGGACATTTATATCATAAGAAGGCGAACTGTACAATAAAACGTTCGACAAATATAAATGTACATCCTACCACGCATATGCAGTGAAAGAAAATTCTGGAATTTCTCCATTTTTTTTGCATAGACACGTCTATGCAAAAGAATTGGAGAAATCCCAGAAGTCGGTGTTCTTAACAATGACCGAAAATTTACTTAGGCCACCTTTAAAACCACTGGAGTGAAATTTTCGCAAACCTTAAGTCACAGAGAATAGTAAGGAACCTGTGACTTTATGATTTACTTACCTGTTAGAAATTATCCTTGCGTATGCTATTTATGGGGTGTCTGAAGTTTTCGTTTCATTGTATATGCATGGAAGAAGGTAAAATATGCATTTCTCTTTGTCTAACGTTTTATTGCACACTTCGCCTTTTTATAATCCTAGTTTATATTATTCTCTAATATTCTCTCCAAATTTTTTGACATCGTCTCTCTTCCTTCTTTTGCCCTCCAATAATTTTCTTTTAAATGAATAAATTCGCTCCATGATAAACAACTAAAAACTACATATACCCAGGTTCACAGGTGATCTCGCATAGGATTTTAAGAGCCAAGGTGGGTGGTAGTATTAGTATTTATTATAGGCTATACCTACAAAGCAGCAGTCGCACCAAAATCATCTAGAATAAAAATACCGATCACAATACTATGTATTAATAAAGTAATTAAATAGACTTACGTACTTTTGATAACAACGTTATCGAACATGCACATCAGGGTGTAATAAAAGTAAAAATGACGTAATAACCAGGGCTGCCAAATTAAATTCCCCATAATTTGACAGCAAATACTCGAAATTCCCCCACCTCAGAATAAACACGACCAGACCATTTCATTACATATCTTATGTTTTGTCATTAAGTAGTTAGGTACATTGACAAAATTTAAATAGACTATAAAAATTGAAAATAAATTGTTATTTTTTTTTATTTCAAAAGTTAATTTTGTCAATAAAACTTTTTAAGAATTTTTATTTAATTCTTACAGTTTTTAATTTTTTTTTCAAATATGTTCTCATCTGCTGAAAAAAAACATACACTATAGAGCAGGTTTCACATATTTTTGTTTAAATTTGTCTGGACTAGACTCTAGCAGGATGTCCTTAAAACGTTTAAGCAGAACGTTTGGGGACAATAGCAAACGGACGTCTTCGGGACGTAATATAAACCCGGAACGTTCAGACCTAACGACGACCTAAGTGCACGTCCTGGGGACGTTTGTTGTTATCAGGGTATGGTCAATCAAGAGGGTGAAATTTTATCAACACACGATTTTTTTCTGTTTTATATAAAATACTCATAAAAACAAAGGAAGCTTCAGAAATTTCTAAATTTTAGGTATAACTAAATTAATTTGAAATATATACATACAAACATATTGTAGTTTCAAGAAGCACAATCGATGGTAAGGTTATTAAAACTGATTAATATATCGAATTAGTAAATCAAAACGTTATTTTATAAGTATAATTAATAAAGTATTGAAAATGAACGTAATGGCCGTCGTTCTTGATTGATAGAAAACATGGCAGCAAGTGGTCCTAATGTGGCATATGCTTTCGCTAATGATGCTAGAAATAAGCCAGAATATGACTGTAAGAGATCTAATAATCTTTTTTCGTTAAATGGGAAATTTAACCGGCCATATTGGCCAAACTATTACCACAAAGTTGGTTAAAGTGGTTAGCAAGTTTTCGCATCAAAATACGGCTAAACTATGAAAGACGTATAACCTCTCTTTTTTACGTTTCTTTTACCTGCCTTTGTGAGGAACAGGTTAACGGGTTACTTTGAATTTTGACCTTTGTTTCTTCAACGTTTTTACATTTCCTTTCTCCAACCAAATTAAAATTTGTTACTAAAGTTTCTGAAAATGTATTGCGTGGTCCAAAGCATTGAGGAGCTTTGCCTTTGTGCAATTTCTTCCAGTTGGGTAGGCAGTAACTAGCCAACTGTACTGGTCAAATACAAAAACGTACATACATTTTTGACTAATCCACAATCAAAACCAGACTCAAACGATCCTAGCAACCGTGTACAATAAAAAGAAATAATATAAAAATGTTAATGATGGCTAGAGCCATTGAAAATGAAATGTCAGCATTCTTGGACACTGATGCAGAACATAGATTGACACTTTCACTTTAACAATCTAAATATTTATATTAATACATAAGCCTTAGTAGACACAAACGTCAACGAGAACACTCCGTGAAAAGTGTTATGCCGCTATATAAATACCTACTATTTGAACTTACTTTTAGGCGATATTCCTTTTCCAATAATATGTGGAACTATGCTTATATTTTCTTTTACATTTCATTCTTATTTTTCTGTTGATATAAAACTTATTTGCGTATGTATAAATTGTCAACAGTATCAATACTTGCTTTTAGGTTATATTTTTATCTTGCCGTTCGGCCTCAATTTAGATTTTAATGTGTACAAAATTACTTCGAAAATAGTCATTTAATAAGGATATTTTTTCATTATTGTTTTAGTCGTAATTCGATAATAACAGCTAAGAAAACCGCCAGAATAAATCCTAACTAATATAGTCTTATTAATAGTTTGGATATCAACACTATATCAATAATAAAAACTGTGTTAACATATTCTAGACATTTCTATAGCTAGAATGGCAGTATTAGGACTTAACATTGTTGCTATTTAATTACTTGCTCATATATGACATTTTGAAAACGACTTTATAACCAAACCAGCATGGCGATATTATGGCTACTAGTAATGACTAGTATATAGCTAAAAAGAGATCATCATGACTATTTCGTTTTTATATTTTACGCTAAACTACGACTAAAATAAGATGACCAAAATATAACTAACCAAAAGCCGTTGAAACGTTTTAATGGGTGCATTTTGGTTATCTCAGCTGAATAGCATATTTATGCTACTTGGGTGGGGGAGTTTTTTATGAGTACGCGGGCGTGTCCTGGGGCGGTTCTATATTCTAGTGTTGGTGCAGTGGGAGGGGCACCTGAGAATCTTAGATAAGATAACAGCTATATCCCTCCCAATTCTTTGAAGATAACTTAATTTTTAGGTCTAATTGTTATATCTTGATTGGCTCAACGTTCTTGCCAATGACTTCAAAATAGATAAACAAAGCATTCCCTATTCAGTAGTAAATGAATCGTCTTGTTCTACGACAACTTGAGATAATTGTTTATCTGTGTTTGTTAGAGAGGGAAATAAATTTAAATTATTCCCGAATTTATATATACATTGATTTCTCTTATAATTTAGCATTAAAACAATATTAACCACGTGGTTTCTTTTTCGGAAATAAATACAATAAGTTCTCATTTTTTACATGGCTTTAGGTAGAAAGAAAAAACAGAGGTAATAAGTTATAATCATTTTTATTTTCTCAGTAATAACATGAATATCTTTAATAATACTGCCCAAGTAGCACAAATATGCTATTCAGCTGAGATAACCAAAATGCAGTCACTAAAACGTTTCTACTCCTTTTGTTTAGTTATATTTTGGTCATCTTATATTAGTCGTGGTATAGCGTAAAATTTAAAATCGAAATAGTCATGATGATCTCTTTTTAGCTATGTACTGGTCATTAATAGTAGCCATATGTAGGGTACTAGCCTACATACTGATACCATCACCATGGATAATAAATATATAACAAAACAATTTATTTTTAAAAAAATGACATTTTCAAATTTGAATACAAATATGTCTTAAACAAGTTTATTTTTATTAATATAGCAACCATAGGCTATATACTGGTGACTCCGACTCCAGGTTGATCCTCAAGAATTTATTTGTTTTGGTGACCTATTGTATGGATATATGATGTATACTGATACTGATGCGACGACACCAGCTGCATTGACTATCCAAAATTTGATTTTATATTGATGTCCATTAGAATTTATATTCAGAAGAAACTTACCTGAAATATTATTGGTTGCAAAACTATTTGAAATCTAACCAAGATTTTCCGAAAATTCATCATCTGACTTAATTATAGAGTAAGTGAATTGTGTTTCATTATTTCTCTCGTCAGATTAACAAGCAATCAATCAATTCATCAATAAATTCATCAATCAATTCATTAGTCATCGATTTATTATTTTTCTTTTAAAATGGCAACCACAGAAAATATTTTATTGGATGACATACCAATTTCATCAGGTGCAGGGACATCACACAATAATTAAACTGCCACCCTTTTGGGCATCCAAACCGGAGATATGGTTTACTCAAATTGAGTCACAATTTTCTCTTAACAGAATCGTTGACGATCGAAAGAAATACGATTACGTCATTGCCAGTTTACCCCCGGAAGTTATTACGACGGTTTATGACATTGTCACTAATCAACCGGAAAGAGATCTATATGATAACTTAAAAAATATTCTAATTTCTCGTTTGACTTCAAGCGAGGAGAAGCGGTTAGAAGACCTGCTCTCTGGTTCCCAGATGGGGGACCTAAAATCATCAGATTTTTACCCATCGATGTTGTCGACAGTCGGAGGTTCCCATGAGGTGAGCCAGGAGTTTCTGGTCAAATTATGGAAGCGACGATTGCCTAAAACCATTTTTATCACGATCACCGCATCCGGGAAAACTGAAATCAAGGAATTAATTGACATAGCCGACCATAATATCGCCATGCAGGTTTGGTTATAAAATCATTTTCAGGATGTCATATATGATCTAGTGATTAAATAGCAACAATGTTAAGCCCTATTACTGCCTTTCTAGCTATAAAAATGGCTAGAATATGATGGCACGATTTTTGTTATTAATATAGTGTTGATATCCAAACTATTACTAAAAAAATAGCCTAAACATGACTATAGTAGTAAGGATATATTCTGGCGGTTTTCTTTGCTGTTATTCCGTATTATCCGTATTAAATGACTATTTTAGAAGTAATTTTGTACACATTCAAATCTAAATTGAGGCCCAACGGCAAGATAAAAATATAACCTAAAATCAAGTTTTGATAATGTTGAAAACTCTATACATACGCAAATAAGTTTTATATCAACAGAAAAATAAGAATGAAATGTAAAAGAAACTATAAGCATAGTTCCAGATATTACTGGAAAAGGAATGTTGCCTAAAAGTAAGTTCAAAGTGTAGGTGCTTATATAGCGGCATAACACTTTTCACGGGGTGCAGGGCCGCCGACAGGGGGAGGCAAGGGGAGATAAATACAAAGGGCCCGATCACCTGCAGGGGGCCCGGGCTCCGGCTACATTACGTCATATACACAGGAAAAAATTATGAACAATTACAGTGTTATAATAACATGGCCAGCGGAAAAATACATTATATGTTAGAGAAATTTTACTAGTGTAAATTTGCATGGAGTATGTTTATAATTCCACAGTAATGGTAATATTTCTCTAACATATAGTATACTTTTCCGTTAGCCATGTTATAATTACACTGTAAATTTTCATCATTTTTCTCTGTGCAGGCTAGGCAATTAGTTGTGCACATTTGGCGATTCTCAAAAAAAAAAAAAACAAAAAACGGGTTTTGTCTGAAGGTTCTGACCTATTAGGCTAGACTGCGGTTGTGTGAGAGACAACACGGTCTAGTCGCTCTCCTCTCCTGAGTTCGAGTCTCAGCTGCGGCAGATGGCAATGTCGCAGGGGATGGGTGTTGTGATGTTGTCTATGTGTGTGTGTCCATCCTGGTTGAGTGGTAGAATAGCCTACGGCTAAACTCCGCTAGGACATTAATATAAATAAGGCAATTAAATAAATAAATAAATAAATAAGTTAGATTAAAAAACACTGAATATGAGAAATAATTTATAAAGTAATAATATTTGGGGCGTACTCTAGATAGGGTTAGAAATAGATACCCGAAAAGTTCCCCCCCCCCCCCCCCAATTTAGATTTTTCACTTTTATCTTGTATCCGTTCCTCGGAAGAGAAAAAAGTATAGGAAATAAAAAATTTGTCGTTAAATTCTGCTTAAAAAATGTCGGCTTGTAGCTTATTCTCACCTATTTTGCGCTGACAGCCTCCGAACAGAGGGGCGCACACTCAAAGAAATAGTATGGGTAAATTCAACTAAAAAAAAAATGGCTAACTAACAATACCGTTAATTTTGTTAAACTAAATTATATTGATGGTATTTTCAAACAAAAGGTGACTGTTATTATAATTAATAAAAAGTTGTCGTACAACAAAACAAACATTAACTTAAAAAATAGATGAATAAGACTATTATTTTTTTCATCTGACTATTATTTTGTTGAATTCTGTCAAATTAAACTAGATAATAGTATATTGTATTTTTAACTATTGTTGAATTGTAATTGTAAACCAGTAGCAGTTCACTCTATTATTATAGTTGACAGATAAACCAATATTATTGTAGAGTTAACCAGCAGTTCTGTTTACATAAACATAACATCGTTCTGCAATCCACTTTGATGAATTAAGACGTCGCGTCAGCGCTTTTGTTTGCAAATAGTATGGGTTAAATCAATCAATAAAAATTTGTCACACAACAAAATAAACATTAACTTAAAAAATAGGTGCATAAGACTATAATTTATTCATCTTACTAATAATTTGTTGAATTTTGTCAAATCAAACTAGATAAATAGATAGATAATAAGTTCTACATAAAATTTGTTTGCTTACCACGTAGTCTGTTACAGAAACTATTCCTAGATGACGCCACTTACAAATCACTGACAATAATCAATCATGCATTATCTTATACTCATGAATTTATAGAAAATTAATAACATGATTGCATTGTTCAAATTCTCATCGGATCAGGGATCATCGATATACTTGGATGGATCTTATAAACGATGGTTTTGGGTAGTCTGATGTCTCAATACTGAGATTTTGGCTAACCAAAAAAAAATGTCATTATACAATGAGTGTAGATCAACCTAAAAATTAGTTGGTGAACAAAAAACAAAGTCGTACCATTTAATTGTAGACCAAATTAAAAATGTAGACCAAACTGAAAATGGTTAGTGAACATAAAAAAATGTCATTATACTATTTAATTTGTTGTTCTACAAGAAGATATGATTACCAAACTACTATCTGTTTACGAAAACAAATAAAGGTATGGTAGGACTAAAAAAATGATTACTTATTTAACCAACTAAATTTCATGTTCAAAATGATAATAAAAATTGTATGGTGACAAAATTTGTTCGACTATTCTTTTCTGGTTGATTTAACTATGAAACTAGATAGGCGCGATTTCATATGCTCTTTTTGGTTGATTTTACTTATCATTTTCTTTGAGTGCAGATGTAAAAATCGATTCTATTCCAAGTTTCACAGCGAATATCTTAAAATCGAGAAAAACGAGAAAAATGCTCAGGAATGAATTTATAGAATGGAATTTTCCCTATAAGATGGATATATAGCGGGTTTTGACGCAAGTGATTTTCATGTATTTTCTCTTTTTTTCCACAAAGCTGTGATTTTCGACTCCACGCAATTATGTGAGTGGATAATCTGTACCGTTCACTCAAAAGAAGATTTGGAGTCATGTTTCAACTTTGAGCTTGCTTCAATTAATTCCTCTTCCTCTCTTCGATGAGAAAGAATTAATGAGAAAAACTAAGAAATAGTCTCTATATGATATTTTCAATGCTGTACGAGAGAGGCCAATAGAATTTGATTCATCGTGTAGTACGGCCGAAGCAGCGTACCTTTAACGACGTTTATACAGCCTACGTTCGCTTTATTCGTAATCATTACGACCAAAAAGTGACTGTAGTGTTTGACGGATATGCTGACAATGCCTGCAGTACGAATACTATCGAAAGACAGCAGCGACTTTTGAAACGCATTTCATCGGAAATTATTTTCAATGAGAACACGCCACTGACTGAAACGCAAAATAAAATGATAAACAATCTCACAAACAAGGAATGGTTTATTTCGCAATTGGTTGAGAGATTTAAAAACGAGGGAATCAAAACAATTACTGCTATAGACGACGCTATAGTTCAAACCGCCTTAAATCTCATGAAAACGATACAGTGGTCATCGTCGGACAAGACATTGATCTCCTCGCATTGATTATTATCGCTCTCGCACCTGAAGACAAAGATATCCGTTTCTTAAGAGAGGCTCGGGGGAAAATAAAAAATAAAGCTTACCGTTCTCGTGACTTGCAGAAGTTTTAAAAAGCTGTAAGGAGACAGTTTTGTTTGTCCACGCGTTCAGTGGATGCGATAGCACTTCAGCTTTCTTTGGTAAAGGAAAAGTGCAAACGGTAGAATGCGTCAATAAAAGAAAAGATCTCGAAGAGGTTGTCCGTATATTCAACAACCGTAGCTCAACGAAAAAAGAAATTACAAATGCTGGAGAGCAATTCGCGCTAGTAGTATACAAAGCCCTTAAAAAAGAGACATCTTTGAATCATCAAAGATTATTATCTTCAATAAGTTAGTCGGTCAATCTAGTACTGCCGGGATTCTACCAAGACTGCCACCAACGTCTGAGGCATCACGTCAACATTCTTACAGAGTATTTCTCCAAATTCATGCTTGGCGAGGAGAAAACTTGGAACTAACGGAATGGGGTTGAAAGAAAGTAGGCAACATTTTAGCACCCATTTATACCACCGAGTTACCAGCACCAATTTCCACCCTAAAGCTAATATCCTGCAGCTGCAAAAAGGGTTGTGGAAAACGATGCAGCTGTGTTAGGGTTGGAATGTGCTGCTCAACAATGTGCTCTAATTGCCATGGGCAAGGATGTTTAAATCCTGAATTCGAAGAAGAGTTCGTCGATGAGTAAAATTGGAAAAAATTTTAGTGGAATAGGCCTACAGGGGAAACCACCTTTAAAAAAAAATGGATGGTGTGGAAACTAGCTCAAATTGAAAAACAGCTTTGTGGAAAAAGGGGAAAATACATAAAAATCACTTGCGTCAAAACCCGCTATATATGCATCTTATAGAAAAAAATCCGCTCTATAAATTCATTCCTGAGAATTTTTCTCGTTAAAGTAACCGGTTTTAAGATATTCGCTGTGAAACTTGGAATAGGACCGATTTTTAGGTGAGGATAAGCTACAAGGTTAATGGATATTTTTTATGAAGAATTTAACAATTTTTTTTCCTTTACTTTTTTCTCTTCCAACGAACGGTTTAAAAGATAAAATTGAAAAACCAACGTTAAGTCCTCATTGGGGATGGTTTTTGCAAAAAAAGGACGTTCCACCCCCAAATTGGGGAGGAACTTTTCTTGTATCTATTTCTAACCTTATCTAGATTACGCATCCCGAATATTATTACTTTATAAATGATTTCTTCTAAAATATCTAATTTACGTGGACTATATCTTTTTGAAGTATTTTGGACAAAAAAAATTTCTATCGTGTAAGTTTCCCTTGTATCTCCATAAAAAGGCAAAAATGAGGTCTTGCTTTTTCTAAGGTTCTGATCTAACTTTTCTGAATTATTTTGACGCGGTGAAGCCAATTTTGGGCAAAAAAATTTTTTCTACCATGTCAGTTTCCCTCTACCACCCCCTTCATCCCCTAAAATTTTATTTGTCCAAAATTTGTTTCAACGCATCAAATTATTTCTAAAAGGTTAGATGAGAACCTTCCCACACAGCACAATCGGGATATGGGATGACAAATTGATGTACTTGGATATCCCAGTACGTAAAATAAATAGATAAACGGATGTACCTTTTAGGATATCCTATTTTAGGACGTCCTCAAGACAGCCCATTTTAGTACGTCCCTGGATATCCTTTTATGGACGTCAATGGGCTATCCTGAATAGGTTCCATTTTGGCATTAACTATGTCGACTAACATCGGGATTAAGAACGGATATCCCATGAAGAGCCCCGAATCTCCTTAAAATGCACCCTAATACCTAGGTCTCTAATATATTTAAATAAAGCGCCGTTTTGATTTCCGGCCGGCCAAACTGGCCAAAACAAATACCCTATACTCAGTGCCCAAACCAAACACATAGTAACCACGCTTTATTAGTTTTTATTTCTCAAATATTTAAATACTTAATAATTATTGTTAGTGGGCTGTATGGAATATTTTAAAGTTGTATCTTTGCGTTTTATCTGTTTGGTTCAGCTTTATTGGAGTGTCTTCATTTCAGACTATAAAAAGTGAGTATAAATGTATAAAAATATAACATAACCTATTAAACTTCATGTTATGAAGAACTTACTTGATTTTGATTAAATATTTAATTAGTTATTAATGTCGTGTTCGAAACCACGAAAATTTAATACGAGTTTTTATACTTTCAGAATGCCAAAGGAAGCTAAAAAATGAGGATTTATACGCATTCCCGTATTTTACAATCACTGAGAAACCTATGAAATAAACTATTAATTTGGCTCAAGAATTGAATGCTGAAATCAGCTTGGAGAGAAAATGTGAATCAGTGAAAGTATTCTCACATGTGACAATAAACCTGATGAAATTGAATTTGAGAATGACGACAAATAATGTGCCTACTTAGTTAATAATTTTAAAACCAACTAGCAACTGTGGATGAAAATAAGTAAGTAAATATTGTGCTTTAAGATAATTATTTGACACTTTTATTACACTTTTAAACGAAAGATATGATACAATATCAGGACGAACACAGGTGGACAGACTGCAATCTTTTATCTTGAAATTCTATTTGCCAGAGTGTACTTTATGGATTTTAATTTATAATTCGGTAAATTATTATTCACTGAGTGCTATAATAGGTCATACCCATATCCTTCAATAATTTCTGTTATTTTTATCTTGCCCACGTTTCATATATTTTTTTAATAATAGTGGTTCAAATAATAATAACTACGTTCATTTTAGCTGCACCCATGAATGAGTATATTATGGAAAACCAAGCAGAGAAGCAGTTAAAAGATTATCCGAGAAGTGCAAAAGAGAGAAGCGAGGCAAATAAGAGAATAGAGAAGTAGGAGTGCGCTACATTCTAAAAATTCGTGTTCGGCTATTATTAAATTTGCAAAAGTAATATAGGTATTTATTTTACATTTTTCTAAAAAGTTTGCTTTTTAACATTAGAAATATTAAAATGTTTTAAATATTGAATGTGTTTGGCTTATTTCTATTATTAAAATATTATTATTATTTAGGTAGCACTGAATTCCATACATAAAAAATATTTCTGTTTTTTATAAAATTGTATTGTCTTTGACGATGGTTAATAAACCGAATCGTAAGAAAATAATATTTTATTTTTTAACTGACCATAAATCCAAGAAATTACATATAAGTTATAAGGAAAAATAGGTAAGTGCAAATATTTCAAAAATGTGCATATTTGACAAAAATTCTAAAAAATGTTACAATACAATTTTTTTAAATCTACGTATAACATTATTATCTAAATGTTGGGTGTGACATTTTCTTAATTTTTTATGTTTCTTGGTGGAATCCTTTGCCACATGTTTTCTTCTAAAACAATGTCCGTAAAATCTACAAAATAATGCAATTATCCAGTATTTTACTCGAAAATAACCTCTACGCTCCTATAACGTAAAAATCACAGGCGTAGAGTTTATTTTCCAGTAAAATACTGGGTAGTTGTATTATTTTGTTGATTTTATGGACATTGTTTTAGAAGAAAACATGTGGCAGAGGATCCCACCAAGAAACAGAAAAATTAAGTTGCCCGTGGATATCTATTTTCAGTCCGTAGGATATCCTGGGACATTTCAGTATGTAGTTTGTACAGCCTATTCGTAATACTTAGGACATCCCGAAATATCCCGGGATGTTCTGGTACGTCCTTAGTACAAGCGCCGGTATATCCTTCAGGACGTCCCTCGTACTACTTTTATCTGATACCGAGTTGTGACATTGGGACGACCAAAAGAGTGCCGAAAAGCATACAAACTGGGATATTAGGATGTCCATAGGCAAGCCCAAATACTAAATGGGATTTGCCATAGTACGTCCCTCGGACAGCCTTGTGCTGTGTGGGTTAGGACAAGACCTTTTTTTATCTTTTTTAGGGGATGAAAGGGGTGGTAGACGAAAACTGGCACGGTAGAAATTTTTTTTGTCCAAAATTTGCTTCAGTGAATCAAAATACTTCAGAAAAGTTAGATTAGAACCTTAAGACAAGACCTTTTTTTGCGTACGCGTACGCGACATCTATGTGCTGGAAAGAGGACGAGTTGCCAAGAACACCGGCACAAGAAGTTCGGTAGCAGTCTACACGTACAAAGCCCAATTCTCCATTTTTCTCCATTTAATTAATCTTCCTGGTTTTTCGTGTAACAACTATATTCCAAGTACTCTAGACATTAAAAATATAATTCACTATTCTAAGATATTCAATTCAGGTGTTATTCAACAACTCTGCACACTAAAAAAAAAAAAATTGTTTAGAGCAAACGAAAACTTTGTTGCGTATATACAAAGCAATTTTTTGGTTGATGTTAATAATAATAATAATAATAAACTTTATTTTCCTTTTATGATAATATGATACATTATTGTATAGGAATAGTCAGTCTTAATATCTAAAAGAGAGAAGAAGAAGAAAGAAAAAAAGAAGTAAATCACAGAGCACTTTACATATTAAAATATTCTTCTAGTTTGTAGAAGGTTTTGCTAATTAAAAATATTTTAAGTTTCTTTCTAAATAATTCAAGTTTATTGCAATGTTTTATTTCCACAGGGAGGTGATTAAAAACCCTAGGTCCTAGACAACTGGGTTAATTTACAGAGACATTTAATTTACTGAAGGGCACATAAAGATCGTGTTTTTGCCTGGTATTTACATTATGTAGATGATTGTTAGAAACAAATTTACTCTTGTTTTTAAAGACGAATAAACATAGTTCAAAAATGAAAATTGACGGAAGTGTCAAGATATTATAGTCCTTAAATATATTTTTACAGGTCTCTCTTGTGGATAAGCCTACCATACATCTTATCACACGCTTTTGGGCTAAAAATACATTATTTGATAGGGTGGAAATCCCCCAAAAACAAACACCATATCTTAACCGAGAATCAACCTCAGCAAAATATAAATTCCTTAGTTGAGCCATGTTTAGAACATTTTTTACATTTTTGAACTGATAAACTACTGAATGTAATTTGGCTATCAAATATCTATCAATAAATATCTATCTATCTATATCTATCTATAGGCTATCAATAAATGTTGCCTCAAACAATTTTGTTTGAAGCAACAAAAAATTATTAACATCAACTAAGAAATTGCTTTGTATATACGCAACAAAATTTTTGTTTGCTTTAAACAAATTTTTTTTAGTATGTGGAAGCGAGAACAACGCAGGAAAACTGGTAAGTCGATTCTGATTTCCAGACCCGCGCGTTATTTTCGTTCTTACTCATTCAAAACTTAATGCGAAAAATAAAGCGACAAAACCTTGAAAGAGGGAAGGGTCCCTCAATAATAAACAGCCCCGGGGCCAGGTAAAGCTGTCGGCGGCCCTTACGGGAAGTTTGTGTCCTCAAAAGCTTATGCATTAATGTAAATATTTAAATTGTTAAAGTGAACGTGTCAACCTTCTATCTTTCTTCTATTCTATCTTCTGCTTTAGTGTCCATGAATGCTGACATTTCATTTCCTATGGCTCTAGCCATCACTAACATTTTAATATTATTCCTTTTTATTGTACACGGTTGCTAGGATAATTTTGAGTCCGGTTTTGATTGCGGATTATTCAAAAATGTGTGTACGTATTTGTATTTGACCAGTACAGTTGGTTATTTACTATTTACCCAACTTGACGAAACTGCACTAAAGCAAATTTGCTCCTCGATGGTTTGGACCACGCAATACATTTTCAGAAACTTTAATAACAAATTTTAATTTGGTTGGAGAAAGGAAATGTAAAAACATTAGAAAAACAAAGGTCAAAATGCAGAGGAACCCGTTAGCCCATTACTCACATTTATAAGTATATGCCAAATAATGACAACTTGCCACCAAGGTTTTTTATCAATCAAGAAAAATCCGAACGACGGCCATTACGTTCATTTTCAATACCAATACCAACCAGGGACGGATTTAGCAATAGGCATAGTAGGCACGTGCCTAGGGCGGCAGCAAGATGGGGGCGGCAAAACTCAGGTCGGGAATATAAAAAAAACTGTGACGATTGCAGCAGGAGCACAGAAAAGATAAACTATAAAGAAGCGAAAGCTATAAAGCTCACGATAGGACCGACCCCATATATAAACATCTTTCTAAGTTAAAATATGATCCTTGACATTTACCGGGCCATAAAAACTGACTGATACTGGAAGGAGCAATAATTGTTCCTTTTGTAGCAAAATATTTATTCCTCCAAATATATCATATCCGCCATTTTATAACCGCCCATTCTGTCTCAACACAAGCCATGTGATTATGGTTTACATTTTAGATTGACAATTTTACCACTCTTACATGACATTTTGCGATTTTTCTGGCTGATTAATTTTCGATTACGAGATATTGAGACAATTTCAAAATTTCATTTAATTCTTCTTTAATGTATCTATTAAATATAAAATTGTAGATTTATCTTGGTTTATTATATACTGGACGGCTATAATCTGTATAAAAATTACACTCAGTGTATTACCTACTTTATTAGAGTTTATTGATGTTTTGTTTTTGTTCCTATTAATCGAGTAACTTTGTCATCGAAAAATGAAAATTTTGCAAAATTTTGAACAGCTGTACTATTTGATCTACAGAGTCCGCTTGGTACCAATTTGTAGCATATTTCATCTACTTTTAAAAAATACTAAAATGTTTTTACCGAAAAAGTAGGCCTTAGGTGTCAAAATCGACAAAAACTGAAAAAAAACAAACATCTCGCAGTTTTTTGGATTTTTGACCAAGATCCGGAGGTCTGCCGAGGCCGTAAACTTGGATTTAACATTATTTTTTAATCCTATACAACATATTAAAAAAGCAGCCATACCTGATATAATGTCAGGTAGAATGTATAGTTACTGTACTATATAATATAAGCCACATATTTTTTATTTTATTAAATGATATATAACAGTGTTTTTATTAAATATTTTTTATAAACAAAACAGTTTTATTTTATTGGTAGTATTGACTCTTAGGAGGCGGCAAATTTAACCATGCCTTGGGCGGCACAAAACCCAAATCCTTCCCTGCTACCAACAAAATAACGTTCTGATTTACTAATTCAATATTTTAATAAGTTTTAATAACCTTACCATCGATTGTGCTTCTTGAAATAACAAAACGTTTGTATGTATGTATTTCAAATTAATTTAATTATACCTAAAATTTAAAAAGTGGAGGTTCCTTTGTTTTTATGAGTAGGTATGTTATATAAGATTACAGAAAAGATTCGTGGGTTGATTGACCATATATGCAATTATGATGTTCATATAATTTTAAAGATCAACAAACCATAAGTATGATGGACGTCCATTTCATCTAACAACACCTGCTTAAAGCCAGAAGATGACCATACTAGTGTTCTTGTTTTATTTTATGCCTAAAAGTCATGGTTCAGTCTCGGTGAAGTAGATACATCACCCTTTCGCAATAAGAGCCATTTCATAACTAGTAATAAAGCAGCCACAAAAATCAAAAAGAGAGCCAAATGAGTTGCATATGCGTTATGACCATTTGGCTCCAATTGCGTTTTGATAACAACCCCCATAACCAAATAGCTACTTTTTAGCTACTGTAACATGATGATGACCCAAATACAACTCCTTGTGCTACTCGGGTACCTAATTGATACTTTATTACAATTTCAAACAGGAATTAACTTTTTCTACAATAGAATATGTAAAATAAAGTATTTTATCAAAGCATACTAGTCAATTGTAAATATTAATATATTATATTACTAGGAGTAGAACGCACTCTTTTTTTGTGTTGAGCCCAGGATTTGCGGCTGAGGCGAAGCCGAAGCCGCAAACTGGGCGAAACACAAAAAAAGGCGTTCTACTCCGTGTAATATATACTATTTTTTCTTCAAGCGTATTAAAATGCAAAAATTCATTTATTTATCATAAATGTACAAATATTCAAACTACAGTCTTACATGTTGACACAATATGACAAGTGGTTAATGGATAGCGCGCCACCGGTGGCTTTCGGTATTAACATTATGTTACTAGTAAAACAATACCCACTGCGGTGGCGCTTTCGGAACTAACATTATGTTACTAGTAAAATAATGTCCACTACGCTGGCGTTCGGTACTAACATTTTGTTACTAGTAAAACAATGTCCTACTTCTACTTCTGTTTTTGGTGACATAATTTAAACATTTTAATACGCTTGAAGAAAAAACCTTTATCCTTCTAAACAACGACATTCTCGATTATATTATGTCAAGATGATGTATTTCTGTTGCAGGTTGTCCAGAATTTGATCCTCCAGGGATTTACCCACACTAATTGTTTATAATATGCTGCTCTAATTTTGCTGGATGTCCTATTTTGTTACATAGTACCTATTTTTGTCGCTAATATAAAAACTGTATTCGCAATAATAAATAAAAATTTGTTAAATTATAATTGCATTTGTTTTAGCTAATAAGAGGTAACATATAGATACAAGTTCTAAATCTTTTAAATTAAACTAAGAAGAAAGAAACATAAAATGTAAGAGAGGAGAATAAAATATTCCTTTGAGATTTTGTATCATAAATCTTCAAAATTACAAGTGAGTTGTTGATGAATTTTCAAAAATTATGAAATGTAGTATTGTAGGAGTCAATTTCGTTATATATTTAATGTGAAAGAAAAATTATTATAAGCCCAGAATATTAAAAAAACATTTAAACTTCTGTTATCTGAGTGTACTGCGAAAACGGCAATGACATCATAACGACAGTTAGATGAATTTATATCAAGAACAAAAGAGGACGAATAAGTTGACATTGTTGACAACAAAAATTAACATATTGTTTATAATTCATTACACAGCCCCACAAAAATTTTTTTTTTTTGGAACTGCTATCGAGACAACTGTATCCTTATTTGACCTATATAATTTTCGACGCTGAATCCGAATCCGAGGTCAAAAAAAATCGTACACCCCCAAAATCAACCCCTAGCGCTAAAAAACACTCCCTAAACATGGTAAAAATAACAACGCTCCACGAATAGTCTTACATCTCAAGAAATCGAATTAAATATAAACATTCAAGTATATAATGCATAAACACTATTTTCCATTGAAAATCACCCCCATGAGTGGGTGAAAACTACCCCTTATACAACAGGAAACTTAAAAAAATGCAGTGATTGTAAAAAAAGCTTACGTGCCCAGTTTTTTTCGGAAAGAGTGAGTAACTGCATTAGTTCCGATGCGCTGGTCAAAATCTACCCCCATAGAGTGGCGGAAACCACCCCTAGATTAAAATTGCAAGGAAAATCGGGGAAAAAAGGTAATAACAGAAACAATGAACGCCCCAATAAAGAATCCATGACGTATACTTAATCTGCATTCAACACTCGTATGCGATTGTCAATGCGCCACCTACCGGCTGATCAAAAAACTATATAGTCAGAAAATCATATAGATGTTTTTTCTGAATTTTTAGACATTCTTTTTAGAGGCCATATAAATAAGTAATAGTATTTTCAGAGAATTCTTTTTAGGAGTCATCTAAGCAACTGCAATTTAAATTTGAGGGTGGTTTCCGCCACTCTATGGGGGTAGTTTTTGAGCATCGCATCGAGACTAATGCAGTTACATACTGTTTCTAATATAACTGGGCATCGTAACCTTTTTTTTTTTGCAATCACTGCAGTTTTTTTTAATTTCCTGTCGTGTGAGGGGTAGTTTTCACCCACTCGTGGGGATGATTTTCAATGGAAAGTAGTGTTGACTCTGTATTTATGCGTTATATACTTGAATGTTTATATTTAATTCGATTTATTGAGATTCAAGACTATTCGTGAAGTAATTTTTACCCTGTTTAAGGAGTGTTTTTAATGCTAGGGGTTGAATTCCAAAATTTTTTTTGTGGGTCTTTTTTCGAACTGCTATCGAGACAACTGTATCCCTATGTAATTTTCGATGCCAAATCCGAATCCGAGGTCAAAAAAAATCGTGCACCTCCAAAATCAACCCCTAGGGCTAAAAAACACTCCCTAAACAGGTTAAAAATAACTTAACGCTCCACGAATAGTCTCGAATCTCAATAAATCGAATTAAATATAAGCATTCAAGTATATAACGCATAAATACAGAATTAACATTACTTTTCATTGAAAATCACCCCCATGAGTGGGTGAAAACTACCTCTCACACAATAGGAAATTTAAAAAAACTGCAGTGATTGCAAAAAAGCTTACGATGCCCAGTTATTTTAGAAACAGTATGTAACTGCATTAGTCTCGATGCGATGTTCAAAAACTACCCCCTAGTGGAGTGCCTGGAGCGTTAAAAACATGAAAACCTCGGATTTCAGTTACAGTGAATGAAATTTAAAAATTCAAAATGGAATGTTTAGCTAATGATATATATAAAAAAGTTTACCTATTAAAAAATTGTGATCTTGATTTGAATAAAAAAAAATTGATAATTGCAATAATAGTACAGTACCTAGAAGTAAAAAATATGCAAAACTTCGGAATAATGTCATATTGAACGGATTTCGTTCATTTTTGGCAGTATAATAGTAAATTCTTCACAGAAAAGTTTCTATATTGTGCGGGGGCTTGCTAATTTATAGGGGGTGGATGCCACCCCCTCTCAGGGGGTGGCATTTAAAAATATATATATTTATTGGAGTTGAAGTAGAATCAAATTTTAAGAAGAAAAGGTTCTATGCAATTTTTCACATAAATTGGTAGTTTTTAAGTTATAACGACTTCAAAATTGCGATTTTAGCTTAAAAAAAAGGAATTTCCAAACGGCTTTCGTCAAGTATCTCGAAAAGTATTACTTTATAGAAAAAATGTTACAGACCAATTATAGAAAGTACAAACTGGGAATTAATTATATCTTTTGTTTATTGATGTAGGATTAATAATTTTGGAGATATTTAAGTTTACATTTGGCATTCAAGTGTTGATAAGATAATTATTTATAGTGAGAGTTAAATATCTCAGAAACTGTGACACCTACGTCAAGGAATACTAATAGATAGAATAATAGGTTATTAATTATGCTTTCAACTGTTTTTTTATTTGTCTCTGTAGCATAAAAAACAAAGAAGTTATGACCGAAGCAATGTGCGTCTACATATTTTTTTAATAAGAACGTCGCCATTTTGTTACTGTAATTAGCCAGTAATTAAAAAAAAAAAGGAATTTCAAACACTGTTTCTCATTAATATATAGCATGACGTAGATGCTCAAATTGTCTGGTTTGTATACACCACTTGCGATAGAAAAAAAATACAGTTTAAACTGTAAAGGTATTTTCGATAAAACGCAATTCTTTTTTTTTCTTTTCCAAATATCTCAATAAATATTAGATTTAATAGTTTCGGAGATATGAAAGTTTACAAATGGCGTCCGAACGTTCATAAGACGAAAAATGCAGTTTAAATGTTAAATATCTCAGAAATTGTGACGCATGCTAAGAAATGAAATTAAAGACAATTAATTGCGCTTTCAAATACCTTTTTTTAAAGCTAAAATCATAATTTTGAAGTTATTATAACTTAAAAACTATCAATTTATGTGAAAAATTGCATAGAACCTTTTCTTCTTAAAATCTGATTCTGTTTCAGCTCCAATAAATATATATTTTTTAAGTGCCACACCATGAGAGGGGCCTATAAATTAGCAAGCCCCCGTACAATATAGAAACTTTTCTGTGAAGCATTACTATTATACTGCCAAAAATGAACGAAATCCGTTCAGTATGACATTATTCCAAAGTTAAAACCTCTAGTTACTGTACTACAATTCAAATAGTATAATACATATTAGGCTGTAGAGTATTTTTGTATAACGAAATTAAGTTAACGTATCTATTATATAAAGACAGTAATCGGGGAAAAGAAGTAAATTAAGGAAAATTAAATAAAAAAGAAAATTATTAATAAAATATCTGTTTATTTAAACAATTTACATTTTTGTCCATATCAAATATTTTCTTCGACTTCATTTATTTGAATGAAAGATGGAGTATTAAAACAACTATTTTCGCTGCACTGTAGACATGCTACACTACAATATAAGCTACTCTTCCGACATCCACAAGCAGCTCCACATCCCTTTTTGCAATTACAAAATAACATTTGCAATAGATTATCCGGAGCCGGCAATTGATTCATTGTTATTGGGATGAACATGTTATTGGAATACTTCCATCCCCAATTTTCAATATCTACGTCATTTCCTAGCCATATCTGGATTTGCAGGTACACTCTCTTTAGGTGTTCAAATGCTGCATCAGTTGTAGGAGGTAATGACGACAAAAGAACACTTGTATTTTTGGCCGTTGCTTTTATGAAAAAATTGAACCTCAACATATTCAAATCTTTAATTTTTGCAGAATTGTTATTGGCCATTTGCAACGATGTAATAACATGCCTCCATCAATGACGTAATGAACATTGTCTAGACTTTTTAAATTAATGGAAATTTCCGGGAATAACTCGTAAAAAATTGATTTTTTTTGTCTTTCGCAGTTCGCCATTTTCAAATAGAGTAAGCGGATTTGGTGCGAGTTCATAATTCATATAATTTTTAAGCTCTTCATCGTTTTTTTTTTTTAAATACAAATACGTTGAAACAGCAGCAATGAATCAACTGGAATCACATCGTCATGAATTTTAATTTTGTTATTTTTCGCCAATAAAGGATTTATTATATCTTTCCTTGATAATTTCAATTCGCGAAAATTTTTTCCCTCTGTTTTCTTCATTACATTTAAACCATTTTCAAAAGCATCGTAACAATTTGTATCTTTATCTCCAGTAATTCCGGTATCAATGGACGCAACAGCAGGAAAAGGGCTGTGTTACTTGAAGAAGTCCACCAATCTTTTTACATCGACATCATCCCTTTCTATTCTAGCATCTGTCGAATCACTATGCTGATGACTTTTCTTCAATGATATATCACAAAAATGTTCTATGCTTTCAATAATATCTTGGCTATAACGGACAACTAACTTGATTTTTGCAATTAAAAATCTAGAACTACGTCCGTAAAGTAGAACATTGCAGCTGTCGCTGTCGTTCTCCCCTCCACGTTTTACTACCTGTTTAAGGTCCCTACGACCCTTATTACACTCAGGTACATTTGAAAGATATTCTTCTGTGTATATTTAGGTGAAATTCAACGTATACATAAAAAAAAATATTATTTAAAATAAAAGTATATGCCAAAATATTAACTTTTTATAGTTTTTTGTTCAAATAATGATAAAATCAAAAGCACAAAAAAATGTTTGGTAAACTTTGAAATTTATAGTATAAAAAACAAAATTCCACCTCGATCATATAAATTCATTCACTGTAACAGAAGTCCGAGGTCAAAACCCCCAGGCGCTCCACTACCCATAGAGTGGCGGGAACCACCCCCAAATTTAAATTGCAGTTGCTTAGATGACTCCTAAAAAGAATTCTCTGAAAATACTATTACTTATTTATATGGCCTCTAAAAAGAATCGTCTAAAAATTCAGAAAAAAACATCTATATAATCTTCTGATTATATAGTTTTTTGACCAGCCGGTAGGTGGCGCATTGACAACCGGTTACGAGTGTTGAATGCGGATTAAGTATACGTCAAGTTGGGTTCTTTATTGGGGCGTTCATTGTTTCTGTGATTACCTTTTTTCCCCCGATTTCCCTTGCAATTTTAATCTAGGGGTGGTTTCCGCCACTCTATGGAGGTAGATTTTGAGCATCGCATCGGAACTAACGCAGACTCATTCTTTCCAAAAAAAAGTGGGCATCGTAAGCTATTTTTACAAGCACTGCATTTTTTTAAGTTTCCTGTTGTATGGAGGGTAGTTTTCACCCACTCATGGAAAAGTAGTGTTTATGCGTTATATACTTGAATGTTTATATTTAATTCGATTTCTTGAGGTTTAAGACTATTCGTGGAGCGTTGTCATTTTTACCATGTTTAGGGGGTGTTTTTTAGCGCTAGGGGTTGATTTTGGGGGTGTACGATATTTTTTGACCTCGGATTCGGATTCAGCGTCGAAAATTACATAGGGATACAGTTGTCTCGATAGCAGTTCCAAGAATTTTTTTTTTGTGGGGGTGTGTTATTTGTGGCATATTCATGATTTCTTATGTTTGTTGGGTATTTTTTCACTGTAAAAATTTTTAAAATTGTTGATGAAATAAACCTCTGCGCCAAAAGGATCAGACAGAGGCTGGTTTTTGATACTTCTGTTACAAGATATCTCACACCTAAAAATATATAAACTGAAATAAGACTGTTAAATGACAATGACAAAAATTAAATCTAAGTCAGTTAACGTTTCGGAAAATGTTTCTTTTTCCGTTATCAAAACTTTCACTTTTAATCAAGTCAAACATGACAGATCGTTGTTTATGTATTTCCATAGTCACGTAACTATGGAAATACATAAACAACAAACTGCCATGTTTGACTTGGTTATAACTGAAAGTTTTGACTCATAGACCATAAAAGTGTCTCCGTTCTCGAGAAAGAAAATCAGCGTAGAACCAAACCATATATTATAGCTTTTATTTTTTATTTCGAAGAAACTTGAGAAATTGATTGATTAAAAAATCGTGTTTTTTAATATTTACACCGCCGTATCTTCAAATCTAATCGAGCTCCCGATCTGATACTTTTTTTAAATTCAAGTACACAAACAAGCGTTTTCAATTGTCTTTTTGTTTGTATCGATTATTGTTTATTATTTTCTTTAAATAACACTGAACTTATTATAGTCTGGGAGCCCGTGTACAATATGACTGACTACTAACTTTGACATTTGACAATATGTAAAATCGATTGTTCTTATACAGGGTGTTTCATTAAGAATTGGGCATACGCTAACTGGAGAATCCTTAGTCCAAAATATGAAGATATAACGTAAAACACTTAGATAAAATGTGCCTCCTTACTGAGATACAAGGTGTCAAAATTGTAAATTCTTTTTTTTTTGCAATATCTCAACTACCTCTTGGCCGATCTTTTCCCAGTTTGGTAAGGAAACATTTTTTAAGCTAAGAAATAATAATTTATGTATCACATCATGCTAGCCCGTGGAGAGCGCCTCATGATCTATACCTGATGATGAATATTTTTCCTCTTTTTTTTTACGTAACGTAGTGACACTTTTGACTAGAAAATCTCATGCAGGAGTCATTCCTACGTAAAAAAAAAGGTACACTTGATAGAACTTGATAATTCCAACCGTTTTCGAGAAAACTGCCGTATAGATCTCAAAAATTCTTTAAAAACAAGCCCAATTTGAAGAGGAAACGTAAATTGAGAAAATAAATTATCCTGCGAATGCTGAAACTTATATGAGGGAATCATTATATTATGCAATGAAAGTACAACATAGTCAGCTGGACGGGGGGCGGTGGATTTAACGTCACCTGATCGATGAAACAGGTCCAAAAACATGAAAAATTAAAATTATTCATCGAACTTTAAAATTCGGGTATATGATAATATTTATACTGAGATTCACGAAAAACAGTCAGCTGCAAGTATGTGGGTGGAAAAGTCCTCAGCTGGTACAGTACAAGCGCTCAGTGTTTTGATTCGCCCGAAAGGCAACGCGCACTACCTTTCTTGCGTCAGCTGACAACTTTTCCACCTACATACTTGCAGCTGACTGTATTAGTAATATCGATATTGATTACTTAATGTTAGAAAGGGTGCGTGCGGCATTCCCGAGTATTTTTTTAAATTTTATTAAATATTAATTTATTATCAATATACATTATTTTATAAAAATACAAACTCAATACATTTTTTCACGTATACCAACTTAATGAAAACACCAATGTGGTCATAAGATGTTCAGATACTGACATTCCTGTCATGCTGGGAATCATGAAAAATGTACATAATAATGTGAAAATTAGGATAAAAATGGGCATAGGAAATAAAGAACTATTTTCATATATGAACGATTTGTATTCAACACTTGGCGAGGACTTTGTAACGCGTTGCCCGCTTTTCACGGTTTCACGGGATTATAATCCCGCATATTATATTAAGAAAAATATCAAGAGTTAATTGAAGCATTTAAAAGTTCGAATAATTTACCAGAGGAAAACCTGAATAAAGTTGTTAACATAATAGAAATGATATATGGGCATAAAAGCTATAAAAAACTTCAATGATTCTCGTGTAGCTACCCTCATGAAGGTGTATAAATTTAGCGAAAGTGATAATGAATTCTGGTTACCAAACAAAAATTTTTATTCATCTGTCTTGCCACCATCGAAATCGTGTACAGCACGTTTTAAGAACTGTGTACGTATCCACAATTTGGAACAACGCACACAAACAAGTGCCTTCTATATTAAATCCCCTTGGTTGTGGGTGGAAGCTCGAGGAAAACAAATTTACTTGCAAGTGGTTTGATATAAATCAATTACCTTCATAAAATACCGAAGGTATTATGTTATTTGTGCTTTTCATCCTATTATAATTTTTTTTTAAATCTATTTATTTAACGTCGGCCTATTTCCGCTACCAGGGCCTATCACCGACGCCAGGAGACAAGCTACCCCCAACCTGGAAATTTTGCCGGACCTCTTCCCTTAAGAAGAGTAGAGATCTTTTACTTGCCTAACATTTAATAGACAAGGGACCGTCTGCTTTACATCCCCTCCGAAAGATGATATATCAACTACGTAATCCTCATCTGAAATTACGTAGCTTCCGCGTATACACTGATATACAAGCCGCTAGAAGGTGGGACGAGAACGCTGTATTTCCCAAGATGGGTCACCCATCCAAGTACTTTCGACGTTGCTTCAACGGAATATCGACTGATATTCTCACTGAAGTCGCGTCTACGCTCGCCACTCCTATTATAATCTTAATTAATTTTTTATAAATAATAATTAATTTTTTTTAGATGCGAGTGACAAAGAGGAAAATGATTTTTCACCCACTGAGTATCAAGAGAGTGATAAGTCTGATGAAGATGAGAATGAGGAAGATTGCATTTTCATAAAATAATGTATATTAATAATAAAATGGATATAAATTAAATCTTTATAGCGAACTTGATGTGATAATATTCATACTAAGATTAACGTAAACATAATTAGCTGCAAATATGTGGGTGGGAAAGTCATCAACTGATGCAAGAAAGGTGGTTCGCGTTGCCTCTCAGGCGCACAGTGGGTAATTTATAGCGGAAGAGTATGCAAAATCGTGCTAAAGTTATGAAACCTTTTTTTTTTGCGGGGGAGGGGAAATCTTCAAAAGACGCCCGCCTGTTGTTTGTCGGCGGGGAGTGTTGGATTCTTACCCTTTCGTAGGGAAGCCTACCAACTAAAACCCCTCCTCCTCTTCCTGAGCCACCACCCTGGCATCATCCCGTAGGGATATTCATCGCGGGTGGTTGGTCATTTGTTTTAGACTTCGTTCTGGGCTCTTTGTCCAGTTCTTTCCTCCGCTTCCTTGCGGGACATTATGTCGGTAAGCATTTTTGCAATTATCTTCCAATATTCCTTGTTCCTTATAATTTCTGGTACTATATCCTCGGGTAGTAGGGTGACCCCTAGGGTGAGCCAGGTCCTCTGTCTCGTGGGCTCCCATCTTCCACATACAAAGAGGGTATGCTCTGCGGTGTCGGGCTGTCCGCAGTATCTGCAAGTATCGTCTTCGTGCTTTCCGATTCTTTTAGTGTATGCCCGAAAAGAACCGTGTCCTGTGAGGGCTTGGGTCAGGAAGTAGTCCAAACTTCTATGCTTGCAAGCCACCCAGTCTACAACGCTTGGGATTAGGCGCTTCGTCCATTGTGCCGTCTCTGTATTGCGCCTCCAAACCTCTTCCCATCTCTCCATCATGGCTGTCCTAGCATCTTCCCTAGCTTGTGCCAACCCGTCATATCCTGCGTCTCTCCTCCACCATAAGGTCTATTGGAAGGGAACCCGTGATAACCTGCAGGGCCATACGCTCTGGCAACTCTTAGCAATATTTTTCTCTGCGTGCTCACCAGTTTGTTCTTATATCTGCCGATGCGTAGGACATTATGCCACACCGGAGCTCCGTATAGTAGGGTGGAGTGTACCACCCCCACCAAGATAAGTCTCTTCTCCATGCTGGGGCCTCCTATGTTAGGGAGGATCCTTGTCAGAGCGGTGATCCTGCCTTCCGCCTTTTCCACCGCATTTAGTGTATGCGCGCCGAAGGTACCCCGGGTGTCGAAGACGATCCCCAGGTACTTTAGTGTTTTGCGCGGGACGACTGCTGTGCCCATTATCTTGATCTCAATGTCTTCTCTTTTCCGAGGGCCCTTTAGGATCATCGCCTCGGTTTTTTGCAGGGCAAGGGTCAAATGATTTTCCTCCATCCAAATGCAGACTCTTTCTGTCGCGGTGCTCGTTTTCCTATTGAGCTCTAGTATGCTGTCAGCTGTTACGATCAGGGCCAGATCGTCAGCGTATCCGATGAGGTGGGCCCCTCTTGGCAGCTGGATTCGTAGCACCTCATCGTACATGATGTTCCACAGGGTGGGGCCAAGGACTGAACCTCCCTCAGTTTTAGAAGGTGCTAAACACGAATAACAGGGTGAGAAAAGATTTCAGTCATGCTGCACCCCCTTTAACGGCCAAAACCATATGACAGTTTGGCATCGACTATTTTTGCAGGGATACTTTGTTTTTTTTTTTCATGGAGATATAACAGATGGTGAAAGGTGAGGTCAGGTAGTGGACCGCAACTGTCCTTAGAGGTGGATTCCACCTACCCTGTCAAGGGGTGTAAAATTGTTTCTTTTTTTTCTTGTTAAAGTCGTTTACATTCGTCGTTTAAATCCCAAACAAGTAAATAAAAAGCTTAAATGAGCTGATCACTATATCTATACGTAATTTGGTTCGCTAACACTGAATATGAGGTCAGAAAAAGCCGATCAGTTAGTAATTTTGATATTAACTCAAAAAACACCTTAAAATGCCAAAAAATCCAAACCAAATAAATTAATAGCTTAAACCAAGAACTTTAAAATTACCATAATCTAAGGCAAGAAGATTACACCAAGAACTTTGAACCAAGAACTCTAAACCTAACATAACCTGAGACAAGAACTTTATTATAAATTAAGACAAGAATTGTTAAGTTCCTAAGGCAAGAACTATTAAGGTTTAGAGTTCTTTGTGTAAGGTTCCTGTCTTAGAATATGTTACATTTGGAGTTCTTGGTGCAAAGCTCTTGCCTTAAGTTTTGTAAGATTTAGAGTTCTTGGTTTAAAGTCCTTTTTGTAAAATTTTCGCCTTGTTTTAAGCATATCCGATGTTCCGAAATATCGAAAAAAAATCAACGATAAAATAAAAAATATTTATCTAAAATGTTATAGTATGGAAATGGTGGATAAAGGTTTCCCATGGTACCTTGCATCATATGTTAGAAGATGTTGGATAAATGGAAAGAACGTTAAAAAGTAAAATATAAAAATTCAACAATATGGAAGGAGCCCGGAATCCGTGAAGAGTGTTATTTTTAGCAATACAAATGTTTCCGGAATTAATGCTAAAAAAAACTGATTGTCAAGAAGATGACAGTGAATATGAAGCTGGCGAATGTGAGTGTTCGATAAAAACTAAAACTCCCAATATTTGGTGAAATGATAAACTTAATAATGTCATTAGAAATCTTGATCTATCTAATGGTAGGGAAGAATATTTAGCGGCGATTATGGAAAAAGACAATTTAGTATCAAGTCATGTTCGTTCACACAGGAAAAGAGAAAAAGACTTTAGAAAATATATTACACAAGGAAAATAACACTTGCTCTGATATTGTCACAATGAAGAAATGTTGATAAATATACTTAAACCTATCATATATAGATTTTAGATAAATATTTTTTATTTTATCGTTGATTTTTTTTCGATTTTTCGGAACCTCGAATTTACTACAAAAAAAAAAACAGAAGAAATTCGCATTATTTACACAGTTGTGCAAATTTCTTGTAGCCCTATACTCATAGGAAGCCAAGTTTCCCACTTCACTAGAGCTGTGGTGCCATGATGACGACGCCCGCGGCCCCGCTTTCTCAACCTGACCGGCGTCGATACTATGGTTTCCCTCCCCTGCACTGAAAACTCTTTTTCTACCTTTGCTATGACGGCATTTTTTTACCTAGGAACTTAGCCGATATAAATCGTTGCCTGCCGTCACCATGTGGAAGTGTCCTAGTCGCAAAAATAGAAAAAGAAACAAATGGCATATGACAATCAAACAGAATAAAGAAAACTATACAATTCTAAATAGCTCCAAGTCCAAACGATATTCCTCTCTCAACAGAGCAAACTTTGTCCGAAAAATTTTTCCTAAAAATGTCACTGTTCAGTAATATTTTCCTTTAGATACTTGAAAATTTAAAAGTTACCCATCTCCGCTTTCTAGGGTTGATGAGAAAAGTGAAATGATATTTCTCTATGAAGTTTTCAGATTGCGCTTTGATTCTGACTACGGTATTGTGTTCAGCTCGTGAAAATACGTCGGAAATTATATGTTCGGATATTATGTGGAGCAAAGTCAATTTCGGGTTATGATTAAGTCATTTTTGGGTAAAATTTTAATCCGAAATATGGATTTTGCAAGATATTCGATCGTTGCCCATAAAACTGACCTTGGATTCAGTTTCAGTGCCCCAAATTACGTATAGATATAGTGATCAGTTCATGAAAGCTTACTTCTGGCTGCTGGTTTCCGGGTGTTCTTCCGCGTAGACTTGGTTGAGTGCTTGACCTTTCGACCATCTTGTCGTGGTCTTCTTCTGAAGCGAAGTGAGCTCTGCTGGACTGAGCTCCTCTATTTATACAGTTTATCAGGAGGCGTGTTGCGGATCATTGCTCATGCGGAACGTTGACTTCCACGTTATTGGTAGTTGTAGTCCGGTGTGACGGTTATAGTTATTCGGATGTTTTTATTTCAATGGCTTCTCTGTATCTTCTTGACCAATAATTCTTGGTGCTGGCTAATTTCTTTGTTTTGTCGAATTTTATCAAATGGCCGGTTTCTTCTGAATGATCGGCAACTGCTGATTTTGTAGAATTTCCCTTCTTTGTATTTCTAATGTGTTCTCTGAGTCTGGTGTTTATACGTCGTTTGGTCTCTCCGATGTAAACATGTCCGCAGGAACATGGGATGCTATATACTCTTGGTGTTTCTAGTTCTTCTGGACCTTGGTATTTGGGAAAATGTTGTGCCACTTTCTGTTTTACATTATATATTACTTTGACGTTCTTTTTCTCCAAAACTCTTCCGATTCTGTCCGTACATCCTTGTATATACGGTAGGTAAGCTGTTGCCGTGTATTTCTTTTCTCCTTTTTCTTCTTCTGTTCTGGTTGTATCTTGTCTCTTTATTGCGTTGTCTATGTCCTTCGGTTTGTATCCATTTTTCTGTAGTGATGTTTTTAAGGTCCGATATTCTTCTTGCAGATGTTCTGACTCGCAAATTTGCTTTGCTCTATGTACTAGTGTGTTAACGACGGCCTGTTTTTGTGCTGGGTGGTGGTGAGAATTGGCGTGCAGGTATCTGTCGGTGTGCGTCGGTTTTCTGTATACCTTGTGTCCTAATCCTCCATTATCCTTCTTGAACACGAGGACGTCCAAAAATGGAAGTTGGTTCTCTGTTTCTATTTCCATTTCCATTTGATCTTTTGATGTAAGCTGTTTAGGTAGTCTTTGAAATTCTCCAGTTTCTTACGGCCATGTTGCCATATAATGAAAGTGTCGTCCACATATCTAAACCAACATTTTGGTTTCAATTGGTAGTTGTCCAAAGCGTATATTTCGAAAGCTTCCATAAATAAGTTAGCGAGTACTGGTGATAAAGGTGAACCCATTGCTGTTCTATCTTTTTGTTTATATAGACTTCCATTGAAGTTGAAGTAGGTCGAGTTGACACAAAGCTCCATCAGGTCTGCTAAGGTGGTGTCCAAACCGTTGTTCTGCAATTCTTTCCGAGCTAATTCTATCGCCTTATTAACTGGTATGTTTGTGAAGAGTGATGTTATGTCAAAACTGACTAGTATATCTTCTTGGTCCACTGTGATATTCTTCAGCTCTTGTATGAAATGGTGTGAATTCCTGATATGGTGTTCTGTTTGTCTGTTTTTATTTACTTGTTTTCTGATTTTTCGGGCATTCTTTAAGTGTTTTTTTTAGGTTGTCAAAATTCCTAACTGATCGGCCAATTCTCGGCGCCCAAAATACGTATGGAAATGGTGGTCAGCTCATTTAAGCTTTTTATTTACTTGTTTGAGATTTTTCGGGCGTTCTTAAGGTGTCTTTGGAGGTTAGCAAAAATGCAAGAGCCAATCGGGCCAAACCGAACATCGGATTCATGTTCAGCAGGTCAAAATGCATGGGAATACATAAGTCTGCTTTCTCCCACTCGACTTTTTTTTGTGTGCCGGTTTAATTAATGACATTTAACAAGAATGACAACACAAAGTTACCAACAATGGAAATACAAAAAACTTTGACGTTTTAACGCGCGTGGCACCCATAATAAATAAATTAGTGTCGCGTACTTCAGACGCTGTGTACGGGGTTTTCCTACAATATCACCTGCAAAAAATCTCAAGTTAGAAATCTTGATTCCGCCTATAGCTACTCCACCTTGCCAGTCCTCCAGTGCATGGTGCACATCACGTGATCACTATAGGTGTTAATAGGCCGGGAGCCGTGTATAAAATGACTATCCGGCGAACTTTGACAATATGAAAAATGGATTGTTCTTATATAAGTTAGCAATGAATGGACAGTCAGCTGGTTGGGTAGCGGTGAAGGTGGCTGTCAAAGGGTTGAAAACACGTAACAAAATTTGAGAAAAAAACTATCCGGCGAACGCTGAAACTTATATGAGGGGAAGATTATGTTATATAATAAAAGTAGAACATAGTCAGCTGGACGGGGGGCGGTGAATTTACCATCAGCTGTTCGATCAAACAGGTCCAAAAACATGAAAAATTAAATTCCTCGGCGAACTTTAAAATTTGGTTATAAGATAATATTTATACTGAGATTCACGAAAAACATAGTCAGCTGCAAGTACGTGGGTGGGAAAGTCGTCAGCTGGTACAAAACACTGCTGAGTGTTGATCTCCTGCGAGGCAGCGCGCATCACCTTTCTTGCATCAGCTGACGAATTTTCCACCCACATACTTGCAGCTGACTGTTAATCTTAGTATGAATATTATCATATATCCGAATTTCGAAGTTCGCCATAAAGATTTAATTAGTAATATCGATATTGATAACTTAATGTTAGAAAACGTGCGTGCTGCATTCCCGAGTTTCTTTTTTTAATTTGATTAAATATTCAGTTTATCATTAATATACATTATTTTATGAGAATACAAATTAATACATTCGTACATTTCAAAATTATTACAGAATGATCTGCTCAGAAAATTTATTTAGTTTAGTGAAAATAAAAATAAATTTATTCGGCTTCCGATAACAGATCTCCCTCATACTCATGTTCATCCAACTCATCACTCTCTTGATGCTCAGTGGGTGAAAGATCATTTTTCTCTTTATCACTCGGATCTAAAAAAATAATTATTTATATAAAAAAAGAATAAGGTTATAATAGGATGAAAAGTGAAAAGCACAAATGATATAATACCTTCAGTATTTTCGGCGTTTCGGATAATCATTTCCACTTATAGAGGTAATTGATTTCCATCAAACCACTTGCAAGTTAAATTTGTTTTCCTCAAGCTGTCACCCATAACCAAGGGATCTAATGTAGATGGCACTTGTTTGTGTGCGTTGTTCCAAATCGTATACATACATACACAGGTCTTAAAACGTACTGTACAAGTTCCGATTTCGACGTTGCGTCAAAACTTTTGTCCGGTAACCGAAATTCGTTGTCATTTTCACTAAATTTATATACCTTAGTGAAGGTAGGTACACCAGCATCATTGGCGTTTTTTATAGCTTTAAACCCATACATCGTGCAAACAAACTTCTCTATTATGTTACGACATTATTTAGGTTCAACTCTGGTAAATTATTCAAACTCTTAAATGCTTCAATAACTTCTTTTAGAAGCTTATCAAGCTAATCAAGTTTCTTTCAATGTATTGGACAAGTGATGAAATGGCTCCGTTCTTAGGTAATAAAACCCTATACCTAAATGCTGAAAACTACTATAGTTATTGAGTTCGAAACGACGATATCCGATCTAGTGTCACTCAAGAAACCGTGGAAAGCTTATCGTGTTCTAGTCACGAGAAGTCGGACACTAAAATGATTTTTCACGTATAAATGAGAACACCAATGTGGTCATAAGTTCAGATACTGACATTCCTATCATCATGATGGGAAACATGAAAAAATGTACATAATGTGAAAATTTGGATAAAAATGGAAATAAGGAATTGTAGAAAATAAAGAACGATTTTTATATCTAAACGATTTGTATTCAGCACTTGGCGACGACTTGTGTAACGCATTGCCTGCTTTCCACGGTCTCATGGAATGTGATTATAATCCCGCATTTTTCAAGAAAGGAAAAAATAGCCTTTTACCATATTAAGAAAAGATCAAGAGTTTATTGAAGGATTTAAAAGTTTGAATAATTTACCAGAGGAGAACCTAAATAATGTCGTTAACATAATAGAGAAGTTTGTTTGCACGATGTATGGGTTTAAAGCTATAAAAAACGTCAATGATGCTCGTACAGCTGCCTTCACGAAGATGTATAAATTTAGCGAAAATGATAACGAATTCCAGTTACCAGACAAAAATTTTGATGCATCTCTCTCACCACTTGTACAGCACGTTTTAAGAACTGTGTATGTATGTATGTATACGATTTGGAACAACGCACACGAACAAGGGCCATCTGCATTAGATCCCTTGGTTATGGGTGGCAGCTTGAGGAAAACAAATTTAACTTGCAAGTGGTTTGATGGAGATCAATTACCTCCATAAGTGGAAATGATTATCCGAGATGCCGAAAATACTGAAGATATTATATCATTTGTGCTTTTCACTTTTCATCCTATTATAATCTTAGTCAATTTTTTATAAATAATTATTTTTTTAGATGCGAGTGACAAAGAGAAAAATGATCTTTCACTCTCTGAGCATCAAGAGAGTGATGAGTTGGATGAAAATGAGAATGAGGAAGATCTGTTGTCGGAAGCCAAATAAATTTATTTTTATTTTCACGAAACTAAATAAATTTTCTGAGCAGATAGATCATTCTGTATAATTTTGAAATGTACGAATGTATTAATTTGCATTTTCATAAAATAATTTATATTAATAATAAATTGAATATTTAATCAAATTAGAAAAAAAAAAGAAAAAGTTATCAATATCGATATTACTAATTAAATCTTTATGGCGAACTTTGAAATTCGGGTATATGATAATATTCATAATAAGATTAACGATAAACACAGCCAGCTGCAAGTGTGGGTGGAAAAGTTGTCAGCTGATGCAAGAAAGGTGATGCGCGCTGCGATCAACACTCAGCACTGTTCTGTACCAGCTGACGACTTTTCCACCCACATACTTGCAGCTGACTATGTTTTTCGTGAATCTCAGTATAAATATTATCTTATACCCAAATTTTAAAGTTCGCCGAATAATTTAAATTTTCATGTTTTTTGACCTGTTTGATCGATCAGCTGACGGTAAATCCACCGCCCCCCGTCCAGCTGCTTATGTTCTACTTTTATTATATAACGTAATCTTCCCCTCATATAAGTTTCAGCGTTCGCCTGATAGTTTTTTTTTCTAAATTTTTTTTTACGTGTTTTCAACTCTGACAGCCACCGCTACCCAACCAGCTGACGGTCCATTCATTGCTAACTTATATAAGAACAATCCATTTTACATATTTTCAAAGTTCGCCGGATAGTCAGTCGGCCTATAAAGGGAGTTGATGACAGAGCGCAGGCCTGCTCTGACACCTTTGCTAACTTTGTATTTGTCTGGGCGTTTTATACAAAATGTATTTCTAAATTTTTTAATTCAATACCTAAGTGTTTATTGTGTAGAATATGCAACTAATATATTTTAAATAATATTCAAGGACGTCAATATAAAAACATTATTTCTAGAGGAAGTTCCCTCTTTAAATTAATCTTCTGCCACTCAATATCTATCTTTCATATCTAAAGTGTAACTAATTAGAGATCCTTATATAAGTAGAAGTTGCTTGTATCGGACTGTTATAGTAATCTGACAAAAGCTGTTGTATTCACAATGCTCCGTGTACTCAGTTTCCTTGTTCTTCTAGTGCTCCAAAGTGCCAACGCACAAAAATGCAGTAAGTAGCCAAACGTATTTTTAGTCTAACTAAACTAGCCCCGTCAAGATTCGACAGACCGGAGAAAATGTATCCCAGAAATTGTTAGCTACGGAGGTAGCGACCGATTTTTCGCTTTAATATAGAGCTATATTTTTTCCCATGATAACTTAGACAGTATCAATGATGAAGGTCCAATTCTACCAAACTATAAGTCCTGCAAAAATGAGTAAAAAATTAGATAACATGTTACAAAAAGAAATATCGATTTTCTAAAATGCCATAAAATGCTACTTTTGATTTGTTCATGCAGAGCCGAATTTTCGAATTTCGCCGTGCAGTTTACGATCAGGTTTATCTGGAAGACTTCCTCTTTACGTCGCGATATCGAATCTCCATCCCAATGGTGTTTTTCGAGAAATATGAACGTGTCAAGATTGCAGCTTTTGCAATTTTTTCGGCGCCGAAATGCAAGCTGTTTTTGCTATTTTTCCCAGATATCTCCAAAACGGTCGGAGTTAGCTCGAAATAAAAAATAAGGTCAAACGTGTATTTTCCACTACGAATTTTTTACTTCCATAAGAATTTTGATTTTTTTTTTTCGTTTTGGAGATAACTACTGAAATGTCGGCCATGTACGGCAAAGAATCGCAAATTTGGAGCTTCTACAGTTGGCAACTTCTTAATCTTGGCTCCTATACCAAAAGACTACTCTAGCTAATAGAACTAAATTTGCTAAATTCCTTTTTTCTATTTTTTTGAATTTCGACAAAAATGAAGGAATTAGAGGGGGCGGGATTTGGGACTTTTTTCTTTCGGTAAATTTTGTCAATTTTGTCATCGTGATTAACTGAAATCGATCTCATATACGATGTTCACTTAATATCATGTACTACTTTGACGTTCCGTTAATCTCGACCCTTCGAAAAAAAAGGTTTCTGAGAAAAACTGTTTTTTTAAGATTTACATTGCGACATCCGTACGATGTCGCGACGTAAAAAGGAAGTCTTCCAGATAAACCGGATCGTAAATTACACGGCGAAATTCTAAAATTCGGCTAGGGTAGGCTACGGCTCGGCACGAACGAATCAAAAGTGACATTTTGTGACATTTCAGAAAATCGATATCTGTTTTTTCAACATGTTATTTAATTTTTTACTCATTATTGCAGGACTTATAGATTGATGGAATTGCATCTTCATCATTGATACTGTCTAAGCTATCATGGGAAAAAATCTAGCTTGATACAAATAATTTCACGAAAACTGTCGCTACCTCCCTGGCTAAATCCTTTAAAGGCTACCTTTGAACTTGCTACCAGTAGACATATTTGAAAATTTATGTAAAATTTAAAGTACAGGGTGCAATTAAACACAAAAATAATAGGAATTAATTTTGGTAGAGGGGGGTTATAAGAAATATTCCGAGACTTCGTTGATCCTAATGAGTGTGCGTGTGTGTGTGTGCAAAATTGTGAAAAGTTGGTCGATTATCACGATTTAATGGACCAGGAGCCCGCCGACCACTTTTCAAAGATGGCGAATGTCTTTTCATACTCAGGAGATTCATACTTACCAGGTTCCTGATTGCTATTCATAAACTTATCATTTTTTTTACCTGCCTTTTTTTTTCAAATTTGGGCGAGCGTAGCGCTTCCTTGCACCGCCCAAAATGAATGGAAGTCTGGATTCATGATTTTTGGGGGTAAATTAAAAAATCCCTCCAACCCACATGCGTAAACCTATGACTTATTTATGACTTTTGTTTTACTTTTACAAGACATATTTCTTTCCCCTTTGGGGGCCTGCCGTACGCCCCTGCCCCAAAAAAAGGGCTGGTATGATCATTTCTGTGCTCTACTGCCTACAATTCACATATTTTGGGAGAACCTATGACACCCAATTAGTGGTCGGCGGGCTCCTGGTCCATAATTGGAGCAAGTGCAGCTGCAAATGGCAAGTTTCAGTCAAAATTTGATACCCTTATATTTTTGGTAAGTAGTTAGCTACTTTGTGTTACTGTTCTCAGAGAGGGTTAAGGGGAAACGAGTCGCTCTGTGGCACTGTGCCAATTTGCTGTGTATAGAAATGCCAATTTTTGTGCGTGTAAGTAAATTTCAAACCCCTCCTCCTGTATTTTCTCATGTAATTAATACAAATCTTTAATGACTCTTCATTGATTTGCTTAAAAATCTCATTCAGTTTTCACGCTGCAAGCAAAATGTGAATTTGATTTCATTAAACAACACTCTTATTGTTTTTACACCATTTTCTGCGCTATTACGTCCATTCTATATCTTTATTTCTTCTTGATATACTTGGTATCTATTTCGATAGATAAAAAAGTTTCTCGCTTGTTATATTCGCACCTGTAAGTTTTCACAGTTTATGGACATAGTCTTAGAAAAGGATCATATCTTCTATATTTATTAAAATTTGACCTTCATATTAATACATTTTATTAAAAAATATGGAGTGATAACGCTGTAAAAATTCAAGATTAATTCGTTCTCCCGTTTTTGAGTTACAGCGAGTTGAACGAAAATATAATTGTCTCTATTATGTTACAACTTTCTAATATTTTTGAGCCTATCTTTTGTCTCGACGAATCAAACGAGTCGCAATTTATTTCGCCGAAGGATAAGCTTCTAAACACTTCGGTCAAGGTAATTTTAGTTTACATTTAAAAAAGAAATTGGAACGCTGAGCTAGTTCACGGTCAGTAAACTATACGGTTACCTCGATCAGCAGCTTTTGGAGGAGAGAGACGCGCGGAGCGGGGAATGAAATCAAACGGACAGATATATCTGATTTCCGTGCAAAAGACAGAGACAAAGATGCCGGCAGGGGATCCAGCTGACGTAGGTTGTAAACTCTGCCGGCATCTTTGTCTCTGTCTTTTGCATGGAAATCAAATATGTACAGTGTGTCTCATTTAAAATGAAGACACCCGGATATTTTCGTAATTTTTTGAAATCCAGTTTTGATCTTTGGCACAATTGTAGTCCTACATAAAACGTACATTTCGAGACTACCAACTTAAATTTAAGTAACAAACTGAGACAAAGGCAGCACCCCAAATGTCAATTTGACAAAACTTTGAGTAATGGGTCGCGTACGCCGACGTCACAGATTTTGAGACCTTAGGAAAAACAAACAGCTGTCATTGAGAAATCCGCCGATTAAACGTGTTTCTTTAAGGTGAATTTTGCAGTGTTTGTGCCATTTAAAAACTTGTTGTTGGATTATTTAACATCTACAACTATTCTTAATACTGTTGTATAAACAATTATGTTCGTCAGGATGACCGTTAGTTCGTATTTTGCAGAATTGTCTCCTGATGTAGAAGTTAGGTATACGGCTGCCATTGAATTAAATCCTTATATTTTGAGAAAAAATACTTTACTACAAATATTGATGTATTTTCAAATGTTACACATAGGGATGTTGCGAATTACTTGATTTTTGAAAGAATTACGTAGACAGAAGGACGAATTCAAGGCATTGAAAAGTCTTGAAGCTGTTTGTGGTTAGGTGAAAAAAGTACTCTGCAAGAAATTTTCAGGATAAAAGCTTGTTACAATGGTAAGAATTAGTTATCAATCATTTTTTTCATATATGCTTGCCTCATTAAATGTTGTTTTATAAATAATTACTAATGCAAAAATTAATTTTTCAGGATATGAACTCTTAGCATCATGAATAAAAGCCATTAACTCCTTGGACTATTGCAGATTCAGATGGTTCCTTAATGCTCACTGGGATTCAGTCTAGACAAAACATGTTCACTACTTAACAGGAAATCTTTCTTTTAGTTTTTTAGCAATGAACATGGCTATGGTTGGAGATTAACCGCTGTAAATTTTGTGAAAGACACTTTATAAAATAAACAATGAAAAACTGACGTATCTACTGTAAACTATTTGAAGTATGTAATAAGATGTACACAATTTCTTCCAGCGGTTAACCCCTTGTCTATACCTTATATACCTATAGATTAGACTACGCAAACCGTTGTAATTTTTGTAAATTTTTTATTATAATATATTATATAAAATGTCTAACATGTATTTTACTATTTTATGTAGGTCAATTGTTAATTATGACTTGTATCCTCTTAAATGTACTCTCCCTCCGTGCAGTTCATGCTTCGCTCAGCTAAAATTTAAATAAGAAATAGTTATTAAAAATAGAGACAAACCAATATAAAACGTTACTTTTCTTTACCATGGATTGTTTATTGCTTGTTTGAGCAGCAGTTATTACTCTCACAATCATTCTTGCATTAACATGCAACAATAATAATAATAATAATAATAATAATAATATTTATTTCAGAAAATTATACACAATCAGAAAGAATATAAATTTGCCAATTAAGTTTTAGAAACAAAACTTGTCTTTGGCAAATTACCATAAACACTACGGAATAATAAAATACACAGTGTGTGTATATGTTGCTAAAAAATCATTAAAATATTAAAATATGTGCACCTATAATTAACTACGTAACACAATCTCTTATCAATAAATAAATTATGTAGGCGATACAAACTAAAAAAGACTAAAGCAATATATTATTAAATAGAAAGAACAAAACAAATAACAAAAGACTAATAATCAAGCTCTATAATATTAGGGTAGTTGCTTTTTATTTTCATTTATTTACTTTTTATATTTTATATATTTATATTTTTAATTAAGTATTACCTTTTTATCATTATTGTTTTTTTAATTATTTATGTATTTTTTTTTCTCTTTTTATTTGTTTTTTTTTTATCTTTTTATTTGAGGGCTGTTATATTTGATCAAATAAGTGGTTGATAAGGACACGATTTTCGTGTACCCATTCTTTACACATTTTCATAAAATAAGTATAGGATGTATTACTGAAATTTTTTATGTTCAAAGGTAGTGCATTATATATTTTGGTTGAAAAATAACTGAAATTTCTCTGACCTATCCTTTTTTTCATTAAAGGTGGAATACAGCTGTTATTTGATATAAACCTTGTAGCGTAACTATGTATTGGTGAGTTCAGTTTCCTGGTTTTAAACACATATTTAAGTATTTCAAGCGTATATAACTGTTGAATATTGTCAACTCCAAACTCATTGAATAATTGTATTGTTGGGTATCGCATTGGTTTAGACAGTATTATTTTCATTAGAAGTTTTTGAATGGTTGAGACATTTCTTAATATCGTGTTATAGGCAGCCCCCCATACTAAGAGACCATATGTTATTATAGATTGTACTAAAGCATAATATGCCATTCGCAGTAGCCTAAGGTTTAGTACGTTTTTTAATGTTTTAAAAACAGATAAGTTTCCTCAATTTACTACAAACTGCATATATTTGTTCGTCCCATCTTAAATGGCAATCGACAATTATTCCAAGATATTTTATAGAAGTGGTTCTCTCAATGTTAATATTACAATTACAGTCCTCTGGAATGCGACACGTGTACCTATGTATTTTAATTTTATTGAAATTTGGTTGCCCAACTGTATTTGATGAAAAGGTTAGAAATTTGGTCTTACTATAGTTTAGCATAAGTAAACTATCATCTAACCATGCTTTAATATTTTGTAGCAATTTCTCTGTTTTTCTTTTTACCTCTTGCCAACTGAAAGCATTTCTTTTAATTGCCTGGAATTGTTTAACCTAACCTCTTCTGGCTGTAAATCGACGTTATTTCATAAAAACTGATGTTGTCTCGGATTGCCACACTTCCACAATTAATAATACAATAAAAACTAGCCATTTTGTATGATATAATATCGATAAATACTCTAGCATTACGAGAAATTTAATTCTGAGGTTGTCAGTCGCCATTTGAGAGCTAATGACAGCGGTTTGTTTTTCCTAAGTCTGGGACCTGTGACGTCACGCGCACGCGACCCATAGTGTAAAGTTCTTGTTTACAGTCGTAAAATGCGTCTTAATTGAAGGGAAAAAATCGAAATAATAAGGTTATTTGGTGATGAGGTTCGTAGTAGCAAAGAAGTAGCCGTCGAATTTAACCGAAGACATCCTTTATGGGTCGAGTCGATAATACTCATGGAACTTCAGCCACCATAAATGCTCGTTTCAATGAAACTGACAGTGTTAATTAAATACCTCAAAATGATTAACCCCGTCGAATACATCCGCATCCTGAAAATAACGTAATCTTAGCTGCAAATCAAGCGAATCCAAGAGCGAGTCTACGAAATTTAGCGTCTCGACTGAATATCGACAAGGAGAAAATTAGAAGATGTTTCATACGTCATAAAATCAAGTCTTATAAACCAAAATTTTTACACACTTTGAAAGAAGGTGATGAAAATAGAAGGTTAGCTCATTTCTATTTGGTCCAGGGAAATTTTTTAGACGACGGGAAATTTCTAAATAAAATTTTGTTTACTGATGAGGCTACATTTACCTCTAATACTGGGGTGGTAACTTCTCAAAACTGTTGATAGTGGGCCACAGAAAATCCTCATTGGGTTATTAATTGTAATGATATTCAGAGAAAGATAACGTATGGTGTGGAATTTTAGGAGACTGAATAATTGGTCCATTTTTCTTTAATAACTCGTTAAATGGAGAGCATTTAGTTAACTTCTTCGATACGGAATTATGGGATGCGATTGAAAATTTTCCTCTTAATGTGCGACAGGAGATGTTTTTTCAGCTAGATGGTGCGTCAATACATTATTCCATAAATGTTCGTCAGTGGTTGAACGAACATTTTCTAATGCGCTGCCCTGGATACAAAGAAGTAGTCCTTTTAAACCCTGGCCTCCTAGGTCACCAGATAGTATACCATTGGATTTTTATTTATGGGGAACAGTGAAGAACAAAGTTTACAAAACAAGGCCCAGAAATAGAGAAGAACTTGCTAAAATAAGACGAGCCTGTCGCGAAATCAGCATTAAAGAGCTGAGAAGAGTAGCCAAATATAATCGTAAAAGAATTGAGAAATGTATTCAAATTGAAGGAGGATTAGTTGAGAAAGGCTACATCCGATAATTAATAAAAATTTTCCTTTAAATAAATGTAGTGAGTAATTTCAAAAACTGATCGTTACTTTAAACTGTTGTTTTTTTTTTTTACTTATTTCAGTTACCAAAAATTCATTGTTTGTTTTATTTTCTCCTAAAATATATTTTTTGTCAAATCGACACTACTTGTTCAATAAATTTTTTTGCAATTCCATGGCATCCTATTAAATTGAAAACCGAAATTGTAACCGTGTGTGGACTTTGCGGGAAAATATTGAAAAAACTAAAAATGCGAATTTCGTAATGAAATTTGGAATTGGGGCTCATAATTAGATTCTGAACAACTTTTTCTAATAATTTTTTAACGCGATTTAATCTTCAACGCGAAGCAAAATATCGAGAATGGACCCTACTTGGGGGGCTGCCCTTGTCTCAGTTTGTTACTCAAATTTAAGTTGGTAGTCTCGAAATGTAGGTCTTATATAGGACTACAATTGTGCCTAAGCTCAAATCTGGATTTCAAAAAATTACGAAAATATCCAGGTGTCTTCATTTTAAACGAGACACACATATCTGTCTGTTTGATTCGATTCCCCGCAACGCGCGTCTCTCTCGTCCAAAAGCTGCTGATTGAGGTAACCGGTAACTGTATAGTTTACTGACCGTGGAACTAGTTGACCCGCAAGTGATGTAACAGTGGAGCCTGTTTTAAGGAGAATTTCTGCTCTGTTTCATAGTACCATCAATGTAAACAACTTGTTTCACGTTTTCGAGGACCAGGAAATAAAAATAAAATGATTGTTTTCCTGTAACACTAGGCAGCACACTAGATTACATCTGCTACCGCATAAAAATGGTAGCAGTCGGCCGTACCGCGGTTGAGTGAGACAACATGGGCTATTCGAAGGTATCTCCTCTCGTGAGTTTGAACCTCAGCTGCGGCAGGTGGTAATGTGTGATAATGCGTGGTGTGATGTTGCCTGTGTGTCTCCTGGTTGAGTGGTGGAATAGCTTATGGCTAATCTCAGCCAGGATTTTAATATAAATAAGGCTATTAAAAAATAGTATTAGCAATAATTCACCTAGTAATTATGTATTATGCTTGTTCTAGTTCCAGAGGACGTTGAAAAGATAACGCTAGATTTAGATCATCATTTACGTTGGTCTCCCAGCACAAATTGTGAAACTACCTCCTACTTAATTTACGTTCGTATCAAGGGAGATCTGCAGTTCATATTTAATACTGAATACCCCGACCTGGATGTCTCCTTCCTTCCTAAGTGCGAGTGGTTCCAAGTTATAGTTAGACCATACGCAGAAAGTGAAGTAGGTAACTCACCTGTTCTTGATGCTTATATTCCAGCGACTTCAGGTAAGCTTGACACAAGGAAACATATATTTGTGTGTGTCTGTACTATTTGTCCATCTAGGAAATATTCTAAAGGTCTATAACGTATTGATTTTAATTAGTATTAAAAACAAATGTTCTACTGCAGATTCGGGAATCTACAGTTAGCAATATTATAAAACGTGTTTCGTGTTTGATTATTTTCCTCGAAAAAGTATTGATTTTCTAATTATTATAGAATTCGGGATTCTCTTCAAAATTATTTTCCGCAATTTTATGATAGAAATACCCTAGATTTGAAAGTTTCGTTGTTAACCCTTAAACATTGTTCACTGAATTATTAACATGCACTCTTGGTACAACAAATATTTTGCACGAGAAGAATTTGATACCTCAAATAATGGTGTAATTTCCTTGCAGGTTGCCAAATGGATAATGAAATTTCGGGATGAATTATTAGAGGAATTATTTCTACATCATTTTCTGGATACGATATTTTACTACATACTACTTACTTCTGTCATTTGGTAGGTACTAAGAAACTGTAATCATAAAAAAATAAATAAATAATAATATAATAATATTTATTTCCCATATTTAAATTTTTACAGTTTTTACAATATTTATCCAACACATATACAAATAAATTTAAACTTGGTGTATAATTTTGAAACCTATTTTTTATCAGCAAATATGAAGATAATAGTCTAGGTGCCCGCCTACATAAATTGCAATTTATACATATCTTCCTATAACTTCTTGTATGACTTAATTGCGCCTAGTCTACCATTTCTTTCCTCTGCGAAAATTTTCGTAAACGCGGGTTTTCACCTCCTATTTTTCCGAAAGACGTGTATTTCCCGTTGTATGAAAAATTTATAGATACTGTACTTTTACGAAATGTAATCACAAGAAAACTTGATCAAACGCACGAGAAAAAAATTGTTCGACAAAAATTTTGGAACGTAAAGGTGTCTACCACCCCAAACATGCCGAAATAACGACTTAAAAATTTTGTGATAATCAGCTGATTTTTTCAAGATTGTTTTATAAAAATTGGCAGCTACTGGAAACGGTTGGAACCTCCCCACCCAGAGGATCTTTAAAGCCGAAAAGAGCACTAAAAAATATGAACGATCTCATTTAATTATATTTATTAAATTTAAATATTTTTTTTCTATTAAAAGAGAAAAAAAAAGTCTTACGTTCGGTGGGATTTGGACCTACGAACTTGAGTGTTAAATTTATAGCCTGCACAACATTAATATTTTATTCAGTGTTTTAATACAAATATAAGCCTCATCGAATCCTAGCCCGGATCCATCCAGACAACCAGTGCGAATGTAGAAGAACGCACTACCGGGCGTCAAAATGACGCGACACCAATTTATTTCTCAGGGGGCGCCAGTCGCGTATTACCCCGTTCTTCTACCTCCCAGGTGGGTTAGAGATAAGATGCACTTCGGTAGCCGAGTAATGGACCAAGGCTGCATTACCACAGATCGGAAACTACGCTCTCTCTTGACCTGAATTCCCTCGTTAGGGGTTTAGGCACCTCTTAATTTCCTGAATTTTTGCATAAAAAAATCCCTACCGAAGAATTTCTCTGCGGAGGGATTAGTTTTGGTACGCGGAAATCACGTTTTGGTCCATTAATAACGGAATATATTTCTCAACAAACGCATAAAAAAATCCCTATCAAACCTCCGTAAAGCAACCAGAAGGTCGAACGTTAATGCGAATTAACTCGACACATCCGGCTTTCTATACGAAAGTTCCAGGGATTATAGACCGTCAATAGGCCTCAAGATCAATTAAGAAACAATAGTTCAAAGAATCCGTTTATTTAACAGAATTGGTTATACAAAATTCTCAAGATAAGAATCGTGCCTTCCCCAATCAAGGTAGTGACTTTCAGACCATACAAGCGAGAGCGCTCACGCTAACGATCGATTAGGTAGAAAAGATTCATACATACCTTCTCAGAATCAAAATGCGAGCTTTTAGAATCATTTCAGACTCTGGGTAAATGAATAATTAAGGCTGACTGAAATTAACTTAAAAAAGTTTTACTAAATGAATTTAGTTTCGCTAGAGACTACTTAGCTTTAAAGTTCTTGTATCGTGGAGATTCACGTACTCAAACACATTCAGAGGACTTATTACTGCATAAGTTGAGTGGCGTTCGATCAGTCCACGACTTACTAACCCTTATCACAGTCGTTCAATATTATCGATTTGGCAGCGTCTCACCTTCGAGCGACTTTTAGGCAAAATTGAATTTTTGGATTTTTATGCGCAAGGCGTTTTCCTCTATAACTTCGTCATTTGAAAAGCCCTGTTATTGGCTTTTCTACCATTGCTTTGTCTGGACCACTCAACGCGCTCGACCAAATTGCGAGCCGCTGGGTCAATCCAAACTCTTTCTATGCGAGAAACCGGCCTTGTACATGTGCATTGATTTTTATCAATTTTTGCTTATCGGCACTACGCCGGCTTTGACAAAATCTTCTATTTTGCCTTTTGGATGCAGTGCATCGTTAAAATTTTATGCTCATACTTTAGAATTGGGCTTTCAATGACCGTACCTCAAAGGTCAATGTCTTTCGTTGAGGAATAAAAAATAAATAATAATTTAAATTATATTTTCGTGGTACTTTTTAAACTGACTTTGTGGTACTTTTGAAAAATCCATTTTAAGACCAATTTTAGCGTACTTTTGAAAAATCGATTTTCGAGCCAAATTTCAAGGTACTTTTGAAAAACTAATCTGTGGGTGAAATTTTGGCGTACTTTTGAAAAATCGATTTTCAAGCCAAATTTCAAGGTACTTTTGAAAAGTTAATCCGCGGGTGAAATTTTGGCGTACTTTTGAAAAATCGATTTTCAAGCCAAATTTCAAGGTACTTTTGAAAAGTTAATCTGCGGGTGAAATTTTGGCGTACTTTTGAAAAATCGATTTTCAAGCCAAATTTCAAAGCAGTTTTGAAAAATTAGTCTGCAAGTGAAATTTTGGCGTACTTTCGATAAATCGATTCCTGGGCCAAATTTTGACGCCCTTCCAAAAATAATATTTTTCAAAGTCCAATTTATGGTACCTTTGAAAAAGTATATTATTCATAAATCTTTGTCACTATATACTTCTACTCTCATATTCTGAACCAAAAACATTTTTTCTAGGTGAAAATTCGGTGTTTCTTCGAATTTTCACCTGGTCATTTCCAACGCCTTATAGAACCCAAAACGGCCCTTGTGGACTGATCTGCGCCTCTGCAGATTCACAAAAATGTCTTCAAATGAAATTTTTGCCTAAGTCGAATTTTGATTGTCTTCAACTTAGGACGATTTTGGAGAGTTCTACAACACGAACACCGGGTGTAAGGCTGGACGGGGTAGGTCCGGTTTGGCTTGGAGAAAAATAGAAATGTGGAATAGTAACTCCTATCTTCTGTAAGCAGGCATAAAAACTAGGTTAAACTTGTGATGTATCCACATGGCCCTAAAATTAATATAAAAAAACCGCTGCCTAAGGAATCACTACTTCATCATCCAGACTTCCTACCTAAGTCTCTTACAACGAAAATACTATATTTGCACTCCACTAAGTGGAAATAATTGTTTATGGAAGTTTAATAGTATAATATTTGAAATCGTGTACCCTCAAAAATCCATAAAATGATACGCCCCATCAGCAGAAGGGGTGGTGATGGTGATGGGGGTGAATGAAGTGAAATGACTGATGATGATGACTTGATGACTGGTTTCTATATAAACATTATATTCACAACATTTTTTCTCCCCCTTTAATAATGGGGTGGGGGTGGTAATAAAGGTGACTATTGCCAAAAATGTTTTTGAGATCTTAGCTCCTCTTATATTTACTAAATACCAATTTCATGCACTCTTAATTGCTTGATTTACCTATTTGCCTATTTACCCCCATTTGCCTTCAACTCTGCAACGGAATAAGATCGATACATAATCTAGTTCTAGATCTCGTTAAAATACATACGTTTGACATATTTTAAGTCAATATCTTAAACGGTTCCAGAGTAATCGTGAGCACCAAAAAAGATACAAGACTAATAGACAGACCGACGCGACATACAAATTTATTTTATTCAAACTTAAAATATTGAGGTTTCATGACATTCTAAGCCTATTCGTACAATGAAAATTTTTAAAAATTTTTCTTGCGTTAGTACTCTTCAACTAGATGTAGAAGTAATACGCAGAAAATAGCATGACAAAGATATAAAAAATCATTCTGTACCGTGGACTACACGATAGAAGTAGAGCCTGTACTTCAAGCATTTTCCTCAATGAAACGTACTACGCATCCATACTACTCGAGGTAACCCACTGTATATTCAATTTACTGGATTAAGTAAAAAAAAAAAATTTGAGGCCATAGGTTCTTGTCGCTAAATTACAATTTTATTTTTATTCACCCCCTTTAATAATGGAGTGGGGGTGGCTAATGCCAAAACAATTTTTATTAAATAAATTGCAAATTTTTTTTCTTTAGTCCTGATCTTTTTTTTTTTAGATTTTTTGGACCATTTTAAACAAAAAACAATATTAATTATTTTTTATTAAAAAAGTTACAAAATTCAGGTTAAAAATTTTGTTCACTCTTTATCGGCCTCCACATCATTCAAACTTTCTTTATCCGTATCACTTGAAAAATCATCAATTTTTTTTTACTGTTCCATTTTCAATGTAAACCCAGGTTCATTGGATAACGAATTACACAAAAAACAATCCATTATAACGTTAGCGCTATACACACAAATATAACTGGGGTTCTGAATTTTTTTTTTTTTTTAATTTTTCATGTAAAAGGCAATATTTTTCTGTCGGCCAACTTATTTATTGTGTTCTATACTTCATTCAAAAACAAAAGATTTAAAAAGGAGAATGTTATTAATACATTTTTGGTTGTCATGAAACCGACGATATCCATGCGTAGGACTGGACAATCGGAAAATATATTTTGTCGGACAATTCAAAAATTTAATTATACATATTTTTATTAAGCAATCTTGAAAAAATCAGCTGGTTATCACAAAATTTTTTAAAGTCGTTATTTCGGCATGTTTATGGTGGCAGACACCCTTAATATTCCAAAATTTTTGGCGGGCAATTTCTTTCCCGCGCGTTTATCAAGTTTTCTTGCGATTACATTTTGTAAAAGTACAGTATCTATAAAAATGGGAGGTAGAAAGCCGCGTTTACGAAAATTTTCGCAGAGGAAAAAAGTGGTAGATTAGGCGCAATTAAGCCATACAAGAAGTTATAAGAGGATATGTACAAATTGCAATTTATGCAGGCGGGCACCTAGACTGTAATTATATATAGTCAGATGAATAGTGAACATATAATGGTAAATAAATATACGGAGTATCCCACTAAAGGCAAATCCTCGATTTTTTGGGATATGTAAATTTATTAATGAGTGATGATAGAAGCAGGTAGGTTATGCAGTTCTTACTAAATAAGTTAGTGACAATACTTTCTGCTAATATTCAATATTTTAGTGGTCCTAGTTTAATATTATTATTTGATCCCGCATATTATGTTTTACAATATCGTAACGGTCAGCTTTTTTAGTATTCGCAAATTTCCATCAAAATCCATTTAATTACATTATTTTATATCTTTATTGCCAAAATTGCCTATTTTATTGGTTTTAAAGAAAAGAGTTAATCCCGGTCCTGTCGTCCAGTACTTGTTTACGAGTTAGTCTTCTAGAATCTCAATAAAAAAATACGCGGGCAAAATAGTCGCATGGAGACCATTCCGCCAATAAGCGGGTACAATTATGACATGGTGTCTAGTTGCTATGGATACCGACTCCTGGAAAATAAGGCTCTGGGCACGAGTATAAAACCCGTGAACTAATGTCCGAGGGGACTTCAACATATTTCGTGGCTGCCTTCCTGCTAGCAACGTTGTCAAAATTTCGGCTGAAATTAGAGCCATTTAAGTGTTTAGTTAGTTTGAGATTTAACTTCTTCGGAGAATGGGCCTTTCCCACGTTTTTTTTATTGAATATTTGAGAAGTTCTCTTTAAAAAAACTAGTATTTTTTCTTTTTGGCGAAATTTGCTTCTTTGCTACAGAAAAAATTATTATGTTATATAAATTTAAAATTGGCGGCAATATTTCTACACTGATGACGCATTAGGCGGATGGACCAATCAGTACCCTGAGTAGAGGCTACATATGAGCAGATTATACGTATAAGTGGTTATCTCTTTCTACCTTTACCGAATTGGCAGACATGTCATCAAGCAAATACAAGAGGAAAATACACAGGCTACATTACGATATCTGATAAGTGCGAAGTGCATAAAATAAGAAAATTCAAAGCACTGATGTCATTGATTGATCTGGCAACTAAACGTACTTTTAAAGAATATTGTGTGGTGTTTAAAAACCCAACGTTGGATTGTTTAACATTCAAAAACTATGAAACTAAGACTGAAAGTATCTAAATTCAGAGAACACATAAATAAAGTCCGAATGGGCTTTGAAAGTATCAAATTGTGATATAAATGTTCTCTGAATTATGTAATTACAAATATTACTTAAGTACTACTTAGATGTATAATATAATCATTTATTTTCTATTCCAATATAGATCTTTCTTTGTATCTTCTGTAAGTTTCTTGTTGATTCTTCTTACGAGTACTAATGAAACCTTAGATAATAAATAATTTGATATTTAGTAAGTATATTCTGTTTTACTTTCAATTAGATGCAAATATGCATATGTATATAAATTCAAGACAATCGACTATTTCAATTTACTGCTAACAACAATAATAAGAGTGACAAATAAAACATAATAAAAAGTGAATGTATACGTATTTAATAAAATACAAGGGATATTTAACAATTGACCTACCTACATGAAATAATAAAATACATGTTAGACATATCGCCGTAAATCGCAAATTCATTTATTGATTTTTTCACTGACATTGTCCAAAATCCTGCTGCTAAAATAAGTAAACCTCCAACTGCGCCTACTTTAAGACAAATAAAACCGCATCACATATTCTTGCAACCTACAAATAAAACAGTAAGTATTAGTTATTATCCAATCTCTGAAAAACAATAAGTCACTCGGAATTGATCTAATAAAGGCAGAAACTATTAAAGAAATTTCGGAAGAAATAGCATTACCTCTAGCTCATCTTATAAATAATACTATGGAGTTTGGAATATGCCCTACTGAATTTAAAATTGCGGTAATAAATTCCGTATACAAAACTGGTGATAAAATGTTAACATCTAACTACAGGCGAATATCGTTAATAACAAAGGGCATAGCATGATAAGCATGTGTTAGGTGCCCCCGCACCAATCGGGTCGAAATTTTTAGCACAAGTTGATAGTAGTGTTAGATGAAATTTCCCAAAATATTATTTTTGGAAAACCATTTTTACGGGAGTTATGGGGTAAAAAGAGAAATGGAAAAAAATTTGTTTCTCGAGAACGGATAAACCGATTTTCATGAAAAAAATATATGTCATGGCTTTTGATGGTGCAAATATGGGAAAAAATTATTGAGTCCATTTGTCGAAAAAAAGTGGTGAAAAAATTTTTCTTCCAAGTAAATGCTTATATGCCCCTTTAAAACATATCCAATTTTCATAGCGATCGGAAGGGTACAACATACTCAAAATTGATCATCATTGGCAGGGTGCGGGCGGGGCGTAGTCTATGTAATGAAGCATTATAAGACGACTTTTTTGTAAATATTTCGTGCAAAGATGAGATTACCTTCTCCCCCTCGTTTTCGAGGGTGCTGAACACGATGCAAGTGGTGGGAGAAGTTTTTGACCGCCGCAACCCCCTGCAACTTTTTGAAAAATGTTTTCAAAATAAATTTTTTTTTATGAAATGTTCTCGAAGAATAAAGACTAAGAGAAGTCTCATCAATATAGAGTAACCTGATTCGTGAGAGGCAAGATGACTCACGCAAAAAGTCAGCCCGAATTGTGAGAGGCAAAGGGACTCATAATAACCAAGCACCTCGACTAATGAGAGGCAAGGGAACTTAAAATAAACAAGCGCCCCGACTAGTTAGAGGCAAGGAGACTCACGATAAATAAACACCCCGACTCGTGAGAGGCAAGGGGACTCACAATAAACAGGCACCTTCACTAGTGAAAGGCACTGTAACCTCCTCGTAGTGGACTTTGAAAACTAGTTCTTTCGTAGGCTGACTGCAGATATCATCATTGCAACATCTTCAGATTTTCAAACTAGATTTTGTTTGACCCCACAGTTGACGTCAGAGAATTTTTGCGCCACACTTCTTGAAGTTTGATACTGATTTAAATGCTAGGGTTGTAATGGCCGCCAGTGACCGTGGTAGTAAAATGTAGTAATAAACCCCGCTAGTCTATGTAATAAAGGGAGAAATAATGTAAATATTTCTTGCAAAGACGAGAATACCTTCGTCCGTCCGTTTTCGAGGGTGTTGAACACGATGCAAGTGGAGGGAGAAGTTTTTGACCGCTGCAAACTCCTATGGATCCCTTTATGTTTTCTATACGAGTCTGGGGAGTGATTTATCAACGGGTTATACTTGAAATAACATGAAAGATAGTTATAGAGTAAGTTGAGTCCAGATAGCAGGCCAGGGGGTTAATTAAACCCTTCCGAGGAGTGGAAAATCATTTTTTATCAAATAATTCGGGTTCAAACGCGTTTCCCCCGTTTTTGGGGTGCTGATCATGGGAAAAATATTCATTTTTAGCTCCAACCCCTCTTCATCTCTCAAACGGTGAGTGAGGGATGATTTCTGCCCGTTTGAAGGGGTTGGAGCTAAAAATGAATATTTTTCCCGTGACCAGCGACCCCGAAAATGGGGGTGCATTTGAACCGAATCATTTGAAAAAAAAACTCGGGAGGGTTTAATCAACCCCCTAGGCTGCTGTCTGGACTCCACTTACTCTATAACCCCCTTCCATATTATTTCAAGTATAACCCGTCGATAAATCACTCCCCAAACCCGTTTATATATGAAAACATAAAGGAATCCATAAGAGGGATGGCCATTTCAGGAGGTTGCGGCGGTCAAAAACTTCTCCCACCACCTGCATCGTGTTCAGCACCCTCGAAAACGAGGGGGGGGGGAGGTAATCTCGTCTTTGCACGAAATATTTACAAAGAAGTCGTCTTATAATGCTTCATTACATAGACTACGCGCCGCTCGCAGTCTGCCAATGATTATCAATTTTGAGTATCCGATCGCTTTGAAAATTGGATATGTTTTAAAGGGGCGTATAAGCATTTATTTGGAAGAAAATGGTGGGTGTGCCCCTAGAACATCCCCTAAAAAAAATTTATTTTTTATTTTGAAAAAATTTTATCACCACTTTTTTTCGACAAATGGACTCAATAATTTTTTCCCACATTTGCACCATCGGAATCCATAACATATATTTTTTTCATGAAAATCGGTTTATCCGTTCTCGAGAAAAAATTTTTTTTCCATATTTCTTTTTACCCCCATAACTCCCGTAAAAATGATTTTCCAAAAATAATATTTTGGGAAATTTCATCTAACACTATTGTCAACTTGTGCTAAAAATTTCGACCGGATTGGTGCGGGGGCACCTAACACATGCTTATCCTGCTATGCCCTTTGGCAAAAATCTTTGAAAAAGTTTTAAAAAATAGAATTATAGATTATCCAAAAAAAAATAATGTAATCTCCCCAAAACAATTTGGATTTCAGGAGGGCAAATCAACACAAGATGCCATAATTTCTTTAACAACTGAAATCTATAGGGCCTTAGATGAAGGAACATCAGCTATCTGCCTCTTTCTAGATCTTACTAAGGCGTTCGATACTGTGAACCACTCATAGTTATTGGAGGCTCTGCAAGATTTGGGTTTTAGGGGAAATGCTTATGGCGAATTACTTACACGACCGTAGACAAAAAGTCAGAATTAACTCAAAACGAGTAAAGAGATGAGTAAATGTGGAGTACCGCAAGGTGCCGTCTTAGGCCTCATCCCTGTTACAATATAGTTAAATAACTTACTAACTAGAGACACTGCTGGGACAATTATAAGTTTTGCTAATGACACAGCGATATTTTATAAAGGAACCAATTGGAGCGATTTAAAGCATAAAATTGAAACTGACCTTGGAAATATAATTGACTGGTTTAATCATAAGATTTTAACAATAAGTTTTGATAAAACCATGTTCTTGCCAATATCTTGTAACAAGAGTACATTACCAACATATAATAACCTAGAGATCAACAGCCATGGTAAATTAGTAGAAATAAAATCTACAGTTAAGGCGAAATATTTAGGAATAACTATTGACCAACATTTAACATGGAACGAGCATATAACGAATACTCTAAGAAGCCTACTATAAGTATAAATTTAAATTCTACCAAAAAGTTTTAAATATATATCTCATCTGAAAATCTTATATTATGCGCTAGTAGAATCACGATTGAGTTATGGCATCTTAGGGTGGGGTGGAGTTTCACGTACACATTTACAAAAATTAGAAGTCTTACAAAAATATTTTTCGAAAATCATGCTTTGTGTACCTAAAACTTAACCCTCTGATTTACTCTATAAAGAAATAAAACTTCTAGACATTAGACAAATATTTTTCCTAAAAATATGCGTTATGCAGCATAAAAATAAACACTTATTAACATATTTAGACCACACATACCTGACACGAAATAAATCTAAAGCATATTTAAAAGTTCCTTTTTCTGGAAAAACTGTGGGACAAAGGTCGCTTGCATATCTTTCACCTAAGGCATATAATTCACTCCCAACTGAAATTAAAAATATTTATTCTCTTTATACATTTAAAAAAGAAGTAAGGAAATATATACTAAGTAGTGAAAGATGTGAAATTAATAAATTAGTTGAAATGAAAAATTATTAGTATATACCTAGAATACCATTAATATACCTAAATCTTTATAAATGTGTATCTGTGTTGTGTATTCTTAATATATATTATGTAATAATAAAATTAAGTTACATTCAAGGCACCTTAGAAGGAAGCCATTTATTTAAATTTGTATATATTATTTATTCATTAAATGAATGAAAAATAAAAGTATGTGTGTATGTGTGCATATGTATGTATGTATATTTATGCATATGTATGTGTGTACGTATACATTAAGCCACTTACAAGTTTCTGCTTTTGTGGCATTTTTTCTTTGTTTATTTACATGAATATTTTCTTAAATATTTTAATCTCCATAATCTCAAATAAGGAACCAGTTAGAATATAATCACATAGTAGTACATAACACACACCTACAAATTTTAACTTTTATTTTTTATCGTTAACCAAAACCACTTATTTGCATTGTTTTGGTCCCAGCTACGTCTAACATAGTCATAAAAAAAATTTGTTGGCTCTAAAAATTGTAATAACTGACTTAACTCACATATTATGGTATAATTTTAATAAAAAAGCAATTAATTACATCATGAGAAAAAATATTTGCCATTTTGATATATATTTCAAATACGTTTTATATACTATATATTTAATTAGAATTTAATCAGAAAATTAATTATTCTTCTTACGCTTCTTAGCCCGTCTCTTATAAGTTACTTCTGGAGCATCTCTTATACATGTCCAACATAAGTCTGCCAACATCTCAGAAGTCCATTTGCCCTGATATCTTTTTTCCATATTTTGAATATCCTGGTGGAATCTCTCTCCATGCTCATCACTTACTGCACCACAGTTTTCTGGGAAGTAATCTAGGTGTGAATATAGAAAGTGGACTTTCAATGACATATTGCATCCTAATTTCAGGTAGCAAGAAAGAAGATTCCCAACAAGGTCTCTATAGTTTTCTGCTCTTTTGTTACCGAGAAAGTGTGTTGCTACCATTTTAAAGGAATTCCAAGCAGCTTTTTTATTACCTTCTAGACTGTTGTCAAATTCAGCATCTTTGAAAAGGTTCTTGATTTGAGGACCCACAAAAATTCCCTCTTTAATTTTCGCATTACTAAGTCTGGGAAATTTTTGTTCTAAATAACGAAAGCACGTCCTTCTTTGTGCATAGCTTTTACCAAGTTTTTCATAAGCCCCAGTTTTATGTGGAGTGGTGGCAGTATTACCTTTTGTGAATCAACTAATGGAATGTCAGCAACATTTTTTTCTCCTGGTTCAAACCACAGTTTTGGTGGCCAAATTTTTCTTTTGTAATGTTCTAATCGCGCTCGACTGTCCCTCTCACAAAGAAAAGAGCAATATTTGGTATACCTTTGCTGCATACCAAGTAAGACAGCTATCACTTTTAAGTCTGCACAAATCTGCCACTTATACTTGTTATATTCTATAGTTTGTAGCAATACATTCATGTTACTGTAACTTTCCTTCATGTGGACAGCATGGGCGATTGGAATTGATGGCCATTTGTTTCCATTGTGGAGTAACACAGCTTTTAGACTAAGTCAAGTCAAGTCATTTTCAATTTTGAAAAAAGATATAAGATCTTTTTGACGACTTCGATACATGGAAACATTTTCTTGTAGTAAATTCCATTGTTGTAGGTCTCCAGTGTTAAAGGTCTCTTATAAGATCACTTAATTCGCGTTGATTAATTTTGTGTGGTTCACCACCGGACACTTCGGCAGAGAAATCGGGATCTTGTGATGTTGTTGGCTGGACTAAGTCGTCATCTACATTATCACTCTTCGTCAGAATCAAGGCTGTATTCTTGAGGTGGATTAGGAATAGGTAGTTCATCACTATGGAGAACCGGGCGAATGGCAAATGGTAAATTGGGGTATTGTATTATCATCCTTTTTTTCTTGTTAATACCCTGTTTAACAGGAGGTATCACGCAAAAATAACAATCGGTAACATGATCTGTAGTCAGATCGTGGGCACAGCAAAAGCCATTGAACGTCCTCTTCCACTTAGCCAACTGCAAAGATTGTTCGCACAATTGCTGCAACGTATATGAGGTGCCCATTTTTTGTCATCATTTCCAATTGTACAACCAAAATACAACTGGTACGCCTTCTTAATTTTGGGAGTAAAATTACGTTTTTGATGCGCAAAAGTCACTTCACCACAAATATAACAAAAGTTGTTAGGTGTATTTACACAATCTCGTGGCATATTTTCAAAATAGCACTATTTACTTTCAAAAATAAACGCTTATCATGCACAAGGTACAAATACGACTACCTAAGAATGAATATTAGTTTTAATGACAAATAAAGAGGTAGGTAGTTAGTATGCCCATTTTTCGTAGAATTCTAATTCTACCTGTTATTTGTGATAGGACCGCCCATAAACTGGGGTTTATAAACGATCCAGCGGCAGGGAGCCAGCCTTGTCGGCATGCTTTGAACTCATTCGTAAAAGTGAACTGGTCCGCTGGAATTCCAATTATCTTCATAGCGTACCGACAATGTCGGGTCCCAGCAACTGGATCGTCTGTAGACCTCTATACCTGCGTTACACTTTATTACCTGTATTGAGAAAACCAGAGCCAACTTGAACTTTTGCTTTTTATATTGTTATTTAGCATGACGAAGTTACTAAGAATTTGCTATTTTTACTTCCAATGCATGTAGGCTGTAGAATAGTGTAATAAGTAATCTGTAATCTTACTTTTCTGTAAATAAACGTTATTATTATATTATTATTATTATTATTATTATATTATATAACATTAATAAGACACGATAAGAAAAAGTTCTTGTACAAATTACAACGGTTTGTATAGTTCAATCTATAGGTATTATCATAGGCAAGGGGTCAACCACTGGAAGACATTGTGTACACCTTTTTACATATTTCAAGTAGTTCACAGTACTTCAGTCCTTGATTGTTTACTTTATAAGGCATTTTTTACAAAATTCATAACAGTTAACCCTTCGACCATAGCCACGTTAACTGCAAAAAAATTGAAAGGGAAGACTGGGTAGTGAACGAATTTTGTCTAGACTGGTAACACAGTCTAAATGAGTACTGAAGGTTCATCTGGATCAGCAATAATCCAAGAAGTCAGTGGCTTTTGTTGAAGATGCCAAGCTAAGAGTTCATAACCTGAAAAATGAATTTGTATGTTAGCAATTATAACATTATTTAGGTAAGCATATATTAAAAAAAGGTTGATCATCGACCACTAATTCCCACCTTTGCAAAAAGTTTTTATCCTGTAACACAAATACCTTCAAGATGTTTGAATGCTTTGAACTTATCTTTTGTCTATGCATTTCTCACAAAAACCAAGTAATTTACAATATCTCAATGTGAAATATTATGAAATACACCAATATTTGTTGTGAAGTCATCATTTCTCAAAATATAAGCGATTTAATTCGATGACACCAACTTTTTCCATATACCTACCTCTATATTATGAGACGATTTCGTAAAGTATAAACTTATCTCCATATTAACCCACACGAAATAGTTGATAGTTGTGGATGTTAAGTTATCCAAACTTAAGTTCTAAAATATTATAAAAACGGCAAAATATACTTTAGAACGACACATTCAATCGGTACGTCACTCGATGACAGCAGTTTGTTTTAGGCTAACCAGAACTGGAACTAGGGATTGCAATTTACCGGAAATTTTAATATCCGGTAAATCGGTAAATAAAAATGTAAATAAACGGTTAACCGGTATTTACCGGTAATTTTTAGAATGAATGATTGTGGCGAAATTGTCTTTTTTCCATGTACAAAATTATAGTAGAGTGCACGGTGCCCAGATATACGCATAAAAATAAGTTCTGTGGGGGTTCCGTTGTTACAAGCTAGATATAAAATGAATGATGATATACTGATGTTTCAAAATCTCAAAGCCGTCAAAAAATGTCCTACTCAAAAGGTCCATGAATAGAACTAGTCAAAATAAGTAGATTTTCGAACAGACCCACCTCGAGAAATCATGCCTGCTCCCCCTGCCTCCTCTCAAAGGGGCTGCCTGTATTTGCCTATATATATTTTTTTTTCTCAAAAACGGTAGGAGCTAGAGGGATGATCTTGGCGCCATTCGATAGAGTATAAAATTTTGCATAAGACTATTTGCTTTTTGCTATTTTCTTTTTTTTAAGGCCCTACAGAAAAAAAAAGGGTGAGGAGTCTTCCAACAACGACACATATTTGGCTATACCTCTAAAACGGCCCAATAAATCAAAATTCTACAAGATATAAAAAATAAGGACCATTATTTTTTCTATCGATCGGTCTATTATTTGTATATGTTATTTGTTTATATAAAGCCGTCAGTGGCGTACAAAGAGAAAGATGCACATGTGCATAATGAATTTATTTAAAATAATTTATTATTGTTGTTAAAAACAATAATAATGTAATATATAGTTTGTAACAACAATAATAAATTATTTTAAATAAATTCATTATGTACATGTGCATCTTTCTCTTTGTACGCCACTGACGGCTTTATATAAACAAATAACATATACAAATAATATACCAATCAATAGAAAAAATAATAGTCTTTATGTTTTATATCTTGTAGAATTTTGATTTATTGGGCCGTTTTAGAGGTATAGCCAAACAGGTGTCGTTGTTGGAAGGCTCCTCACCCTTTTTTTTGCTGTGGGGCCTTAAAAAAAAGAAAATAGCAAAAAGTAAATGGAGGGTCTTATGCAAAATTTCGATCTATCGATCTATTAATCACGGTGTCTACCTGAGACTGTTGCTGCCTTGTTTTGTGCATCTTGATTGAACTGGTAAGACTATAATTTTATATACCAAGACAATCTTGAGAAACTCAAAGTGAATACTACTGAATACAAGATACTTATGCAGTTTACACATACACTTCTACTTGTTTTACTCAACAGATCTATGATGTTACAACTAGAAAGATATTCACGGAGCTACACACAGTACATCTACTCGAACTTCCTGGTTTACACCATGCATTAACGTACTACTTTTACTTCCACATCCAGTGGAAGTATAGTAACGACAAAAAAATTTTTAAAAATTTTTATTGTTCAAATAGGCTTAAAATGTCATGAAACGTCGAGATTATAAGTTTGAGCGAAAAAAAAAATTCTGTCTGTCTGTCGGTCTGTCTGTCTGTCGGTCTGTCTGTAACTTTTTTTTGGAACCGTTTAAGATATTGACTTGAAATTTGGTACACGTATGTACTTTAACGATATCTGGAACTAGATTATATTTTCATGTTGTTCCGACGAAGGGTTGGGGGGTAAATTGGGGTAAATTTGGGGTAAATCGGTAAATCAAGCAGGTAAGAGTCGATAAAATTGGTATTTAGTATATACAAGAGAAGCTAGGGTCTCAAAAAAATTTTTGGCATTAGCCACCCCCATTACCACCCCCACCCCCTTATTAAAGGGGATGAAAAAAAAATGTGATTTAGTGCATGTACAAGAACCAGAAACCTCAAAATATTTTTTTTCTTCATCCACCCCCACTACCACCCCCCTATCACCACCCCCACCCCACTACCGATGTGGGGTATCGTTTTATGGGTTTTTGAGGTAGAGGATTTCAAATATTATAGTATTAAAGTTCCATAAACAATTATTTCCACATGCAAACTTTTTTCGTTGTGAGTGACTTGGATAGAGAATCTGGATGTGGAAGTAGTATGGAAGCGTTTAAGATATTGACTTGAAATTTGGTACACATATATACTTTAACGAGATCTGGAACCAGATTATATTTTCATCTTGTTCTGTCGAAGAGTTAGGGGGTACACTGGGGTAAATATGTAAATCAAGCAGGTAACAGTCCATAAAATTGATATCTAGTATATACAAGAGAGGCGAAGGTCTCAAAAAAAATTTTTTCATTAGCCACCCCCATTACCACCCCCACACCATTACTAAATGGGATGAAAAAAAAAATGTGATTTAGTATGTGTACAAGAACCAGAAACCTCAAAATATTTTTTTACTTCATCCACTCCCACTAACCCCCCCCCCCCCTATCACCACCCCCACCCCACTACCGATGTGGGGTATCGTTTTATGGGTTTTTGGAGGATTTTAAATATTATATTATTAAAGTTCCATAAGCAATTATTTCCACATACAAACAAAATTTTTTCGTTGTGAGTGACTTGGATAGAAAATCTGGATGTGGAAGTAGTGATTCCTTGGGCAGCGGTTTTTTAAACTATTAATTTATTTTTAATTAACAAAAATTAAACTCTGTTAACATCGGGTAAAATTATTGGTGCAATAACAATTGGACCGAAAATAAAGTTGTGTACTTACTACACAGTTCTGCATTGGCGCCCAGTACCACTAGAAGAGCAAAGAAACCTAATATACGCAGCATTGTAAATAACCAACTTTTCGCCAGATTACTAGCTACTTTATCTTATTTACTTTTGCTTATATACCTAGGAATCGTCAATTAATTACATTTTAGATATGAAAGTGTTTGTTTCAAGATGTCATATCCGCAGAAGATTAAATTAAAATCAATAACTGGCTTTTCTTAAGAACAAAGCAGTTCATTTACTAAAGTTTCGATCTTATTTTTTTTTCAACCCTTCAGAAAGCGTTCTCTGGTTAACTAAATGGCCTTAATTTCATTTTTAAACTTCTTAAATCAAAATAAGGATTAAGTGCCAATATTTACTTTAATCTAACATAGAAATCTTGGAAAAGATCATTCTTATCTTTTGACGGGATATCGTTAAAAGTATTTGATTTTTAAAACAACTGATTATCCCTTCAGATTAGTTTATAAAGCAATCGTTAGTATGTTGGAAATTGATATAAAGTAAATAACATGCTTATTATACCTATTGGATTTAATCAATTCTTGGGTATATTATAACCGGACAAAATTTTTTAATAAACATCAACAAAAAAAAATTGTACAGAATTCGTTTCCTAACAGACTGAATTCAAATATCGAATAAAGAATGTTTGTGTGTCTGTATGTGTGTATACGTAAAGTGAAGTAAAGTAAAGTAATTTTTATTTATCTAGAAAACAAATAATAAAATATAAAATTTAAATACCTATCATTACTTACAATGCAAGCTTAGAGACTAAATCATTAAAATTAAAAATCTAAAAATAAAATATATATAAAATGACATAACATATAATACTTATACACATATACCTCGACATGTACATATATAAATATCCTACATTTAGCTAACAAAGAGCAATGTTAAAAAAAGCTTTTTTGGCCCATCCGTGGTAAAGTGTGAGAGCCATCTTTTTTTACTAATTTTGGGGTGCTGAAAACGAATCCGTCAGCGGTTTTGGCGAAAAATCTCCGAAACACATTAAAAACCACACTTACTTGGGGGTGATATTGGAATTTTGCAGGAAATTCTCTTAAAATACTAAGTTTCGATAACTAAGTAGAAAAAGAAGTACAAAAATCAAATTTTCCCCTTCAACCCTCCTCACCATTCTTTCACCACCTCTAAGAAGGTTATAAGCTACTATAACTACTACATAGTTATTTACATATTTAAAAAAACCAGAACACCTCATTGAGTCGTTGCTATCAAAATATAATAGATAGATAGATAGATAGATATTTATTTGACTACGTTATATACATATACATTTGTAGCAAGTGAACAATACTGATATTTCAGTTGAGTAAGCTTAAAATTAAAAACATGGTTTGCTAGACAAAACATTTTTAAAATAGGCACATACTAAAAAGGATTTTTTTCTTTTTAAATACAAAGAATAATGTTAATTACATAAAAACAAATAGACGAATATTACATTTACAGTCAGCAGTTTACACAATAGTCACTAGTTGATAATAATATATAAAAGATAAAAAAGATTTAAAATGGTTTAAAATCTGTGAGTATCCGCCACCCTAACATACAGTATATAAGTTCAGTGCCCATGAATTCATCAACAGAATAAAAACAGTATGTAAGAATATGGGTCCTAATAATTTTCTTGAATTTATTTGTGGTTAAGTTTTTTATCTATTCGGGTAACCTATTGTACAGTTTTAAGTTTAGAGAGTTTTTAATCGATTTAGTAAGACGGTATCTAGGTGGTTTTAGTAAGACTAACGTTTTTGTGTATTTCTAGCAATGAGGGAATGGGCATAATACCACAATTTATAAATAAAGGTTGACAGTGTTCATCGAGATTTACATTTGCAATAATTCTAATGGCTTGTTTTTGTTGTCTAAAAATCCTGAGAGCATTGCTTGAGTTTCCCCATAGTACGTCCCCACAACTTATATGAGAGTGAATCAGTGAATAATATGCCGATAGTAATTTAATAATAGTAATTTACTACTGAGTTGCTCAATATGGGACGTCCAGGTTAAAGTATCATCGAGGACCACGCCTAAAAGTTTGACGTGGTCCCCTTTTGTAATGTTGTTATTTGTGGAAAAAAATAGTTTTTGAGTTTTATCACGATTTAGTTTCAGCATATTGGAGTTATACCACACTACAGCACGACTTTCAGTTTCACATATAGTTTGATGTAGATTTGCAAGACATTTATCTGAATCGCGTAGGGTAGCGTCATCAGCAAACATGATGATTTGACTAGGGAATAAGGAATAGAATAAGTCGTTGACATAAATAATGAATAGCAGTGGCCCCAGAACAGAGCCCTGGGGCACAACATGTGCTACTGATCTATAGTTCGATTTACTATTATTTACTGAAACGCATTGCTGCCTATTTTGCAGATAAGACTCAAGGAGAGACAGTGGTGTTCCCTTCACTCCATAAAAACTGAGTTTTTCCACTAAAAGACTATGTTGAACACAGTCGAAGGCTTTACTGAGGTCACACAGCGTAATCGCTCCTCAAAGCCCTCCATAATGTCACTCACAATCTTGCAGACTGCATTGTCGAGCACTTAGCTCTAAATCCAAATTGGAGTTTGTGTAGTAATGAATACTTCTGATAATATTTAATGAGACGGATTTCAATTATCTTGCCAAAAATAGGAATTACCGATATGCGAAAAAATTAACGAAAGTATCCGGATCAATATTAGTTTCTTCATTTTTATTTTTATTACGACTACTTAATAATCTGATTACTTCTGAGTACACTCATACGCCTCATCACCCGTAAAAGGAGCGGGTCTCACCTTCTCAATTACAAAAAAAATCTTAATACACAGTTGGATATTTTTTTATCATATTAAGGTGACTTGGCCAATTCAGATCACTCCTGAATATTTCTTACCTCTTTAAAGAGGGGGTGTAGGGTGTCAATATCCCCTTTAAAAAATGTTGCTTGATATTTATAGTAAAAAATTATTTAGTTATTAAAATAATTTTTGTTTATTAGAATGGGAACCTTTTTTCATTTTATGGATCTCTCAAATTTCAAATCTACCCACGAAACAGGTGGGAGTAACTATTTTGGGACTTTCGATTCGTTTTCATTACAACAGAAATCCTTCATTACCTCTTACATGGATTTCTATCATATAATTTAGTGACTACAAAAAATTATCCCTAAATATATATTAACGTATCATACTTTAACGAGATCTGGAACTAGATTATATTTTCTTCTTGTTCCGTCGAAAGGTTGGGGTGTAAATTGGGGTAAATTTGGGGTAAAGAGGTAAATCAAGCAATTAAGAGTCCAGAAAATTAGTATTTAGCATACACAAGAGAAGCTGAGGTCTCAAAAAATTTTTGGTATTAGCCACCCCCATTACCACCCCCACCCCATTATTAAAGGGGGTGAATAAAAATTGTGATTTAGTATGTGTATAAGAACCAGAAACCTCAAAATATTTTTTTACTTCATCCACCCCCACTACCACCCCCGATCACCACCCCACCACTCTACCGATGTGGGGTATCGTTTTATGGGTTTTTGGGGTAGAGGATTTCAAATATTATATTGTTAAAGTTCCATAAACAATTATTTCCACATACAAAATTTTTTCGTTGTGAGTGACTTGGATAGAAAATCTGGATGTGGAAGTAGTGATTCCTTGGGCAGCGGTTTTTTAGTTTTTGCTTCAAAATAAAGTAAGAGAGTACATTGTGACTATGAGAGTGTATCTCAACCCCCTTTAAGGATGAAAACCACCCTTAAAAGGTTGTTGGATTTTTGTTTCACATTGCATAGAATGGATGAAAAATTTTCATTTCATTTTAAATATTTTTTTCCCTTTCAAATGGAAAAAATGCGATTTCTAACTTACGAGCTTCTAAAAAACGTTGAAGAACTTAGAATTTGTTTCCACTCATATTGAATTGTTGTTTATTCACATTGTCAAAGTATATAAGAAATGATTAATTTAACCATTAAAATAATTTTTATTTATCAAACAAGGTTCGGAGACTGATTTTAGTGAAAATATCGAAGACGTGATTCTAAAATTTCAGAAAATTTCGAAAATTCCATTTCACCCTTAAAGGGGGGTTGAGATACACTCTCATAGTCACAATGTACTGTCTTACCCCATTTTGAAGCAACAACTAAAAAATAACCATTGTAACTATATATTTTGTATTTTTTGTCGAAAGGGGGATTGTTTCAATCCCTCTGTTAACCCTTAGGGTAAATGTTTACTGAATTATTATTTGAATAACTAAGTCTTTATATTTATCATATAAAAAATACACTTTACTAGACTATTTTACATTTTTAATAAGAATATTTCGAAAAAATCCCTATCAGGGGTGTTTTTCGGTATTTTAAGGATGTTATATTAATTTCTGGTTAACGGGACCCCATTTTTCTTAATCAGCGACCCAAAAAACATGTGGTAAAGGATATTTTCTGAGTAAAACTTTTAAAAAACAGAAATTCGCATTTTTACTTAAATACACGAATTTCATATATTTATAGGATTTTTTCAGGTTATGTTGAACGTTTTTAAAATTTGGGCAGTGCTCAAACATCGGGTGATACCTAACAAAAATTTTCAAATCCTTTAATAATTGCATTGTGGACGGATTTTTGTCTAAAAAAATTGAAAAATTTTCCACTGTGCGCCGCTCTGCCCTCTCCTGAGGGGAGGCAGTGTTACGCCTCTCCACCCGAGAAAAGCGTTGAGCAGCGGCATACACGGCACAGTTTATGTGCCAGATGTCAGCCCGTTCTGATAGCGACGAAGTTTTTCATCCACTCTGGCCAGATCTTGTGCCCCGGGGGCTTTAAATGGTGTAACCCCCGTCTGGTACTGAGGCCCTCTGGTATTGGTGGAACAAGCAGAGCTACTTCCTCAATCGGTGAATGCGGCTGTCTTTCGGCCACCTCATTCACCGGTCCAGGAGCAGCCCTCACGTAACCCCTTCTACGAAGATGAGATACATAGTCACGCAGATTTTGTGGCATGAAGGCGCTGTGCTCTGGGTGGATATCACACCACAGAGCATGCATCCGCACCATGTATCCCCTTCGTGCGTGCTCACTGCTTTAATAGCAATGCAGAAGGTCGTCCCTTAGCTCATCCTTCCACTCAAAGCGTCCTTGTTCATAGGGTTCGTTGTCAACGGGCGCCCAATCCGGTTGGACCCCACCATCTTGCCCTTGACCTCCTATCCTGAGGGGTCGATTGTGTGGGCCCTCTCTTCGGTTTACGGGAATCAGAAGTTAGGGCTTGTGGGTGGTTAGCCCAACAAGCCCACCACCTACACCAGAGGGGAATGAGCTTTTCCCTCCCGGGTGCACTAGGGCTGCCGGTTCGGTTTTGCACCCCCCAACTGGAGTAAGTGGTGGCGCTACTCACCAAAGGCTTGATAGATGAAAGTCAGCCCCTCCTGATATTATTTTAATTATTATTAATATTATGATTTTTTTTTTCGGGTTCCCCGCTGCCGGACAGGACTTCCGGGGCCTCCGACACCACACGCTAGCCGCGCCAGCAAATTCCTTACAGCCACTCTCCACGACCTGTGGACTTAGTAACTGTAAATACCTAAATCGTGTGCCCTTATTATTATTATTATTATTTTTATTATTATTAAGGAGACGTTCTAGGAAAAACACTTTTCAATTTAATTTAATCTTCTGCGGATATAACATCTTGAAACAAACAGTGACAAACACTTTCATATCTAAAGTGCAACTAATTAACGACTCTTATATAAGTAGAAGTTACTTAGACTGAATCGTTAGTAATTTAAAAAAAAGCATTCACAATGCTCCCTCTATTAGGCATTTTTGCTATTGTAGTAATCCTGGGTGCTAACGCAGAGACATGCGGTAAGTACGGTAATATTAGTCCAATGCAATAACTTGATCACAGAAAAATAGGTATTTCACTAATAACACAGGCACATAAAATTAATAAAAAGTCTAAACCCAGAGGTTTTCCCTACTACTATGTATTTTGGGATGCTGAAATCGAAAATGACAATAAAAGAAGATTTTAATTATCCAATTTCCCCCTAGCACCCCCTTACAACCCTCCTGGGGGGATTGAAATTCCGCTTGTTCTAAACATTTGAAAAGCAGTTTTTTTAGTGCGCTGAAACCGAATATGACCATAAAAACTGATTTCAACCTCCCATTCACGCCCTAGCACCCCCTCACAACCCCCCTAAAATTTCACATCTTATGAAAATTGAAAATGTATGTATATTCTTGAGTATTTTGGTGCGGTGAAATCGAATATGACGATAACAAATGATTTTAACCACCCAGTCACCCCCGAGCACCTCCTAGCACCTCTTACGTTTTGTATCGTCATATTCGGTTTCAGCGCACCAAAAAACCTAAAAATAAACATGCTTTTTAAATATGTAGAACAAGTGAAATTTCAACCCCTCCTGGCGCTCGTAGGGGGTGACTGGGGGGTTCAAATCAGTTTTTTTCGTCATATTCGGTTTCAGCGCACCAAAAAACCTGATTTTCAAATGTTTAGAACAAGTGGAATTTCAATCCCCCAGGGATTTCAGCGTCCCAAAATACATAGGGGTAGGATCCCTCTGGGTTTCGACTTTTTTTTTTATTTTGTGTGCCTGTGTAATTTTTATTGGTGGTGACAAAGCTAAATTATTTCTTCAGTAAAGATCTCACTAGCCACTTTAAGCTGTCGTCAATAGTTCCGTTACAACTGTAACTAGATCCAGACACTATAAGAACATGTTCGTGTTCATGAGTACCCATTTGTTACCAGAGTGAAAATTATTACACCTCCCATATTTTCCTATTATAAACAATCTTGTGCTTATACTGGAGCGGATCTGGCGAGAAAAAGAGGAGTTTTGAAACCAACTTTTTTTTATTTTTTTTTTTTTTTTGACAATTCGGTACCCGCGTTCTCTTTTATCATGTTATCAACTTAGTTCAGCTTAATCACACGGGGTGACGGAGGAAATCGCATTTAAAATTCTAATAGCAATTAACTGCAGTAATTGCACTCATTTGCAATTTTCTCAAAAACTGCGAATTCTAGAAAAAAAGTTTCAAATAAAAAAGTTACGTCCATCTTTTATCTTCGTTACTTCTTGATACACTAGGTATCTATTTCGAAAGATAAAAAAGTTTCCCGCATGTTACATTTGAGAATGCAAGTTTTCGACATAGCCTTAGAAAAAAAATAATGCTTTCTACACTTATTAAAATTTGACCTACATATTATATTTTTTGTTTAATGCCATATAGCCCAGTAAATGAAGACATTTCGACTGGAAAAAAATTACGAGAAAGCTGGTTTTTTGTGGAGACCTTCATTGAGGTGCCCTTAGTGCATCCTGAGAAGCAATTTGAGCCATGGGTTTTTATTTGTTTAAAGGGGAAATTTTCAGTTTTTTGGGATTATCTCGAAAAGTATCACTTTTTCGACAAAAATAGTTATGAGCAAAAATATTTATTATAAAATTCTACACAAAAAAGGTTATTACACTTTTTTTCGTAGGATCAATCGTTTTTAAGTAAAAGTTACGGAAAGATACAATGTTTTTTTGACAGTAACAAACAGTAGGCTTAACCCACATCTGACACTCAAAACAACCCTTTGCATAAATCATTCGTTCTCATCTAGCAGATCTAATTCCGTGTCAACTTCATCGTCCTCTTCATAAAGAGCTTCGTCAATTGGCTGATCAGTTGTTGGTATCGTATCTTCAACGATATATCTTTTATCTTCTATATATCTATAGCTCCGTTGTTACTATCTATGTCTTCCATCGCAGCATTCAAATAAGATTGCCCACGGCAATTCCTGCATACTGCAGAACAGCGGAGACCTAGTTTCTGCAGCTACAACTAGCGTTACAGCCTTTGGTACAGTTGCAAAATATAGTATTGATCAACTGATCGGGATCCGATGACAAGAAGTTTTGAATAGGTTCCAATCTATTGTTGATGATCTTCCATTCCCAGCCTGCAGGATTTAACTCATTATCAAGCCATTTTTGGACCTTGATATACACTCTAAATAAATGCTGTTATGCTGCACTGAATGTGGGTGGTAGATTGGACACTTTCACTAGTCTGTTAAGTCTGGTTGCCTTTACAAATGAGTAATACCTGTATTGATTAATAGAGTTTTCATTCGGAGGAGCACTGTACATTAGGGTGCATCGATTTTCGTTTTTTTTACCTAATCCAAAATGGCGGGCTCCCAAAAGTTGTGTGATGGGGTTGTAAATAATACGTTAAAATTTCAAATTAAAATATTAACCCTTAAGGGTAGCGGGTTAGGGTCAAAGGTAAACATTTTTGATATTTTATATATTCAAAATGGCGGGTGCGCAAAAGTTGTGTTTTAGGGTTATAGGCAACAGGTAGAAATTTTAGTAAAAAATATTTAGGTTTAGAGGTAGCGGGTGAGGGTTAGAAGTCCAATTGTTTTATTTTGTGCATATCTAAAATGGTGGGCGCGGAAAAGTTTAATCTTGAAGTTGAAATTGGCTGGTAAAAATTTTAAACCAAAATATTAAGACTCAAGGGTAGCGGGTTAGCATCAAAGATCAAAAAGATAGTACGTACCCTTACAAATATTATCGATACTTATCAATTAGTAATATTTTTAAACTATGTTTAATTACGATATTAAATTTTAATTACTTATTACTACCTACGTATTTGTTATCTAATGTACGCATGCCCATAATACAGCATGCGCTGTGTTCTGCATACATGAAAGCTCGGTGAACAGTGAACACTGTCAGTTTTAGCCGAAACTTTAGATAGATGAGGTATTTCCGACAGAGCTGGAGCACTGATTGCTTCTTCAGTACTCCAAGATTTTGGTTTAATTAATGAATCTAACACAACGCATGTAATTGATAAAAACAAAATTAGAAGAGCTGCTATAAGCAAGAAGAGAGGTGAATTATCATCATGTGGTACGCCAATATCATTACGTGGACTTTATTTCGATGGGCGTAAAGACAAGACCATGAAATTAATAGATAACCGTCGATAGATAACAACCGAAGAACATATAGTTTTAATTGGAGAGCCCGGATCATCATATTTGGGACATGTCACACCTTCTACAGGTTCAGCTGTAAACATCATTAAAGCCATTATCAGTTATTTTGAAAACTCTCGAATCCCAACTAACACCTTAAAAGTCGTTGGATGTGATGAAACGGCTACAAATACTGGTCCTAAAGGTGGTGTTATAGCTCTACTTGAAAAACATTTTAAGAGACCACTTCAGTGGTTCATTTGCCAACTGCATGCAAATGAACTTCCACTAAAAGGCACTTGATCGAACATATTGACGGAACTGTATTTCAGGATTTTCAGGTATAATAGGAAAGTCGTTAGTCAAATGCGAGCAGATGTCAGTAGCTGCATTTAAGATTATTAAATCCGAAATTCCTATAGTTAAGGTGAAACATTTTAACACATATCAGTTATATTTTTATGAAATATGCCATAAGCAATAATAACGATACATGTTCCTATTAATCTTTCAAAACGAGAACCTGGCAAAATAATCCACTCGCAATGGCTGACAACAGCAAATAGAATACTTTGCTTATATCTTGCTCTGCAGATTTGGTTATATCAGCAACGTATGTTGTCAAAGTGTATGAGCCAATGTGGTTTAAAATAGAAGCACATCCATCATGTCTGCAAGGTGCTTCAAATGTATGGAAGACTATACAATTATCCAGATATTTATCAGAAGAGTTGAAAGGAGTATGTAGTTGATCCCGTCGTAATACGAAATGGATATTTTGCACACCCTGAGAACATACTTCTGGGAATGCTGGGCGATGAAAACCGGTGTATTAGGGAGTTGGCCGTTCGCAGAATATTAAAAGCTAGAAAAGGCAACAATACCGACTTAAGAAAGTTTACGCTTGCTCCGTTGAAACTAAATGCTACAAATTAGTATGAGATGATTGATTGGCAAGAATGTGAATATAATGATCCACCATTAACAGTTGAGTTATCCGAAGAGGACCTTAATCGAATTATAAATAATCCTGAATTGTCTGATAATTGAAATAAAGAAATTTCCTTATCACACACTGCGAAAAGGGCAGTAAAGCTTGTAACTGAAGCTTCAGCGCTGGATGGATTAATTAGAACAACGATTAGATCCTGCGACAAAATTCCCAAATTCAACACAAAGAAAGATTACTACATAGCAAGTTTTACCATAATGTTTATAGTATTTTTATTTTTACTTTTTATTCTTTAATAAAATCAAGTTTATTTTCACATAAGTACCTTTGTTATCAAACTTCCAGTAAGGAAATTAAAGTAAAAATAAAGTTTATTGTTTCACACTATGATAAAACAAATAATTTCAATTTAAAAAAATGGGACCTTTGAGCTTGTAGAGAATAGAAATGGATCCGATGCAGAACAAAGAAAATATCAAGTTGACTTTTAACCCTAACCCGCTACCCTTAAATCTTAATATTTTTGTCTTAAATTTTTACCTCTTATGTATAACTGTAAAGCACAACATTTTCACACCAGCCATTTTGAATATATAGAATATCAAACCCCCAAGGGTTAATATTTTAATTTGAAATGTTAACGCATTATTTACAACTCTATCACACAACTTTTGGGCGCCCGCCATTTTGGATTAGGTAAAAAAAAAGAAAATCGATGCACCCTACTGTACATTGCGTGGCAATTTGAAAACTTCGGCACAATCCGCGCGATTTTGAAGCAACTTCATGGCTTTTTTTTCCAATATGAAACAATACAGATATTGTGTCACATCCGCTAATAGCATGGATCAATAAAATATGCGTTTTGGTATTGCCGAACTGGACCAAACTGTTCGGTGAGTATATTTTGGTTTCGGTTTTGCCTTTTCTTGGTTTTAAAAAGTAAATTTCGTGTTCTTAAGATTATTAACAAATCAACATCCTCACAAACCACTATTGTTTTGTTATTAGCGTGACAATATTCAAATTGAATGAAATTTAGTTGGAAGAAGTGTATCTTCTATAAATTCCACCTCCTTTTAACATATAATATTGCTGTTTGTGGATTATCTACGAAGACAAATAGAATATTTTTAAAGCAAAACAATAGTAGAAACAGTAGAAACTAGAACTAATTTATCTGCAACGGCATTTGCTATTTGTTTTTCTGCTGCTTCTACTATCTGTTTATTACTGTTTTTCTACTGCTTGATGACTTCTAACCATTTTTAAATCGATTAATGTCTTTCTTGGATGGTAGTGGATGTGTTTGTGAAACTTTGTCCTCACAACGCACGACATTTTATGTACGTACTGTACGTACTTCATAACTATTTAATATTATAGTGGCCAGCAAACACGCTTTATCTTTGAAACGATTGATTCTACGAAAAAAGTGTAATGGCCCTTTTTATGTAGAATTTTGTAAGAAATATTTTTGCTCATAGCTATTTTTGTCGAAAAAGTGATACTTTTCGAGATAATGACAAAGAATTAAAAATCGCCCCTTTAATCCCCCCCCCCCCCTAAAAAACCCATGGCTCAAATTGCTCGAACTTCTCAGGATGTACTAAGGGCATCTCAATGAAGGTCTCCACAAAAAACCAGCTTTCTCGTAATTTTTTCCTATTTTGGCCTCAAATTTGTGTTTATTTACTGGGGTATTATTCCGTAGTTTCGGCAATTCTCCTAGTAAATGTTATTTTCGTTTCAGTTCCAAGCGTTGTTGGAAAGATAACACTAAATTCAGATTCTATTTTGCGTTGGGCTCCCAGCACCAATTGTGAGTCTGTCTACTACATACTTCGCATCTCCTCCAATGAAACCGATTTGCAGCCAATATATGCTTCTGTTGAGCCTAATATAAATATCTCCTTCCTTCCTCCATGCCAATGGTTCCACATTGAAATTACGGCATATTCAAGCAATGGTCAACTTGCTGTATCCCCTATTAGTCCTGTTGTTACAGTGTCTATAGGTAAGTTTAAAACAAGTCAGCAAATATCTGTGTATATCTAGCTATAGTTTGGCCCATTGGTATTACAGCGATATAACCTTTGATTAATGTACCGCCCGCCGCTCCACGATGACTATCGCGTTGTTCACGTAGTTTATTCCAACCTATCATAATTCCGGTAGAGAATATTTCAACCAATTATATTCAGTGGGAGTGACCTACATTGTTGTTAGCAAATATTTGACCATTTTTTTGTGATGATAATAAAAGAAGCCGAATACTTTTATGGCCTTTTATGTAAATAGACTGAAATTGATACATGGTCGGTATCCTTTAGTTTTTTTTTGCGAGCTTTTTTATATCGCTGTTATAAATGTGAGTCCTACTATACTATCCCGTTTCACGGGAACGCACAAAAACTAAGTGTCTATTTATGTAGTCAAAATATAAGAACCATTTACGGCCTCCTGTATTATTGTTTGCGGCTTACTATTTCATCACAAAAAATAGTCATAAGTCATTTTTAAAGATTCGCTGTCTAAATAGATCACTCCCACCAAATCAAATTTTGCTACTGATTTATTAATTGTTCGAATTCATGATACTATGAAAGAGAGCTCTTACGTAGAGTTTTCCTTGCCGCAGTCTTCGATTTTACGTCACTTGCGGGTCAACTAATTCAGCGGTCAATTTTTTTTAGATGTAAACTAAAATTACCTTAACCGAAGTGTTAAATTCCTACTCTTTTGGTTAATCGAGACAAAATATAGAGCAAAAAAATGTGAAAAAATTGTAAAATAATAGAAATATTTTTTTTTTCCATTTAACTCAGTCTAACTCAAAAATGGGACAGCGAATTAATATCAAATTTTTACCGTGTTATTGTAGAAGATCTTACCATTCATGGTCTGAAGGATTTGACACTAATTAATTTATTAAGGGCGCCGCGCCAGTCGCGCTCTCCATTTGTGTGTAGCAACTTCCACTCTCAGATCAATTCGATATGTTTTTGAGATGCTAAACGAGAAATGCAAAAGCTGTACTTACCAAGGATTGCGAATTGCTCTTTCTCCAAGACTGACTTCTCTACGATGCACTTTAGATTATTTTAATACTGTATTAGATCTTTTCGCTTCAACACCTCCTAATTGCTTTTTTAGTATGCCTCACTTCAGCTTCATTTATCTGATCGGTGTTATGAATTTCAGACGTATGAGACCTCGAAAATCCTGTTATGCAACGCCGAGCCAACACACAATAGCCCCCGAAAGGTTAAACTTAAAGTTAATCATTCAAATAATGCCATTGGTTTAATCCAATATTATACAGGAATATGCAATAGCTTATCTAATATTTGTAAGAATTCGCTTCCCCAAACAGGGCAAGGACGAACGCCTCCTCTAGACGACGTACATCTCTACTGCCATACAATGGAGAACGTGTACTAACAATTGACTTGGCAAAAAACACTAACAACTTCTTAAATATGTATGAAAGCACTTTGGTTTTGGGACTATAAAAATATTTTACTATAATTTATGGGCTTTATAGTTCCAATAGTGATTATATCATTCACAAGAATTTGTGGCTAGATGAATTCATTGAATCTCTTTCACGGTAGTATATAAGTTACCTGAGAAGTTCCTGCCCAGACAGCACAAGGTTATTCTACGGACATCCTAGTGATATACCAATATCCTGAGGATATCCTAATAGAAACCCTTTGGATTCAGAAGTAGCACTACTTTCCGTATCCTCGGGATATCCAACGGACTTACTTTTGTATATCCTTAGGATATCCCTGGGACCCTTACAGGATTTGCTTTTTGCTATCCTTCAGATATCACTATAGGCTTTCAGGACCGTACTTCTTTTGTCCTTTGTTTTGCTTATGTTTTATATACAACTGGGCATGCTTTTTGAAATCAGTTATTAAACTCTTTAGAATGAAGTAGTTCTAATTTATTATTATAAACCTTCTCTAAGAGCCAACGTTGACTCCTCTAAGTAAATAAAAGTTTTTAAAAAGTCTTTCAAGTAAAAGGTTATCTAACATGTGCACCGTATCCGCTTATTTTCAGCATATACGCTGCTAGCGGCGTCTCTATCTCAACGACTAAGTATAGTGGAGGGAGGCAAAGTAGTGTTTCCATGGCTGCGCTAGATGTTGATGACATTGTTCTCCTTATTCTTAAATAAGTCACTCTTGGTTCCTTTCTTAGTTTTCTCATTGCCTCCCCTTTTCCGGCTTTGTGCCACGAGATCAAGGAGGCATAGGTCATTTTTGTTGCCACAATTCTTTGGTACAATCAGTGCATCATTCTTGGGTTTAGTCCCCAGTTTCTTGCCTGCCATTCTTCTGCAGGTCCATAAGGCCCGCGTGGCATTGGTAGTCACTCAGTGTGGATGCACTTTCAAGCTCAATTTGGTGTCTAGAATCAGTCCCAAACATGTGACTTCATTGCTCACCTGCAGATCATTTTCCCGCAGACATAATTTCCTCAGGTTGAGTTTCCTATTTTCATTAAGGTGACCACAGTGGTCTTTCCTAGGTGCACCATCTGTGTACCAAAAGGAGGTCTCTCTGTATCTTCTGTAATGCAACGCCCTGATATTTTCCTATTACTACGATGTCATTATATGTTATTGTATTGTCTGCATAAATTCCGTGTTGTTCCGAGATAAGTGTTCGTCCCCTACCAGGCACCACAGAGGTGAGCATCCTCTGGTCACAGACACCTCCTCTGTTGTGGATTCTGGCGTGGACTCAATGTTTCTAGTTCTGAGTGATAGTCATCTACTTCTGTTACTTAATGTTCGAAAATATCATCGTTCTCAAAATATGAGGAGGCCATCTCTTAAGGATAGTTCAGAGGCCACTGTATTATTGACTTGAACTTCTGGGATATTCACCATAACAAATATTTTACATATAAAGCATTTCTTACTACAAATGATGATGTATTTCTGTTGCAGGTTGCCCAGAAATTAAACCTCTTACCCCTACTTTGCAATAAATAATTAAAGTTGAAATTCTTTATAATGCTGCTCTAATTTTGCTGGATATCCTATTTTGTTACATGGTACCTATTTTTGTCGCTTTAGTAATATAAAACTGTAATTGCAATAATAAATAAAAATTTGATGAAGTATAATTGTATTTGTTTTTACTAGTAAGAGGTAATATCGAGGGTAACATCTAAATAAAAGTTCTGAATCTTATAAATTAAAATAAGAAGAAAGAAAAAGAAAACTTAAAAGAGCAGAATAACATTCCTTTGAGATTTTGTATCATAAATCTTCAAAATTACAATTAGGCTGTTGACGAATTTTCAAAAATTGTGAAATTTAGTAGTGGAGGAGTCAATTTCGTTAAATATTTAATGTGGAAGAAAAATTATAAGTGCAACATATTAAAAAAATATTTAAACTTCTATTACCTGAGTGTGCTGCGAAAACGGCAGTGACAACATAAAGACAGTTAGGTGTGAATTTATATGCAGAACAGAAGAGGACGAATAAACTGACATTGTTGACAACAAACAAACTAACATCATGAGTCAAAAGTAAATTGAACGTTTAGCTAGCACTGTTTAGCTAGCACTGCAGTGGTTAGAGGTATAAAACCTGCAAGGTGCGTTACAGCTAAAGTTTCGAGTCTAAAAAGCAGTTATAGGAGCCATCAATTATTTTGATATTTTGAAATAGGGTAAATTGTGGTGCTGAAGGGGAACCAACAGGTGATTCCGCCGTCGATAGTTCAGAATTTCAGAAAGGACTCTAGATTATCAGCAGTGCACCGAACTACTTTCTGCAGAATTTTACTCAAGGTAAGTGAACTCTTTCTTTGGTTAGATTAACTTATTGTTACATTTGTATATTTGTTCACTCATCTTGAGGGTTAAGGTCAGTGCTACTCACAGATGTTGAGGAATATCCGTAGCCTTCCTGCGCTGTGCCCTAAAATTACTATTAGTTATGCCCTTGGGTTTAATAATTCATTGAGGAAAAAAATATAGAAATTTTTTGCTTTTGCACGAACGGTCTCTCACCTTTAGTTCTGATATTTTGTTTGCTACTCCAGTTCTTAATTAATCTGCTTGAAATCAGAAATTTACCTGCGTTAATAGCATTTTAAAATATCGAAAGGCAGAGTCGAGCCTACGTAAATTCTCTCATTTCTGTTATTTGTATGCAGTTTACTTAGCCCATTATTATTTTAACCTCCCCACAATAAAATTGTGGGAGGTTACTAAAACTAGTCCTAAATCGAAAATTGAGATAACATCAAATCTTTACGTTTTGATCCTAGGAACCCAAAAGAGCGGTTTTTGAAAAATGTCTGTGTGTATGTATGTTAGCACGATAGCGGCGAAACTACTAAACGAATTTGAATGATACTTTGTATGAGGATTTCTTTAGTGCTCCAGAAGATTTGAAAAGGTTGGCTGAGATCGGATTATGTTTAGTGCCGTTTAGGCACAACAAGTTGTTTATTTTATGATTAGTTACAATTTGTAATCGAACCATTCAAAAGCAGTAAAAATTCCGATTTCAACGATATATCACACTTGCACCCTTTCGATTTGGTTTCTGTGAAAGAAATGAAAATTGTTTATAATAATTTTATAGTCTAACATAACATTCGGTAGACTAGTGTATTAAAGCGTGCTGACTATGCGCTGCGTGCCGTGGTTGTCTGACTGGCTCCAGGCCAGATATAATTAAATGAGATCGCTCATATTTGTTAGTGCTCTTTTCGGCATCAAAGATCCGACGGGTGGGGAGGTTCCAGCCGCTTCCAGTAGCTGCCGGTTTCTTAAATTTATTTTGTAGTAAATTTGGCCCAAACGAATGAATTTTGTGATACTTACATTTATTTTATGAGATTTTAAAGTTTCTTCGTTAGAAAATTGTTTAAGTACCGTGTGTTTTACTATTTTATTGGTAGTGTTTGGTTGAATTTTGTTACAACCCTGAATAATAATAATACTAATAATAATAATAATAATAATATGCTTTATTTCAATTGCCAAAATACATTGGATGTGAAATGTCACAAATGAATAATTGTAAACTGTGGAGACATTGACACTACAGCTATTAGGTAAAACATATAAAGTATAATATAAAGTAAAATAATTTTAAATATAATTTTGTAATATAATGACAATAACATATAAGGTAAATATACAAAATAGCATTTTATATATATAAAAAAAAAATTAATTCTACCTGTGCGCCTGATCAAAGTACTCACCTAGCGAATAATAAGCTTCGTTTTGAAGTAACTCTAGTAATTTTTTTTAAGTTTAGCTCTACCTAACTCTTTTAACTGCCGAGGGAGATTATTATATATATTGCTACAGGTGTATTTTGGGCTTTTTTTAAAAGTACTTAGGTTGAACTGGTCTATTTGAATATTTGTGTTATTTCGTGTTGTGTAGTTGTGAATACCATTTCCGTGACTATATAACTCTGGCTTTAGCTTGGTGAACATTACTGCTTCTAATATGAGGATGCTTGGTAAAGTTAATATTTTGTTACCTTTAAAAGTAGATTTACAAGACTCTCTTGGTGATAGCCCAAAAATTATTCTTATAATTCGTTTTTGTAAAATAAAGACTGTTCCAATCAGTTCCCTATCCCCAATATATGATTAAGTATTTTAGATGTGGATAAGTTAATGCATAGTAAACATTAATCAGATATTTTCGATCTAAAAAGGATTTGACGTTTCTAATAGTGAAATATCCACTGATGAGTTTACTCACAACATTGTCAATAGGCGTCTGAATTTAAGATGCCAGCGCCAAAGTGGAGAACTCGTGAACTAATTATAGGCCGTTTGTTTATTTATTTGGCGAATACTTATATCGATTTTTTTTCTGTTTATTGTTATTTTTGGCGTTAAAAATAATAACATTAATAATATATGACCTAAAGGTTTGCAAGATTTTGTTGTAAGTGATTTGCAAGATGTTAATGGCATTATTCAGCAAAATTCATATTTTTTTAGGTTATCTGGTTTTCCCCTTGAAAAGTACAGTTTCTTCAACATAAATGGTGTCTGGCTAGTTAAATATTAATAAACTCAATATTTCTTTAAATTTATGTACAGTTGTAGTTTAAATCACTCTTTTTTCAGGAAACAATGAGTGACATTTAGGTTAAGCTTATTGCAATGTATGGAACATTTGGGAAGCACCAAAAATGTAAAAATTCTAATTTTGTGTATGAAGGGGAATATGTTTTAAATGCAGGACATATTATTTTGTGTGGTACAACCCATATTCAACACAAAACTTAATAAATGTGTATGCTCTATGTTTACAAACAAGTGTCAGATCATGAAATTAGTGGTACCTACATTGAATATAGGTAACTGAAAAGATATTTATTAATTCTTTAAGTAAAATAACTGAAACAGTATTTTGTAAAATATGAAATAGAAATATTCAGGGGTAAAACATAATAGTGCATGATGCAATAGTATACATTACTTTTATAAATATACTGAAATTGCATATATTTACTTATTTCAAAAATTTCACTTACAATGTGTGTTTGTTCGGGCCATTATTATTGCTACTCGGGCCACGGTTATTTGCACCAGCTTTTTCCCTCTCAATGCCTGGTTCAAGGTGTCTACATCAAAGAGGGTATGCTGTGAACATTGTGCCAATTCAACTTTCACGAGTTGTCCCTGCACTCTACAAAGTATACCGACTAGGTTGGCTCCAGCAAATTGTATCTTGTGTAGCCCCTTTAAACGCTATCATATTTTTAATAACTTGGCATCTCAGTTTATCATTATTTATTTATTGTTGATATCATCGTACACTAAAGAGACAATGACATAAAGGCCTATAATTAGTTTGACTATAGATCACCAGGTGGCGTACTCCTTATTTTCAGACGCCTATTATAGGTCGCGTGCGCTGACGTCACAGATTCTGAGACCTTAGGAAAACAAACAGCTGTCATTAAGTGACATGCCGATTAAACGTGTTGTTTTAAAGTATATTTTGCTGTTTTTGTGATATTTTAAAACTTAATTTTCGATTATTTAACATCCACAACTATCCTTAATTATTGTGTCTAGGAAATTTTGTTCGTTAATATGGAGATAAGTTTATATTTTACGAAATTGTCTCATAATGTAGAGGAAATGTATGGAAAAAGTTGGTGTCATTGAATTAAATTGCTTATATTTTGAGAAATGATGACTTCAGTACAAATATTAGTGTATTTCATAATATTTCACAAAAGGATATTGTGAATTACTTGGTTTTTGTGAGAAATGCATAGACAAACGGATGAGTTCAAGGCATTCAAAAATCTTGAAACTATTTGTGGTTGGGTGAAAGCAGTTCTCTCCAAGAAATTTACAGGATAAAAGCTTTTTGCAAAGGTAAGAATTAGTTGTCGATGATCAACCCTTTTTTCAATATATGCTTACCTAATTAAATATTGCTTAATGAATAATTGCTAACATACAAATTCATTTTCAGTTTATGAGCTCTTAGCGGTGCATCTTGAACAAAAGTCATCAACTCCTTGGACTATTGCTGATCCAGATGATTCTTCAGTACTCATTGTGACTGTGTTACTATTCTAGACAAAATTCGTTCACTACCCAGTTTTTCATTTCAATTTTTTAGCAGTAAACGGTGGCTATGGTCGAAAGGTTAACTTGTTATGAATTTTATGAAAAATACCACATAAATTAAACAATGAAGGGCTGAAGTACTATGAACTACTTGAAATATGTAAAAAAGTGTACACAATTTCTTCCAGTGGTTAACCCCTTGCCTATGATATAATATACCTATAGATTGAACCATACAAACCATTGTAATTTGTGCAAGAACTTTTTCTTATCGTGTCTTGCTAATGTTATATAATATGTCTAACATGTATTTTATTATTTCATGTAGGTAGGCCAATAGTTAAATATCCCTTGTATTTTATTAAATATGTATATTCACTTTTTATTGTTTTATTTATCACTCGTATTATTGTTAGCAGTAAATTGAAATAGTCGATTATGTTGAACTTATATATACATGCATCTTTGCATCTAACTGAAAGTAAAACAAAATATACTTACTAAATATCAAACTTTATTATCCAGCATTCCATTAGTACTCATAAGGAGAATCAACAAGAAACTTACAGGAGATGTAAAGAAAGATCTATATTGCAATAAAAAATAAATGATTATATTTTATATTACACACTTACACGAATATCTAAGTAGTAAGAAACATTTGTAATTACATAATTCAAAGAACATTTATAGCTACAATTTGACACTTTTATAGCCCATTCGGACTTTATTTGTGCGTTCAATGACTGAAAGACTGAAAGTGATCTTACTTTCAGTCTTAGTTTCATCCAACACTGGGTTTTTAAACACCACACAATATACTTCAAAAGGACGTTTAGTTTCCAGATCAATCAATGACAGCAATACTTTGAATTTCCTTGATTTATGCACTTCATCAGATATCTTAATGTAGCCTGTGTATTTTCCACTTGAGATGTACCTGATTTAAAACAATTTCTACTATTGCACTTCATTCTCCTTCTGCATCAGCTCTAGCCTCACTCAACTAAAACTTAAACACAAGAAATGATTATTAAAAATGCTGACAAATCAATATAAAGTATTATTTTTTTACCACGAATTGTTTATTGTTTCCTTTAGCAGTAGTTATTATTATCACAAGCACTTTTAGTTTCACATTTGGGTTTTAAGTTGTACCCCATATTAACAGAGAACACCAAACTGGATGGCTCATCGCGGTCTTGAATTACGGCCGTCTTTCCTATAACATAAATCCACACTAAAAATAAAATTCTTAAAGAAAGAAGTAACAACTTACCATTAATAAAATGCTTGGAATACCCCAGTAAAATAATTCCTTTTAATTGCTTGGAATCTTTTAATCCTAACCTCTTCTGGCTGTAAATCGACGTTATTTTATAAAAACTGATGTTGTCTCGGATTGCCACACTGCCACAACTAATAATACAACAAAAACTTGCCATTTTGTGTGATATAATGTCCATAAAAACTCTAATATTATGAAAACGTTCAATTCTTATGTTCAGTCAGTTGCCATTTGACAGCAATGACAGCGGTTTGTTTTCCTAAGGTCTCAGCTCTGTGACGTCACGCGCACACGACCTATATGATTTGACCATGAGAGTGTCTCATCTATTGTAATGCCTAGGAACCTGTTTTGATGGTGATATTATTTTTTTGATTTATGAGAAGCTTTATTGGTTCTATTACTTTTTTTTTTATGAAATGTGATATATGTGGTTTTAGATACATTAACTATTAATTTATTTCTAATGCACCATTCCTCGAATCTGACGAGTAGAATCGTTGCGTTTTTATGAAGAGTCTCAAGAGATGTGGCTGATATCAGTAAACTTACATCATCAGCGAACATGACTAGGAGAGAGTCTGGGTTCCTCATATGTGCATCTAGGTCATTGATAAAAATTGTAAATAGTAATGGAGACAGCGCCGCTCCATGTGGAACACCGAGATTCATTTCCCGACTGTGAGAGTAACTATCATCTAATTTAACAAATATCTTGCGATTTTTTAAAAATGATTCTATCCAGCCATTTAACTGGCCTCTAATTCCTATTTTATGGAGTTTGTCTATTAAGGAGTCTGGAATTACACAATCAAATGCTTTTGTTAAGTCGAAGAAAAGGCCTAGGACAAATTTGTTTTTATCCAATCCTTCATATATAAATTGCAGAACGTCATAAATAAAGTTCAATGTAAAATTTTTTGTCATAAACGGGTGGTAAATAGTTTCTGATTCCTTTTTTTGTTAGAGCAGAAAGTCTCAGTGTTAAGGGATTTTTTTTTATTACCGTATCTATTACTAGCAGAGTTTTGTTTTACAATAAAATTTCCTTCCTGTGGTATTTCTCAAAGTAACTTTCACAATTTCTATTTTAATCAAGTTGCAAATTTTTTAAAAGACTTAACCTTGGCCATTCTAAGGGCATTGTAGTATTTTTTCCTTCAAGTTTTTATAGTAAAATTTAGATATATTCCATAGTTTTGTGGAGCCATAAATTTCAGATTGCTAGTAAATAGTAAATCGTAACTTATTTGTATAGTACTAGTTACTGGACAAAATTAATTTTTTAAAGGCTGAAGTTTAGGCACTATGTTTGAAACAATTTAAAATAATGTAGAAAAAATTAATTATTTCGTTATAACTAGAAATATTCAAAATTTCGAGGAAGTCATAATGAACTATTTTATCATATGCTAGAAGACAAAGATTTTCGCACAAGAACGAAATTTGTATCTTTATTATTTTCCGAGATATAGCAATTTTAAATTTTTCACCCTCATGGGAGGGTAGGGGGTGAACGACGCGCATCTCAGGGTGGAAAGAAATTTATTGTTATTTAGTGTGATATATTTAAACATAAAATGTCTTACCAGCTTTAATCATTTATTTCCCACGAAAAACCCTATGAGCTTCTACTTTATGGTAAGTATTTAATTTTTAAATAATTTCCTCTTAGTTTGTGACAGTGCAAGGTCTAATATGATAAGAAAAAGGCACCACTACGTGTAGCGATAAAAAGGAGTTATATTGCCTAAGTAACCTTCAGTAAGCCACCTATGAGCGACGTGGTTAGTGTCACTGGTTTAACCTGACTAGCACAGTACGGTACGGAGAGCCAAAAGGGCAGTGGGTTCAAAGCTTGGGCGCCATGCTTAACTAGTGAAGCAAGAAAAAGGAAACCTAGAGGTTAATCAAAAGTGATATTAAGTAACAGTATAAATATATTACAAGAAAATGAACAGGAAAAGTTAAATATTATCACTATAACACCGATAACGTATGGCCAACAAGGAAGGGCGGATCCAGGAGGGGCACTAGGGGCAATTGCCCCCCCCCCCGGCAGGGGCGGCTTAAGGGCCGGGCAACCCGGGCGGTCGCGCCAGAGGGCAAAAAGTATTCGTTACTTTTTCAAGGCGACAAATTTTTTTTCTCGAATTTTTATTTGCATTCTCTCCTCCCCGCATGAGGCGATAAAAATTTTTTTTCGGATTTCTATTTGCACCCTCCCCCATGAGACGATAAAAATTTTTTTCAGATTTCTAAAGGATCTGATATTATTTATTATTGAATATTGAAAATGTCGATATAATTATTTATCGTTCAGCGGTTTTATCTTATCCTTATTGATTGATAGCCAAAATAAATAACTGAATTTAAAAAGTAAAATACATCTGCCAATTCTCTACATTACAAAAAAATTGTTAGTTTTACATAAAATGTTAGTGCCCCCCCCCCCCCCCCCAGTAACTTTTCTGGATCCGCCCTTGATGGCCAAAGCTCACTACTAAATGCATATACTTAAAATCTACACTATATGGTAATAAACCAAAAATATTTACACAAGGGATATCTCATAAACAGTATCAACCAACTTCAAGCAATATACGCTATAGAAAACCGTAAATATTATATAATAATGTTAACGGGGTTAATACAATATAACGAAATTTTTAACACACGAATTAATTAGAATATTTATAATAAAATGACACTATACAATATACTATAAAACATCGAATAAAGGTAAAAACCGCTGCCTAAGGAATCACCACTTCCACATCCAGACTTCCTATCTAAGTATCTTACAACGAAAATACTATAATTGCACTCCACTAAGTGGATATAATTGTTTATGGAACTTTAATGGTATAAAATTTGAAATCGTGTACCAGAAAAACCCATAAAATTATATGCCCCATCAGTAGTAGGGGTGATGGTGGTGGTGGTGGTGGGGGTGAATGAAGTGAAAAAAATTCTTGATGACTGGTTCTTGTACACTCACTAAATCACAATATTTTTTTCACCCCCTTTAATAATGGGGTGGGGGTGGTAATAGAGGTGGCTATTGCCAAAAATGTTTTTGAGACCTCAGCTCCTCTTATATTTACTAAATACCAATTTCATGCACTCTTAATTGCTTGATTTACCTATTTATCTCAATTTACTTCAACTCTGAAACAGAATAAGATCAATATATAATCTAGTTCCAAATCTCGTTAAAATACATACGCGTGCCATATTTAAGTCAATATCTTCAACGGTTCCAGAGTAATCGTGAGCACCAAATAGATACCAGACTAACAGACAGACCGATGCGGCAGACAAATTTATTTTATTCAAACTTAACATATTGACGTTTCATGACATTCTAAGCCTATTTGTACGATGAAAATTTTCAAAAATTTTATTTGCGTTAGTATACTTCAACTGAATGTGCAAGTAGTACGCAGAAAATAGCATGACTTAGATGTAAAACATCATTCTGTGCTATGGACTGCACGATAGAAGTAAAGCCTCTACTTCAAGCATTTTCTTCAACGAAACCTAATACGCATCCATATTACTCGAGGTAACCCACTGTGTATCAATTTACTAGAGAAAAGCCACTACGCATTCATATTTCTTGAAGAAATCCACTGCGCATCCATTTTATTTGAGGAAACCCATTACGCATCCATATCACTTGAGGTAACCTACTGCGCATCTATACTACTCGTGGTAACCTACTGCGCATCAATGGTACTCAAGAAAAGCCACTGCGCATTCATAATATTCGGGGAAACCTACTGCGCATCCATACTACTTGAAATAACCCACTGCCCTACTCATTTTACTCGAGGAAACCCACTGCGCATCCATATCACTTGAGGTAACCTACTGCGCATCTACACTACTCGTGGTAACTTACTGCGCATCAATGGTATTAAGAAAAGTCACTGCGCATCCATAATACTCGGGGAAACCCACTGCGCATCAATAATACTTGAAATAATCCACTACGCATCCATTTGACTCGAGGAAACCCACTGCGCATACATACTACTTGAGGTAACCTACTGCGCATCTATGGTACTTTAGAAAAGCCACTGCGCATCCAAAATACTCGAGGAAACCTACTGCGCATCCAAACTACTAGAGGCAACCTACTGCGCATCGATGGTAGTCGAGGAAAGCCACTGCGCATCCATGCTGTTCGAAGTAACTATAATAACTATAGTACTCTAGAAAAGCCACTGCGCATCCAATATACTCGAGGAAACTTACTGCGCATCCATACTACTCGAAGTAACTTTAATAACATGATATTTGAAATCGCCTACCCAAAAACCTGTAAAACGATATGCTACATCGGTAGTGGGGGTTGAGGATAGTGGCAGAGAGGTGCGGGTGGATGTGGATTAAGTAAAAAAAAAATTTTGATGCTTAGGTTCTTGTATACACGCTAAATTACATTTTTTTTTTCACCCCCTTTAATAATGAGGTGGGGGTAGTAATGGGGGTGGCTAATGCCAAAAAATTTTTTGAGACTTTAAGTTCTTTTATATATACTAAATACCAATTTTATGGACTCTTACCGGCTTGATTTACCTATTTACCCCCATTTACCCCAATTTGCCCCCCAACCCTTCGACGGAACAAGATGAAAATATAATCTAGTTCTAGATCTCGTTAAAGTACATATATGTACCATATTTCAAGTCAATATCTTGAACGGTTCCAGAGTAAACGTGCGCACAAAAAGAGTTACAGACAGACAGACCGATAGACCGACAGACAGACATTTTTTTTTCGCTCAAACTTAAAATCTCGACGTTTCATGACATTTTAAGCCTATTTGGATAATAAAAATTTTTTAAAATTTTTTTGTCGTTACTATACTTCCACTGGATGTGGAAGTAAAATGACAAGATAATACACGAATTAACTAACAAAGGTAAAAAGACGTTTTATACACGCAGGGGACAGAAAACTTATCCTACAAACAGAGATTTTTCGTTTGAGTCGAGTAATATTTGTTTCAGCCTACTACCACATAACCTTACCGTAATGTAATGTTTCCCACTAAATGAGACACCTCAAAATTGTACAACATTATCTCTAACAGATAACAACTCTACATAGGTATATAGTACACCATATACCGAGCATCTGTATTCCTTAATTATAAACAATAATCCACGTAAATGACATAATTTGACAGATCAAATCTAATATAGGAACTTTTAGATTCTCTGCACATTTAGAGTATGGGGCTCGTGCACCGTTTGACAGCTTGGAGGTCACACAACACTTAACCTCAATCATTCTTCATCTTCTTCTAGTGCTGTCCCCTTAACAGAGGTTAGCGATTATTAATAAATGCAAAATTCTCAGCTGTATTTTTTTTTAACTTTTGCATGATATCAATTAGTAAAATATGAGGCTCGTGCACCGTTTGACAGCCGAGGAATGAGAAGGAGACCCAACCTCAAATTTTGCGATTTCTCCATGTGCAGTTCGTAGTTTTTTTGTGATTGTGACGTTGTGTCTCGTTCTCCTCCCTCCAAAAATGTCGGCTGTCATACGGTGCACGAGCCCTTTAAGGGGACAGCACTAGAAGAAGAAGAATAATTGAGGTTAACTAGGTTGTGTGACCTCCAAGCTGTCAAACGGTACACGAGCCCCATAGGGTAATACCAACATGCACAACCAAACAGTCGTAATCAAATGACAGTGGCGTGAAACATTAACCAAAAAAAGATTTGGTAATACAGCGAAGCTAAAACAATATTACTCGTATATTGTGGTTACGGTTTAGATTAAATTTATACCAATTGAAATTACATTTAGTTAAAGTTCTACCAATTGTATATACTGGGATAAATAATTACTCTAATTAATACTACAATATACCCCTTCCATTTATTTGGAAATTATTTGCTTTGGTTAGATCTGGTAATGATATATTTTAACCGATTTGTAAACGCGAATGAAATAACTTTTGATGACTAAGTGGAAAACTAATTAATACGCTAAGTAAGCATTAGAAAATTTGGTATTCATGAATTATTATCACCTGGCAATATTGGAGAAATTTGTACTTAACTTTTGGCTTTATCCTGGTGAAGAAAATCTGGAATACCAGTTCAGCTGTCGAAAAAATGTGGATGAAAATTTATGTTAAGGTTGCTCCCTTTCTACGATGATTATACAGCCACACAAAAAAGTTCTATTCAGCGGACCAAATTATATAATATGGATATGGTATATTTTTCGACGCTGAATTAATTGCAATTAATAAAAAAAATAGTAACTCTAATTTTAGTTTACTGAGTATGATTTTGGGCTTTTTAGAGGTTTATATGACATGGGACTTTATTGATGCCACTAATCTACACGCAAATGCAAAATTAACTAATTCTTAGACATAATCCTATCAATCATTCCCTGAAAAAAAAAAACTTTTAAAAACAATGATCTGTCTCAACCTAAATGGTTCACGGAAGAAATTAAAAAAATGAAAGAACACTTAAATTTTGTAAATGATGTATGTAAACTATCCAATAATGATAAAAATAAAAATATCAGAAACCGTTTCAGATCTAGATATAAACAGGCCAATAAGACAGAAAAAATTAAAGTAAATGACGACAGCATATTACAATCAGGCAATTCTACTAAAACAATATGGGGCATAATAAATGCACACAAAAATAGTTACCAACAGGGAAACCAAATATCAGTCCCAACGTATTTAATAAATTTTTTGTGAACATCGCTGATGACATTCTCAGTAAGCTTCCAGATACAAACGTGAACCCATTGCAATATATAAAATCAGTTAATAATCTCGAGAAATTTAGTTTTCGCGAAGTCACTTATGCTGAGGTCAGAGATATAATCAATTCCTTGAAAAATAATAACAGCAGAGATATCTATGGATTAAATGTCACTCTCATAAAATCTACACAAAATTTCATAGTAATTCCTCCCTCACTAAATTGATAAATGAATGCCTAAAAACTGAAATATTCCCTGATGCCCTTATGGTAGCATGTGTAATCTCAGTTGTTGAAAAAGGTAGTAAAGACGATCTTAACAACTATAGGCCTATTTCATTTTTGCCAATAATATACAAAATTGTTGAAAGAGTAATAAAGATACAAGTAGTAGAATATTTAGAAAATCATAACTTGTTAAATAAATTCCAATATGGCTTCAGGGAAAATGTATCTTCAACAGATGCAATCGGAGATTTACAGATAACATAGGAATGTTTTGAGCATGGTATGTATTCAGCCTCACTGTTTTGCGACCTCAGTAAAACTTTTGACTGTGTTTCACATGATATAATGATAAAAAAGCTAGAAAAGTATAACTTTAATCTAACAAGTATAAACCTGCTTAGATCTTATTTAGAAAATCGAAAACAATAAGTTAGATTGAATGGTGAGAAGTCGAGAGCTATGCGTCACGGCAGGAGTCCCTCAGGGCTCAATATTGGGTCCTGTATTCTTTTTAACATACATCAATGACTTTCCAAATGTTTTTGAAAACTTTTTTGGCTTATTTTATGCCGATGACACGACTCTCTTGGTGTCTCATTGTAATCTGTAACAACTAGAAATTCAGTGCAGTGGAGCTCAATCAACCCAAAACGCGGTTTGCTTCTAACAAGGTTTCCTTAAATGAAACAAAAACAACAAAAATGATCTCAACCTTACGGAATATTAGTAATGTTGTCAACATTAAACTTGACAACCCTATCAGCGCCAAATTTCTTGGCGTTCATCTTGACCTTACTTTGAAATGGGACGTTCATATTGATTATGTTACTGGTAATATATCAAAAAATATTTACGCCTTGAGACAACTCTATTGCTCGGTCTCAAAGGCGGTTTTAAGGTCAGCATATTTTGCCTTGTGCCATTCTAGACCGTCACATGCAATTCTTGCTTGGGGACATGCTACCGGAAAACGTAGACTCTTTGGTCTGTAAAGAAGGGCTGTTCGAGTTGTGGGAGGGACAGGTTATCGTGACCAAACTGAAGACTTACTTATAAACTTAAAAATATTAACACTACGGTCTATATATGCTTTGCAATGTTTGCTCTATATACATAATCATATAAATGTATTCCAAACACATGCAGATAATCACGAATACAATACTAGGAATAGAAATAATGTGTGTACGGATTACACTCGATTAGCTAGAGGTTAAACAGGTACCAGCTACTATGGTAATAAACTTTACAACGAGGTTCCTCCCTATATACCCCCCCCCCCCCAACAGAATTTAAATATAAAATAAAATAATTTCTTTTAAACCCAGCATACTCATCGTTAGATGAAATAATTAGTAATCTAAGAAATATATAGCCAGTGAGCTAATTTTTAAAGGAACACCTCACAAAATACACAGAAAAAATTACACAGTCGTTTGAGCTAAAACTAGCTGAAATGTATTCGTTAGACCATTCCGAATAAAAGTTCTTATGTACACCAGGTCCAAGAGATCCATAGATTTCAAGTTACGGACGATTGAAGGTCAAATAATGATCAAAATACACAGAAAAAATTACAGTCGTTTGTGCTAAAACCAGCTGAAATGTATTCGTTAGACCATTCAGAATAAAAGTTCTTATGTACACCAGGTCCAAAAAATCCATAGATTTCAAGTTACGGACGCTTGGAGGTCAAATAATGATCAAAATACATAGAAAAAAAGACAGAGTCGTTTGAGCTAAAACCAGCTGAAATATATTCGTTAGACCATTCCGAATAAAAGTTCTTATGTACACCAGGTCCAAAAGATCCATAGATTTCAAGTTATGGACGATTGAAGGTCAAATAATGATCAAAATACACAGAAAAATTACACAGTCGTTTGTGCTAAAACCAGCTGAAATGTATTCGTTAGACCATTCAGAATAAAAGTTCTTATGTACACCAGGTCCAGAAAATCCATAAATTTCAAGTTACGGACGCTTGAAGGTCAAATAATGATCAAAATACATAGAGAAAAAGACAGAGTCGTTTGAGCTAAAACCAGCTGAAATGTATTCGTTAGACCATTCCGAATAAAAGTTCTTATGTACACCAGGTCCAAAAGATCCATAGATTTCAAGTTACGGACGATTGAAGGTCAAATAATGATCAAAATACACAGAAAAAATTAAACAGTCGTTTGTGCTACAACCAGCTGAAATGTATTCGTTAGACCATTCCGAATAAAAGTTCTTATGTACACCAGGTCCAAAAAATCCATAGATTTCAAGTTACAGACGCTCGAAGGTTAAATAATGATCAAAATACACAGAAAAAATTACACAGTCATTTGAGCTAAAACCAGCTGAAATGTATTCGTTAGACCATTCCGAATAAAAGTTCTTATGTACACCAGGTCCAAAAAATCCATAGATTTCAAGTTACGGACGCTTGAAGGTCTAATAATGATCAAAATACACAGAAAAAAAGACAGAATTGTTTGAGCTAAAACCAGCTGAAATGTTGGACCATTCCGAATAAATGTTCTTATGTACCCCAGGTCCAAAAATCCATAGATTTCAAGTTACGGACGCTTGAAGGTCAAATAATGATGAACGTTTTCAATTTTACGAATGCTATACTAACTCATTGTTGAGATTTCGAAGGAATTCACCAAAACAATTCACAAACGGTTCCGTAATTTTTTCTGTGTATTTTCTGCGGGGTCCTTTGTGAGTTTAACATGTAAAACTGTCGTTATTAATGTTATTTATATAAATCAGTATGTATAGCTAAATTAACTATTTATTAAATTTTTTTGACTTGTGTATGTACTTTAATATTTTAACACTAATAAATTACTTTACTTTACATATTAACACATTTTAGATAGTTGCAGGCTAAATGTAAACAGTAAGAATAAGAAAAATATAACTAAACACTGTTGCCCCAACTTTGTTCAAATATGTCTGCCACAGTTAACAGAAAGAACATGGCTGAAATATTAATAAAACCGTTTATTCTAATAGAATACCTATTAAGAGTTTGTGGCTTTAGGAAATATTTTTATAAAATAAAAGGTTTTGTTAAATTCCAATTGCTGCACTTTATTATTATTTTAAAGCCTGTAAGACTCAGCCTTACTACTCTTCTTTAAAACCCTTAAGATTTGTCTCTGACAATCTCTAATCCAAATGTACTTAGCTTAGATAATATAACCCAAAAGAACATTATTTATTTCGTGTGTTTTTGAGTATGCGATCACAAGATGGCGTTTACTATGCATTATATGCCCCTTCTCGCATTGTTTAAAGGCGTAAGTGGGGGAACCAAAGGATTTATAAGTGATTTATAAAAACCAAAAGTTTTAACGTAGCTTAATAAAACTACCAAAAAACTATTAGGTTTTATGGAACCTTTACCGATTACCGTTAAAAGCAAATAGTATTTATGATAACATATATTAAGGGTAAGACTACTTGAGGGTTATTAGTTTTATTGCTTGATCATAAGGAGTACTTAAAGACCATATTTTAAAACTCGCATAAAACCTAAAGATGTCTACCACAAATCTTAAAATATTTAAAATCCACTATAAAACTTAATGAATTTATTGTGATTTTGAATAATGCAGCAATTAAGTGACTATAAAACCAATAGGTCTTAAAGAGCAAAAATGTTTAACAAATTGCTTTAAAGATAACTTGAAGGCCTTTTTTTAAGTACATATTATCTGCAGATAAATCCGTATGCATAAAAGAAATAATAAAACCCAATTCGGTTTATTTACCTTCTTAAATCTGTGATAAAACCCGATAAATACTTGTTGATATTTAAATTGTTACTTGGTCATGCCTCATGTAGCTCTCGCTGCATGGCACTCAACAAGCGTGACTCTAATCCAACCCAGTGTGGACGTAGCCGGCCCGGCGGTATGTGTCCCGGGAGTGGCAGTAACGCCTACCGCATGTTGGTAAATCAAATCAAAAACCTATCTTAAGTTTTTAATACAACAGGTCTCACCTGGAGTCGCTAAAAATGCGAAATAAAATATCACCGTCGCACAGTGGTCCCAAATTGAGTTTTTTGGTTAAAACATGGCTAGTGAGCGCAAATCTTGTCGGAAATGAACATTTTCTTTTCTTAAATTAAAGCTTACCGAAATTCCAACAAATCCTCGGAGCGCGAATTTTGAAAAAAAAAATTTTTTTCGATAAGAATCAGGCTGAAAAATCCTGTCAAATTATTCTGCCAGAGGCTTAAAAAAATAGTTGCGATGATTCATATTCAAGCAGTGATAGTGAAAGTGGTTCTTCTCCTTCCAGTAAATAAAGTAAGCGAAACCCACAAGATAATGTTACTGTTGATATTCAAAACACTTTTTGGGACTGTTTTGAGGAAGTGGCGAAAAAAATAGTAGCGTTAGTGAAAACGTTTCGGAGAAAAGTTCAATGGCCAAGGAGATTGATTATTATTTGAAAGGAGCGCGGATTCAAAGAAATAGTGACTCTACTAACTCCAATCAGTATACACTTTTGTCAAAGTTTGTAAAAATATATCTTTCAGCTCCTTACTGAGAGGCTCTTTTCAGTTGCTGGCAACGTATACGAAAAGAAACGCAATAATTTACTACCTCTAAAACGCTGAAAAACTCGTCTTCATTCTTTATACATAATTTACCATTGGTAAACTTTAAGTATTAATTTAGTAATTAATCTATATACATTGCCAGTTTGTAGTAATAATTGTAATTCAGGATAAATGAAAAATAATAAAACTGTTTCATTTTTTATACCAGTTTTTATTTTTCAACAATCCTGTTTTAGCCGGATATCAGGTCACTATCCGGTGCCCAGCCGAATAGTAATAAAGTGGCCGGATAGAACGGATACTGGATGGTAACCGGATATCCGTTGCACCTCTAGTACATATGTGTACCTTTCAAGTCAATATCTTAAACGGTTCCAGAGTAAACGTGCGCACAAAAAAGTTACAGACAGACAGACCGACAGACTGACAGAATTTCTTTTTTCGCTCAAACTTAAAATCTCGACGTTTCATAACATTCTAAACCTATTTGAACAATAAAATTTTTTTAAAAAATTTTTGTCGTTACTATACCACTGGATGTGGAAGTAAAAACAAAAAATGTTCATTTCCGAAAAGATTTGCGCTCTCTAGCCATTTTTAAACAAAAAAAAGTCAATTTGGGACCACTGTGCGTCCCCCAGTTAATTAAATGATATTACCTAATATCGATTTTAGAGTCGGTGACTAAAAATGAACAGATAACGAATTCAAACCTATTTTTAACGGACTTCAATATCAATATTAGGTAATAAATTTGAATTAAGTGGACGAAGGTGTTTAAATTTCATAGTTCTAGCGACTTCTTTTGAGGGTGTTTTTTGTTTCAAAAATTTCTTTACAGTTACTGTTCAGCGCCTTGAAGATGAACTAGTAAAATAAAAGCTGAAAGGGCATAGCAGGATAAGCATGTGTCAGCTGCCCTCGCACCAATCAGGTTAAAATTTTGAACACAAGTTGATAGTAGTGTTGGATGAAATTTCCTAAAATATTTTTTTTAGAAAACCATTTTTACGGGAGTTATGGGGGTAAAAAGAAAAATGGAATTTTTTTTCTCGAGATTTTTTCTCATCGATGTGCAGTAGGTTACCTCTAGTAGTATGGATGCGCAGTAAGTTTCCTCGAGTATTTTGGATGCGCAGTGGCTTTCCTCGAGTACCATCGATGCGCAATAGGTTGCCTCTAGTAGTTTGGATGCGCAGTGGGTTTCCTCGAGTCAAATGGATGCGCAGTGGGTTATTTCAAGTAGTATGGAGGTGCAGTAGGTTTCCCCGAGTATAATGGATGCGCAGTGGCTTTTCTTGAGTACCATTGATGTGCAGTAGGTTACCTCAAGTGATATGGATGCGCAGTGGGTTTCCTCGAGTAAAATGGATCCGTTTTATATCTTTGTCACGCTATTTTCTGCGTATTACTTGCATATCCAGTTGAAGTATACTAACAAAAGAAAAATTTTTGAAAATTTTCATAGTACAAATAGGCTTAGAATGTCATGAAACGTCAATATGTTGAGTTTGAATAAAATAAATTTGTCTGTCGCGTCGGTCTGTCTGTTAGTCTGGTATCTGTTTGGTGCTCACGATTACTCTGGAACGGTTTAAGATATTGACTTAAAATATGGCACACGTAAGTAGTTTAACGAGATCTGGAACTAAATTATATATTGATCTTATTCCGTTGCAGAGTTGAAGGGTAAATTGAGATAAATGGTGGTAAATAGGTAAATCAAGCAATTAAGAGTGCATGAAATTGGTAATTAGTAAATATAAGTGGGGCTAAGGTCTCAAAACATTTTTGGCAATAGCCACTTCTATTACCACCCCCACCCCATTATTAAACGGGGTGAAAAAATATTGTGATTTAGTGTGTGTACAAGAACCAGTCATCAAGAATTTTTTTTACTTCATTCACCCCCACCACCACCACCACCCCTACTACTCATGGGGCATATCATTTTATGGTTTGTTCTGGTACACGATTTCAAATATTATACTATTAAAGTTCCATAAACAATTATCTCCACTTAGTGGAGTGCAATTATAGTATTTTCGTTGTAAGATACTTAGATAGGAAGTCTGGATGTGGAAGTGGTGATTCCTTAGGCAGCGGTTTATTGATATTGAAGTCGGTTAAAAATGCGTTTGAATTCATCATTTGTTCATTTTACTTCCACATCCAGCCAGTAGAAGGTATAGTAACGACAAAATTAAAAAAAAAAAAATTATTTTTCAAATAGGCTTAGAATGTCATGAAACGTCGAGATTTTAAGTTTGAGCCAAAAAAATTTCTGTCTGTCTGTCGGTGTGTCTGTAACTTTTTTTGTGCGCACGTTTACTCTAGAACCGTTTAAAATATTGACTTGAAATTTGGTACACATATGTACTTTAACGAAATCTGGAACTAGATTATATTTTCATCTTGTTCCGTCGAAGGATTGGGGGGTAAATTGAGGTAAATTTGGGGTAAATTCGTTAATCAAACAGGTAGGAGTCCATAAAATTGGTATTTAGTATATACAAGAGAAGCTAAGTATTGGACCTGCGTGCGGTCCGTGTGGGACCAATATATGATTATTGATCCTATATGGATTTGTGTGTTGGTCTGGTATTTTGTGCTACTAGGGTAGTTTTGTTGACATGTTCCACACCCGATTGGGTATATGTAAAGAACTAATAAAGACATTTATCTATTTATCTAGCTAAGGTCTCAAAAAATGTTTGGCATTAGCCACCTCCATCACCACCCCCACCCTATTATTAAAGGGGATGAAAAAAAATTGTGATTTAGTGTGTGTACAAGAACCAGAAACCTTCATCACTACCCTATCCCCTATCACCACCCCTAACCCCACTACCGATGTTGGGTATCGTTTTATGGGTTTTTGGGGTAGAGGATTTCAAATATTATATTATTAAAGTTAAACAATTATTTCCACATGCAAAATTTTTTCGTTGTGAGTGACTTGGATAGAATATCTGGATGTGGAAGTAATGATTCCTTGAGCAGCGGTTTTTTTGTATTGAGAGGGACCCAAGGTATCACGTATCAGTATTGATAATTTAAATTCAAGAGTAAAAAAATAGATTTCAGCCAAATGCAACACATTACTATCCAGAAATAACATTATTTCATTCAATTTGATAACGAAAATCAATAAATATAGACTACTTACGTTTCAAACGATTTATTTCCTTACTGGTTGCCATAATTCAAGTGTCCACTCACATAAACAAACCAATACTGAGGTTAAAACGCGTCCGATTCGCATGCAAAATTTTGTGCGCAATTCTGGGCGCATATCATATATGATATCCGCAGGGACAATTCATGATTCCCAACTATGAGCCGAGAAAAAAATTTAGAACCGAGGTATCATATATGATACCTGGGGTTCAAGGAGGTTAAACTTGGCCTGGAAAATATGCCAACTATAGGAATGCAGTGTTTGCAATTGCTTGCATACTTCGCTGACCTTGTTTATATATAATTTTTTGTAGAATGAAATACGAAATCAGTAATAGATGTCCAAAGTAAGATACAATAACAATAATTAATTTATTTTGAGATGAAGAAAAAATTTATGTTTAATGGATTAAACAAGAACGTTAAAAATTATTTGTTGTGTTCATAAAATTGCGCAAAAATACAAGAGTTGCGGGCGCCAGACTTAATAGTCATGCCAAAGAACACAAAGATAACAATAGCGAAATCTAAAAGAATAAAGGTAAATAACAATATCGATTGTAAACTATACAGGTATAACTAAGGCGCATAATGGGAAATTATGGACTTTTTTGGACAAAATTCGCCCGACAACTGAATTCGCAACGAAAGCTAAATATATTTTTTTAAATTACATAGAAATAGTCGGAGAGCAGCCAATCTGTAGGAAGCATTTTAAAAGTAGTCTATACAACTCGCGAACACCCACCTAAAAAACAGATGATATTATGTAAAATGACCTTCTGGATTTGATTTTTGAGTTCGCCCGTTAATTCGAGCTTGCCAAATCGGTCAATTCGCAAATTTTTTGAAAAATTTTAAAATTATGTGTTAATTTTTGTTTTGCACATAACACATCATATCTTTTTTATTTTAATTCCGATTTAGACCAATATTTTACACACTATCCCTCCAATATTCTTGGACAGGCTGACGTAAAGAATATAGTGTAACTAATAATATAGTGCCTAAAAAATATATAATTACTCTCTATTGTCGCGGTTTTTTAAAATTTGCATTGAAAAATACCCGATTGAGGTAACTTTTTTATTTTTAATGAGAGAGTTATAATATAAACGAGAAAAATGTTCCTTATACTTTAACAAACTTTTTTATAAAGAGATTTTTTTGAAATTCGGCTCATGTAACGAGATGACGCTGTTCAATGCGGCCGCGCAGCTCGTCCGCATTAATTTAAAGCATAACTTCTGTTAACGTCGTCCATCTGTGGTGTCGTTTAAGCGATCAAGTGAGTCTGCGGATTATTTAGTTTCTATTTGCAATTAAATGTTATAAAATTATGTAGATAATCTCGAAGCATACACATTGAAAAATATGTTTTCATTAATTATAACAGCAAGTAGTGGGTACCAAAGATTACATTTTCCTTCGCATAAACAACTTATGTTACATTGCACGTTTGCTTTGCTACACTTGCAGCTTGTAGTACAGTTATATAATTTACATTTACAAAATGGAGTTAACTCAATCAAATTGGGTTTTGGGCTTTTTGAAATCATCTTTGGAAATAAGATTTCCTCCTTTAGGTACCATCCAAAATTTAAACATTTGGAATTCTGGGCTTAATTTGGTAGCTGTCTTGTAACTAGTACATTGCAGAAATGCCCTTTTTACTTGTATTCTCTGTACTAGGATTTACAATTTCTGATTTTCTTTTATAAGCAGTTCGGGTATACGATCTTCTATATTGTGCATGTAAACTGAATTTAGTGATAAAAACAAATTTTTCTGTTCTTAATATTGTTTTAGAGCCACAGAAATGTCACAGATTTTGCATTTGATCGGTACATTTCTAAAACCGTAAATATCGCCCGCAGACAAAAAATTTTCATACCATTGTGTTAGTGAACGAATTCTGAACAACTTTCGAAATATCCGTCTGTCTCTCCGTCCGACCCGTTTCTTGTAAGCACGATAACTGAAGAAAGAAAATTCCGATTGTACTGAAATTTGGACAGTAAATTAGTGTTAGCTAGAGGAAGAACCCTATTTGAACAAAATTGATCGGTAAATAAAAATGTATTACTTAACCCAACAAACACAAAAGATCGGCCCACTGGAGGGCCGACCTTTTGTGTTTGTAGGAAATGATTTAAATTTGAAAAAAATTTTTTTTAATTTTTATGTTTTTGTAATTGAATAGAAATCTGGTGAAATGATATTTCATTTTAATATCTAAATATTTGTATAATTTACAAATATACATTTCATAATGTAATATACAACCGTGAAAATATGATTTTTGCTCGTGTCTTATAATGTAAAAATTTATATTCTTTTACGTGTAAGGTGGTGGTGTAGTTCTTTTGACTCGGAATCGATACCCAAATGGGGTTTGGTATAGTTTTTTACAAAGTCTTTTACCAACTAAGATCGTTCTATAAAATTAAAAATGTCTAAAAGTATCCTATTGAATGTATAACAATTATATAAAAATCCAGTGAACAGGCGAAGAGTACGTTTTTAGCTTGTTTCCTTTGATTTCCTATCCGAGTAATTATATTATGCCAAACTATGTGTTTATAACGCACTAAATATAAGGACTGAGACAAAAAGCACTTTCAACTTAACATAAATAGACACTGGAAAATAATAATCACCCGGCACGTGTCTGCGTTTAGCTCTAGATGCGATTGAGGTCGATCCATAGTAGAGCGCATTCGTTCGGACGCTGCCTGAAGCAATCAATGAATATTTCGATAAGGGAGCAAAATTTCAAAAAAAACTTCTTATAAAAGATTTTATTTAGTTCATTCGGAACATTTTCTTCGGTTATAGTAGGCACCTAACTTTAAAAATAAAAAAGATACCTGGATCGGACATTTTACTCTGCAAATTTTAAAGATTTTGCGTCAAAGAAAAGTTGTTATTTTTTTTTTGCCAACTAATTATTTTGTAGGTAAAGTTTTTTACTTTCAACATATCAAAAAATAGTTAGATAATATTATGTAAAAAAATTAAAAAATTCTGAAGTAAAATAAAAAATATATGACGTGTTATATGAAAAACAAAAAATAACACATAATTTTTATTTTTGTTAGAAAATTGCCAATTAGGTCATTTTGGCAATCTCAAATCAATGGGCGAATTCAAAAATCAAGTTTAGCAGGTTATTTTACATAAGATTACCTATTTTGTAGGTGGGTGTTCGCGAGTTGTATAGAGGGTGTCGAATTCAGAGGGTCTGGTCTTCCACTAAAAGGTAATCGATACAACATGGTACTGCTACGAAGTGACTAAAATTAAATTTGATCTGCAAAATCTTAAAACAATTCCTATTAAACTTTTCAATCTAGTTAATTTTGGGTACTTTTTGACATTTTCATCGAATTATTTTAAATAGAACATATCTTTATTAAAAAATCTAATGAAATTATATGTTTTTTGGGTCGCTGATTACGAATATAATTGATATTTTCCAACATTTGGCACATTTCGAGATATTGACCATTTCTGGGTATTTTTTGACGTTTTTATCAAATTATTTCAAATATAACATAATGTTTATTTCAAAATTCAAATGATTTATATGTTTTGTGTGTCGCTGATATAACCAATTAAATCAACTTTTAAAACTAATGACTCATTAAGGATTAGTGCACTAGTGTTAATTTAAAATTCGCTAGTGAGCGCCAGCGCCAGCTCTTCTACGAAACTGTAAACTGTAACCGTAACTGTAAAAATAATAATTTTTTTGAACACCCACTTATCTATGCCTATAGTACGGACCCAGAAATTGTTCTAGGTTTTTTACTGAGGGTGCAAAAGGGTGGTTGCTCTTCTTTAAAATTTGAGACTATTTTAGAAAATATGACCAAACTTGGTACTTAATAATATATATATATATATATATATATATATATATATATATATATATATATATATATATATATATATATATATATATATATATATATATATATATATATATATATATATATATATATATATATATATATATATATATATATATATATATGATACTTAATAACTCAAAAATGAATAAGGTGCTAACGAATTACTTTAGGTTGCAAAGGAGTGTATGAACGGTGCAATCTCTCTGAGAAAAAAAAATTAGAAACCAAGTTGGGGGGGGGGGGGGGGGGAGAACAACTTTACTCACTCACATTCGACGGAGGACGTATATTTGAAAACGTGAGCAATGTATGGCACTTCTTTGTCTTTATGATCTTCTCTAAGAAAAGGTTAGACCATTTCGTTGACTCGGCCGCGAATTTCTTGGAAATTTGAGTGCCGATAGTAAGTTCAAAGGTGTTCCTCTAAAGAATCATTTCAGGGTTTAGCAATTCAATTGCTACTTCAAAAAAAAATTATATTAATAATAAGACAATGAATAATACTATTAAAGATAGAACTTTTATTGTGTTAAAAAATATACATAGTAACTACATCAAAAATATTATAATTCCTATTAGTACAGTACCTAGAGGTAAAAAATATGCAAAACTTCGGAATAATGTCTTATTGAGCGAATTTCGTTCATTTCTGGCAGTATAATAGTAAATGCTTCACAGAAAAGTTTCTATATTGTGCGGGGGCTTCCTAATTGATAGGGGGTGGATGCCACCCCCTCTCAAACGGCTTTCGTCGAGTATCTCGAAAAGTATTACTTTATCGAAAAAATGTTAAAGACCAATTACAGAAAGTACAAACTGGGAATTAATTATATTTTTTTGTTTATTGATGTAGGATTAATAATTTCGGAGATATTTACAAGTTTACATTTGGCATCTAAGTGTTCATAAGATAATTATTTAGAGTGAGAGTTAAATATCTCAGAAACTGTGACACCTACGTCAAGAATGCTAATAGGTAGAATAATAGGTTATTAATTAAGCTTTCAACTGTTTTTTATTTGTTTCTGTAACATAAAAAACAAAGAAGTTATGACCGAAGCAATGTGCGCCTAGACATTTTCTTAATAACAATGTCGCCATTTTGTTATTGTAATTAGCCAGTAATTAAAAAAAAGAATTTCAAACACTGTTACTCATTAACATATAGCATGACGTAGATGCTCAAATTTTTTGGTTTGTATACAGCACTTGCTTTAGAAAAAAATACAGTTTAAACTATAAAGGTATTTTCGATAAAACGTAATTTTTTTTCCTTTTCCAAGTATCTCAATGAATATCAGTTTTATTGATAAATGGGTAGAGATCAAAAATAAAGCTCATAAATTGATAATGAATTTCGCTTGTTTATTTATTTACGTAGATTTATAGTTTCGGAGATATGAAAGTTTACAAATGGCGTCCAAACGTTTATAAGACGAAAAATGCAGTTTAAATGTTAAATATCCCAGAAATTGTGACACCTACGTAATGCATGCTAAGAAATGAAATTATAGACAATTAATTGCGCTTTCAAATTATTTTTTACTCGTTCCTGTAGCATAAGAAATAAAGAAGTTATGTCGGAAAAATATGCGTATTTATATTTTTTATATAAAAAGGTTGCCATTTTGTTACTCGAATTAGCCAGTAATTTAAAAAATATATTTCAAATACAGTTTTTCGTTAAGATGTATCATTACCTAGATGCTCAAATTGTTTTGCTCATTTAAAGCACTTGCTTTAAAATGCATTTTAAACTTTAAAGGTAATTTCGAAACACCAAATATAAACTTAAATATCTCCGAAATTATTAATCCTACAATAAACAAAAAATTTAAATAATTCCCAGTTTGTACTTTTTATAATTGGTCTGTAACATTTTTTCGATAAAGTAATACTTTTCGAGATACTTGACGAAATCCGTTTGGAAATACTTTTTTTTAAGCTAAAATTGCAATTTTGAAGTCGTTATAACTTAAAAACTATCAATTCATGTAAAATATTGCATACAACCTTTTTTTCTTAAAATTTGTTTCTAAATAAATATATTTTTTAAGTGCCACCCCCTGAGAGGGGTTAACAGAAACTTCTATTAACGCCAAAATTATACAGCTTTATTAATTTATAATTTTTATTTTTTTTATGAGTTTACAGGTTGTCATTTTAGTACTGATATAAGCAATATAAATTGTGTCTCACTAGAAAACAGATGTGGCTTAATGGCAGAGGACCTCGAGGATAATGAGAATCAATAATAGAAAAAGTTAGTTATGGTCTCATTGCTGAAATGTAAGATGTTTTATGTATTTTTTTCAAAATGTATTTTAGTTATTATTTTGTAAATTAATTGAATAAAAAGGTTATATTTGAAACATGTAATACATTAGAGATCCTAGTATGGCTAACATATGCAATAATATATTGGATCTTTGCATACAAGATCTCACTGATCTTTTCTGGTAAAAAAGCGAGCCCTCTGCTCGCGGTGGCTTTCTCTGATACACCTACTTTCGACGAACTAATATACAACCAGTGCTCTACAGAACTCTTCAATTACACTCTTGATATCAGTCAGTATTCACCTAAAATAGAATTTCCCAATTTCACATGTATGTAATAAAAACATTTACCACTATATACTGGATGTTTATAAAGGAAACCTCTGAGTTTTCACTGATGGCTCTAAAAGCGATTTAGGCACGGGATGTGCCTTTTATATCCCCGAACTTGAAATAGAACATAAATTTAAGCTGCCTATCCAGGAATTTTTGAGCTTTGCCGATTCACATAACTTTTTGAATATAACTATTTATTCCGATTTTAAGAGTGTTTTGAGTAGTATTGATAACTGCAAAGGACAATCGTCACCTGTGATTGTGAATATTGTTGCAAAACTGGCCTCTTTGTCACAACGGGGGTTTCTGCCAATCTTGTTCGGATTAAAGCACATTGTGATCTGTATCAAAATAAAGTGGTCGACAAAATGGCTAAGGAAGCCACGATAAGTGGCATCTCCCTTTCAGTTAAAATACCTGCGATGGATCTATTTACCATATATAAGAAAAAACTCTTTAAGAAATGGCAACATCAATACGATCAAAAGTACACGAAGCGAGATACAAATTATTATAAATTAAACCCCCTGATTGCTGAGTTCAGATGGCATGACGGATTCCCTGTTTCAAGACATTTTTATTCTACTATTACACCTTTGCAACTTAATTACGGCAGATTTCCAGATCACTTATTTAAAACTGGAATCCTAAATAATGATCTATGGGCTTGTGGACAGAAAGGTGGCATTAATCATATTTTCTTTGGTTGTATTAAATAGGTGGTGCGACAAGGACCCGTTGAGTGGCTTCATAAGTGCTTACTTTGAATATAATGTAACAGATGTCAGGAGAAATAAGTTCTGTTGTTACTTATGCATAGAAAGACAATTTTACATTTTCTGTGCATGCATGCATACAGTGTTGCATACATTCCCGGCCTTTGGTTTGTGTTTAGTGAAACAAAAGTCCAGTGACATCTAACATTAAGTAGCTAAATTAAAAACATTGAAAGAATATATGTAACACTACATGCAGCAAAGCAAATTTATTTATCTACATACAGGATTTTGTAGTACCTTATATAGCTCGCGCCATCTACTAAATTAAATAGAAAGCATGCACTTATGAAGCCATTATTATCATAGGAAAGTGCCGTATGTCGGACCGCCTATTTAATACACCCTGACCAGGGTGCTTACTTTGAATATAATGTAATAGATGGCAGAAGAAATAAGTTCTGTTGTTATTTATGCATAGAAAGACAATTTTACATTTTCTGTGCATGCATGTATACAGTGTTGCATACATTCCTTTTGTTTGTGTTTAGTGAAACAAGAGTCCGGTGATATCTGACATTAAGTAGCTAAAATAGCTAGCTCGCGCCATCTAATAAATTACCCAGGCAACACGGTCACGTCATTTTGACGTCATTTTTCGGTAACTATTCGTTGGCGACGTCATATTACCAAAAAGTGACATCTTAATGACGTCTGCATTTGTACGTCATAATGCCGTACATTAAATTCGTCATTATTACGTTTTTATTTAGTGATTTTAAACTCCAGTGACGTCTTAAAGACGTCTGCATTTGTACGTCATAATGCCGTACATTAAATTCGTCATTATTACGTTTTTAGTTAGTGATTTTAAACACCAGTGACGTATTAAAGACGTCTGCTTTGTACGTCATAATTCCGTACATTAAATTCTTCATTATTACGTTTTTATCTGGTGATTTTAAACACCAGTGGCGTCTTAAAGACTTCTGCATTTGTACGGCATTATGACGTACATTAAATTATTCATTATTACGTTTTTATTTAGTGATTTTAAACACCAGTGACGTCTTAAAGACGTCTGCATTTGTACGTCATAATGCCGTACATTAAATTCGTCATTATTACGTTTTTATTTAGTGATATTAAAAACCAGACAAAAAAATATTAGTTTTACAAAATTGCCAAAGCAATAATTATTTACAGAATCTTTAAAAATACAATAATAATAAGTGTATCTTTAGCATTAATTACATGGTAATAGTTAACGTCTTATTAAGTCGGGATAATTACAATTATATTTTTTTGACTGCATATTAATATCAACAGTATAGGATCTTTTTCGATCATTGGCCAATAGCCATTAGCCAGTGTCATATATTGGTTTTGTCAAAAAGTGATCTTTTATCCCAGGCAGCAGACTGACGTCATTTTCGGTCACATTGGTCGACGACGTCACGTGACGAAAAAATGACGTCTCAGTAACGTCATATTGTGACTAAATTATGACGTCATGTTGAGACGTCGATGCGACGTTTGGTGGCGTAATTTTTTCATTGCAGAAATTATTTCTAGTTGGCGCCACATGCAAACTATGCATTACCACGTTGTTTGTTGCGTAAATTATTTCTAGATGGCGCCACATACAAACCACTGAAAATAATCAGTCCTTCTTTATACCTTATACGCTAATGAATTTATAGAAAATAAATAATAATATAAATTGCAACGTTGATTGATTTGGATGGATCCTATAATGGTCAGATTAAAGATCATTATTATGTGGCTGGGCCGAGATAGCATAAAAACCAGTGAGTGCTTCACCTGTTAATTGTCCATTCATCTACATCTTTATTATATTTCTCATATGTACATTTATTAATTAATCAAAAATAGCTTACATATGTAAGCCCATCGACGCCATTTAAGCGACGTCTGTTGACGTCACTTAAGTGACGTCTGTTAACGTCTTTTAAGTGACGTCTGTTGACGTCATTTAAGAGACCTCAACAGACGTCACTTAAATGACGTCAATGGGCTGTGACATTTTGCCGTCATATTTCACGTAATTTTCACGTCATATTTAACGTCGCATTGGTGATAAAGGTGCCGAAAAAATAACGTCAAAATGACGTGACCGTATTGCCTGGGTAAATAAAAAGCATGCACTTATGAAGTCATTATTATCATAGGAAAGTGCCATATGTCGGACCACCTATTTAATACACCCTGCTCTTTACACACCTCTGAATCATTGATTCTTGTAAGTAAACTAAGTCGTATGGGTTTCCAGCTAGCAATGAACCTTAACTATGTTCTTTCAAGCAAAAATGTAAATGTATTTCGATTAATCTATGATTTTTTTATCTCAATGTGGTACACTTGTTTAACATTAGTTGTCGTTTGTCAATTACTTATCTTGACTTGTGATATTTAATCCTAATATGCCTTTGTTTATACAACCTTTGTGGTTTAACCTACTATCCGCGTTTCAGTCTATGTACAATCCTAAGTCGCCCTGATGGACCCTTGGACGTGAAATGTGTCTATCCCTTTTACTTCCTTCTCTTTTCGCCATCTGTGTAGTTGGCTGAGGGAGCACATCCGTGGCCAAAAATTGGAAAAAAATATATAGACTAGGCCCATAAGTAGGAAATCCATATCTATAAAGTGCAAAAAGCATTTCATATAACAATTGGGTAAACAACGTTTTTGGGGCATTTCGACCCCGCTGAATACGAATCTGTTGCCAAAGCGAAATTTTAAACGGACGTTCGGTATCCAAGATGGAGACCAAAACTCTGTTGCCCTATACCTCCCTTATCCGTTGGCTTAAAATAACGATCTAAACGTCTGCTTAGGGGTTTTCTTGGATGCCAAACACATTGCAATGTTTAAAATTTATTTATCTTAACTTTGGAGTGCATGAGTTCCAAGATGGCTGCCGAAACTTTGTTGTGTTTACGTGCGCTCGGTGAGTCTTGTTTATTTGGAGTGTAAAATCTGTCAGATATATAGTTTTTAGTGGTTGAATGTATACTACTGTGTGTGTTACGTATTTTTAAGTAATATTTTACTTCCGAAATACAATTTGGTAACAAAATTGTGTTACTGAATGGGAGGCGCGTGTAATAGTGGACGAACCCTATAAGAATTTCAAAGGAGGAGTATCGATAAGCTAAGAAAATTGTCCCCAATATATGAAAAAAATTTAACTATATTTTTTTTATATTTCTCATTATATTAGTAAAATACAGGACACTAAGTTAACGCTACAATAAATGAAAAGTAAAAATGACTACGTTTCCTTCACGAGAAAAATCGGCAAACTGAGGTCAAAATAGCTTTTTTTGGAAAATTGTACCCTTTCCTTACAATATCGAGTTTTTTTAGACATGAGCCCATTTTTTTAGCATGGTGATTTTTTTACATGTTCTTTAGACGTCAACAAATATAAAAATACAAAAATTAAACTGCTAAAAAAATGCGCTCATGTCTAAAAAAACTCGATATAGTAAAAAAAGGGTACAATTTTCCAAAAAAAGCCATTTTGTCGATTTTTTTCGTGAAGAAAACGTAGTCATTTTTACTTTTAATTTATTTTAGCGTTAAGTTAGTGTCCTGTATTTTACTAAAATAATGAGAAATATAAAAAGATATATAGTTAAATTTTTTGTCATATTGGGGTCAATTTTCTTAGCTTATCGATACCCTCCTTTAGTCCTAACTCCACATTCGATGTGTTGTCCTAGCTTGAATCGAACCCGCTCCATCCGACCGTACATTCACAACGGCGCTGCGCGACGTGGTTGTGCGGTCGGCTCTGTACCGGGATACGATTCAGGTGCATGTATGCTAAACATCTAATAAATATTTTTTGAATTGAATTTGATACCCTCCTTTGGTACTAAGAAGCTGTTTTATGGTATATTATACTTTAACCTTTCATTTATGATATACAAGCAGCGTTAAGCCGGTAAGTGAATTTATTTATATAAATGGGATAATTTGAAAAATGCTTTACTTATGAATTGAAGTTTTAAGTTCAATGGCTTCTGATCGACCTAGGGCACTCTCCACCGACTCCCTCATCAAAGACCAATGCAGAGAAATTCCTGGTGCAGCTCTACAAGGTTGGTAGAGTTTTTTTTTTTTTTAGGTGTTTCAGCAAGTCCAACTTCGCTTTATTTAATGTTAAAACGTTTCTGCTTGTCTGAACAGGTGGGCAAAAACATATCCAACGGGGATGAAGCCAGACATCAGCTTTTCGGTGTTGTGAAAAAGCCGGAAGCCTTACATCCAACAAGCGATGCGCTTCGACTACTTCTCCTAAGATGCCATTACCAGGTAAAGATATGATGGCAAGCGGCGGCATACTGCGAGTAAAACCAGTTGCTTTTCGGCACTGACAATTTAAAAAACGTTTCAGGTGAACGTGTGGGAAAATGCTCGTCATGCCCGACCGGTGGTGATGGATCCTGACTCATATGGGTGGAGGCTTCACTAAGACCAGTACATTCCCATCCTTATGACTCTTGAGCCCGTCCCCAAAGCCTGTACGGATATCCTAGCCGGTAATTGTTCATCCCAGTGCCTGAGTACAATGTACACGTGCAAGAAGAATAGACTGACTTGCATCAAGTTGTGCCACCGCTCTCGACAACGTTTGAAATCTTTAAATGGTTAATTTCTTATTTTCCTTGCCATAAGCTAAAAACACTTGAATGATTGTTTTACGTCCTTTGCAATCTTGCAATAAATAATGTTGGAACTTTGAAATAATCCTTTTCTTATCTTCCTTGCTTACTTCCGAGCAACAAAGTTTCGGCGGCCATCTTGGAACCCATGCACACCAAACTTAAGGTACTTGTATACTGATAAGAGCGAATCTAGCGGTGGATTTAATAAATTAAAGCGCTAGAGAGATAGAGTAAAAGGATTTGGCAACACTGTATTAAATACGATTGTCATTACTGTCATATACTAATCTGCTACAATTAATCTGGCTATATTTCGCTCATGTCGAGCCGAATTTTCCAACTTCGATATGCAATTCACGATGAGATTTAACTGGAAGTCTTCCTCTTTACGTCGCGACATCATACGGCCGTCTCGCAAAAAATATGAACGTGTCAAGATCGCATGTTTTTTGTAATTTTTTCGTCTCCGAAATGCCAGCTGTTTTTTACTATTTTTTGCAGATATGTCCGAAATGTTAAGAGCTAGCTCGAAATAAAAAATTAGGTCAAACAAGTATTTCACCGCGAATCCTTCGCTACCATCAGAATTTTAACTTTTCTCTTCGTTACGGAGATATTTACTGAAATGTCGACGATGTAGGGCAAAAAAACGCAAATTTTGTGCTTCAAAAGTTGTCAACTTCTTAATCTTTACTCCTACGCCAAAAGACTATTCTAGCTAATTTAAATAGAATTAAATTTGCTAAAACTCTTTCTTTCATTTTTTGAATTTCGGCAAAAATTAGAGAATTAGAGGGGGCGGAAATTGGTACTTTTCTTTCTTCTGTAAAATTTCGCCATTTTGTCACCTTAATTAATCGTTTATTAATTAAAATCGATTTCATATACGATGTCCACTTAATATCATGTATTACCTAGATACTTTATTAATTTCGGCCCTTCAAAACAAAGATTTCTGACAAAATTGTTTTTTTAAGATTTACATGCATTTTCTAGGAAAACGTGAAATTTTCTCCATTTACTCGAATATATTCATCGATTTTTCAGAAAAAATTGTAGGCAACAAATCTAAAGAGCATTTATACTAATTTTTAATCTTACACTTTTTAAAAATTTAAATATTCACACCATCTTCTTAATATACAACGTTGCCAATCAATTTCAACAGCTGTTTCATTTACACAAATGTTGGTCTTAAAATTGATTAATGTTCTAATAACTTTTATACTAGACGGACGATTTTTTCAGGGTTTTAACAGAGTGTTAATAAGTAACTACTTAATGTTATATTAGTTTTTGAAGCATATTTCTCAAAAATTGTGGTAATAAGAGTGAAAATTAACTTGAGCCGATCTCTACTACGTCAAATAAGGCATCTTTGCCTAAAAAAGTCAAACTTTCCGAATCAATTACTCCGAAACTAAACAGACGATTTTATTTTTATTAAAAATTCAAGTGTAAAATCACTTTATTTATTAGTATACCAAATTACATTTAAAACTGTAAAAGTTCATTTTAGTATACAAGTAACTTAAGGCAAGTAAATTTTGAGCATTGCAATGTGTTTAGCATCCGAAAAAACCTCTAAGCAGACGTTTAGATCATTATTTTAAGCCAACGGTCAAGGGAGATGTAGGGCAACAGAGTTTTGTCACCATCTTGGATACCGGACTTCCGGTCCAAATTTTGCTTTGGCAACAGGCAGATTCATAATCAGCGGGGCCGAGATACCCTAAATACGTTGTTTTTTCAATTGTTACATGAAAGGCTTCTTGCATTGTTCTTTTTTAAAAATGTGCCTAGTCTAATAGTAATCCTAAATATATGTATGACAAAAACAACTATATAGGCCCGGATTTGGAAGACAATTATTTTTGTTATTATTCCATTCATTTGCAAAGCAATAACCAAAATAAATGTTGACAAAAATACATAGAACATCCTGTATTTTAGCAACAAGGGCCCAACTAGCTTATTTATGGGAGATTCTGATTACCCTCGGTGTGCTATATCTGCCATTAAGCCACGTCCGTTCTTCAATGAGTTCACCTACCACCATATGTAATATTATATAACCCTTCATCCCTGATGTCCTGAATTGACCTGCGAGGGAGAAGCTAGACCCACAGGATTAATTATATTATTGGCAACCTGCAAAAGAAATACAAAATTATTTATGATATCAAATGTTTCGCATTGAAAAATAATTTGTTGTCCCAGAAATTCATATAAAAAATTCAGGAATATGTGGATTATCCCCATTAGTTCAGTATAGTCCAGTCAACGGACCGCTAAAATGATCAAAATCTGTAATTGGAGTGCTAATGAATGGATTTTAATGAAATCTTGTGGAATGTGTTGTAGAATTAGGTCAAAAATGGGGGAAAAACAATATACCGGGTGATTCAGTTTGGTATTCGCCCCCCCCGTAACTTTTTTATTTTAACAGAAAACTACAATAAACCATATATATTTGTAAATCGTTTGCCAAGCTCTATCGAATGACGTCATTAAATCATCTCTTTGATCACATATGCCAAAATAACGATAGTCAACTTTTTTTTTTAAATGGTATGCTATACATTTTTTTGCCGATTGTTGTAGAGCTTCTCTTTCTGCATTCAACCATGTGAAAAAAGTATACACTTCCATAAGGAAAATTTCGAGAAAATTAATAAAATACGAAAAAACTTCATTTAAAGGTTTTGTTTCTGATTCAACATAGTTAGCCATGGAAACAATTGAATTTTGTCATTGTTAGTATGTCAAATTGAAAATACTGTCATTTGTGACTGTGTTATTCGTTTCTGTTTTATGTTATACTTCTAAATAGATTTACACAATGGTATCTTACACTAATGAAGAAAAATTGGACATGATATTCATTTATGGAGAGTGCGGAAAAAACAGTAAAGCAGCCAAACGTTTATATCAAGATCGCTATCGAAATAGGTCGGTACCATCAGACAAAATGTTTGCAAAATTGGCAAGAAATATGAGCGAAAGTGGAAGTTTTGAGAAAAAACGATACGTTTTTAAGCCCAGAACCGCACGAGATGAGGAACATACAGTTGCAGTTTTAGCCCGTGTTTTCGTAGACCCGCATATTTCTATTCGTCAGTTAGCGACAGAAACTGATATTTCATATTCTTTAATTCAAAGAATTCTGAGAGACAATAAACTGAGACCATATAAAATACATTTACATCAGGGCTTGCTTCCAGGAGATTACGAGAGACGTCTAAATTTTGTAGCGTGGTTGGCAGTTGCTCAAGAAATGACTATATTAAATCGCATTATGTGGTCAGATGAATCCCGTTTCCATAATAATGGAATTGTCAATAGACATAACTGCCATTATTGGTCGCAGGATAATCCTCACTAGCTTCGGGAAACTAATTTCCAAAATATCTGGGGAATTAACGTATGGTGTGGAATTCTCAACGACAAATTATAGGACCAAAGTTTTACGAAGGCACGCTTACTGGAGAAAGATATCTACAGTTTTTAAGAGAAGAGTTGTTAAATTTCATAGAAGACGTTCCATTACATATTAGGCATAACATGATATTACAACAAGACGGGGCACCGCCACATAATGCTATAATTGTAACGAATTACTTAAATGCAGCTTATCCAGATAGATGGATCGGAAATCGTAGTGAGGGAGTCAAGTGGCCTGCCAGGTCATCGGATCTCACACCGTTAGATTTTTTCCTTTGGCCATATCTAAAAGAAAGAGTGTACTTTACACCTCTAAATGATGTCGAGGATCTTAAAAATAGAATACAAACTGAATGCCGCAGATTAAATGTTGAAATTGTTCAACATGTATATGCCCAAGGCGTGATAAACAGAGGACGATTATGTTTAGAAGCGAACGGAGGACTCTTCGAACATATGAAGCAATAAATAATGTTTTTATTTTCTTAATTGTTAGTTAGTTTTCAAGTATTGGTAGGTTTTTATTGGTAATTGTTATTTATTATTAGTTGTTATTTTAATATTATTGTTGAGTGTTATTATCATTAATTAAGTAAAGATACGACATTAAATGTTTGTTTATATAAAAATGAATTACATAATCGTTTAAAAACAGAACTTTGTTTGGTCAAAACATTAAACTTTGTTTCGAAATTTTTACGCCTCATCAGTACCGTACACAATCCTCTTACAAATCCCTCTCTTTCGAATCTGATTTGCTTAGTTGGTAAGTACTAGTTACATTACTTACAATGTCAAAATTCAATTGCTTCCTTGGCTAACTATGCTGATTCAGAAAGAACCTTTGAATGACGTTTTATCATATTTCATTAATTTTTTCGAAATTTTCCTTATGATGAAGACTGAATTTTAACATTTAATCTGCAGCATTCAATTCGTATTCTAGTTTTAAGATCTTCGACGTCATTTAGAGGTATAAAGTAAACTTTTTCATTTAGATAGAACCAAAGGAAGAAATCTAACGGTGTTTAAAAACGTTTCTTTTTTTTTCAAAACTTCCACTTTCGCTCATATTTCTTGCCAATTTTACAAACATTTTGACTAATGGTACCGGCCTATTTCGAAAGCGACCTTGATATAAACGTTTGGCTACTTTATGTTTTTTAAGCACTCTCCATAAATTAATATCATGTCCAATTTTTTTTCATTATTGTAAGATACCATTGTGTAAATCTATTTAGAAGTATAACATAAAACAAAAACGAATAACACAGTCACAAATAACAGTATTTTCAATTTGACATTACTAACAATGACAAAATTCAGTTTCCATGGCTAACTATGTTGAATCAGAAACAAAACCTTTAAATGAAGTTTTTTCGAATTTTATTAATTTTCTCGAAATTTTCCTTATAGAAGTGTATACTTTTTTCACATGGTTGAATGCAGAAAGAGAAGCTCTACAACAATCGGCAAAAAAATGTATAGCATACCATTTGAAAAAAAAAAGTTAACTATCGTTATTTTGGCATATGTGATCACAAAGATGATTTAAAGATGTCATTCGATAGAACTTGACAAACGATTTGCAAATATATATGGTTTATTGTAGTTTTCTGTTAAAATAAAAAAGATACAGGGAGGCGAATACCAAACTGAATCACCCGGTATATAAGACAAAATAAGATGTTTTTACTTTTTTGAATTTTTTCGGAAAATGCATATTTTTTGAGATATGGCCACTCGAGAATTCCTAAAAGTGGAGGAGGGGAAATGTAAAAGTTGAAAAAAGAAATCTAAAAAAAATCATCGAAATACAAGAGTTTTATTTATTTGTAACTTTTCTATAAAGTGCGTTTTCAGTGAGTTTTTCCGGAGAAATATGATAAACTACCTCTTTCTTTGAAATTGTAACGATTTAAAAATATGTAAGTTAAAAATATGAAAATATTCAGACGTATGCACTGGGGCCTTCTAAACATTTTCTGTCTCTCGGAATTTTTTGTAACTTACTAATTTTCCGAGTTACAAGCAGTTTTTTACGATAAATAATGCACTACATTTTTTGCACATTAAAAAATACATGAAAATTCGAAGAATGAGAGTGATTAAATATATTATTATAAAAAAATATGAAACCTATATAGTTATACCATTTTTAAAGGTTTAATATAATTTTTAAATTGAAAATGTGAAAAAGCGTTGCGGAAAATTTTTTTTTCACAATTTTTATGTGAAAAACTGCCTGTAACTCGGAAAATTAGCAAGTTACAAAAATATTTCAAGAGACAAAAAATATTTAGAAGGTTCCAATGCATGCGTCTGAATTCTTTCAAAATTGTTGACAGGTAATAATAATAATAATAATAATAATAAATTTATTGATTCTTTGGCCAATGATACATTGGATAGATAAGTCTAAAAATATAATTAAAAATGTAAATATGCAAAAAAAAAGGTTTAAGTAGTGTACATACTTATCCATATACGAATATATATAGTAGGTTATACAGAAGAAAACATAGATTTAGATATATTACATTTGGATACATAAAACATAGTCAACACAAACAAATATATAACAATATATACGCTTACATATACTCATATTTACAGGCTCATACCTAAGCATATACATGTCGGAAGTACTGCAATCAATACACACACACGTACACGGAGTGTAAGTTGAAAATAGAGTACATCTATAGTACATTAAAGACCGTACAAGTCAAAATGAATTGTACTTCTCTAAGGCATAAAAACAATTTAAAACAAGAAACCGTTTTAGCTCCGATTTCAATTTATATATGTTACTTAAATTTTTAATGTTTGTTGGTAGTCTATTATAACAATAGCTGCCTGCACAAAGAGGTGATTTTTTATATAATGTAAGGTTATATTTATTTATGTAGATATCTTCATTATTACGTGTGGCATATTGATGTTTACAGAGTGGTAATTTATGTTTGTTACTGTGTATGTAGGTTAACAGTTGTTAATTATGTTATTTTTTTTGTTATTTTTAAATGTTGTTCGGCAAGATTCTCGGAAGTCTATATTAAATATTATTCTTAAAATTCTCTTTTGTAATATGAATATTCGCTGAATATCTACACTTTGACCCCACACTATTATGTTGTAAGATAACTTTGAGTAAACTAGTGCATAGTAGACCGAGAGTAAAAATTTTTGGTCTAAATTGTTTTTTAAATTATAAATGGCAAAACAAGATTGCACCAACTTAGTGGATAACTGGTCAATATGTCTGGACCAACTAATATTTTCGTCAAGTAATACTCCGAGAAATTTTGTTTCCGACTGTAAAGTTACAGGGTAATTCTTAAAACTTAAATTAAAATTAAAATTTATATTTTTTGTTTTGTTTTAAAGTTGATACAGACTGTTTTGCCATAATTTATGATAAGGCGATTTTTGAAACACCATTATCAAACAGTAGTAACGTTTCACTAACTTTGTCTCTTAATTCTGGTAGGCTCTTTGCGGATACTATAAACGATGTATCATCCGCGTACACGAAAACTTTTACAGACTCAAAATGTTTTGGTAGATCATTAACAAACAACAGGAATAGCAAAGGACCAAGTATACTGCCTTGTGGGGTTCCAATGTTTATATTGTATTCCTGTGACGTCTCCTTTTCGATAATCACAAGAAGCTTTCTGTTGGTTAAATAAGAAACTATCCAGTCATTTAGGACACCGCGTGTGCCTATACTGGAAAGTTTCTCGCTAACAAAGGTTATATCCAGGGTATCAAATGCATTGGAGAGATCAAAAAACACTCCCATTACATAATTTTTTGCATCAATTTCGCCGCAAATATTTTGTATCAATTCACTTGCAGCTGTTTCAGTAGAAAATTTATTCCTGAAACCATGCTGACATGGAGTTAGTAGAGTCTTATTATTTAAAAAATCTGCAAGTCTAATTGCCATGATTTTTTCTATGATTGTTGCAAATACACTGAGTAGGGAGATAGGCCTGTAATTTTTTATATCACATTTATCTCCTTTCTTGAATACAGGAATTACGAGTGCAGTTTTTAGTTTTTCTGGAAATTTTCCTAATAGAATTGATTTGTTTATTATGTTGGCAAAACAAATTGAAAATTCAAGCCTACGCTCCTTTATTACCTTTATAGATACCTCATCCTCACCAGTGGATTTTTTATTTGGAAGCCCTAGAATTATGTCGCTTATTTCCTCTGGTGTGACCGGATTAAAAAACATAGTATCACTATTTGTACCTGAGCGCGTACATTCATCAGATTTTACACTAAAATGTTCAGATAGTTTTTTTCCTATCGAAGTAGCATAATGTTTAGCAAAAATACTGGGCAACTTACTAGGATCTGTTATAATGACATTTTCACAATTCAGAGAAATTTTTTCGTGCAATTTAGGACTGTGTAAATTAGAGTTTACTATTTCCCCACAAGGTTTAGTTTTGTTTTGGGAATTTTCTATAATTTTTTTATTATGCAATTGTCTTTCTTTTATATTGTATTGGTTTTTCTTAAATTTATAATGTTTGTTTAAGTTCTCATCATGCATGATTTTTTTTAATCTATTTAATTCTTTTATGTGTTGTGATTCAGCTTGAAGTTCAGGAGTGAACTGGATTTTTTTTGCGTTTTGTTTGACTTTGGGGCGGTCTTGATGCATTTTTTGGGAAACGAAAGTTCAAAGCAATGGTTAAACTCAGTCCAGAACAGTTCAAAATATTCATCAATATCATTTATGTTATTTGCTTGATTTAGGATTTCCGACACGTTTTTAAAGTAAACTAAATCCAGATTATATTTCCCGCCTCTTCCTCTAGATCACTATGTAGTTTACTCTTCTTCCGCTAGGTGGCGCCACGCAGTTCAAAGCTAGACTAAAAAACCCCCGCCCCACACAAGCCCGTGCAATGACAAGTTCATTATTCTATTCTCTTGCGTGTCGGTGTGAACGCTACGGTACAGACGCGATGCATCGAAATAAGTGCAATAAAAGAAGAAAACAATTAAAGCTGATCAGTGATAAAGTGAATCATTTAAAAGGTAGAAAAAAGCAGAAAATCAGACAAAGAGAAGAGTCATCGGTAAGCGACACTGCTGAGAGCACAGGAAATGCCAGTCAAACAGAGCCACCTCAGAAACTTATGCATTATGACTTCTCGGTTAATAAAAGTAAGATATTTATAATTGTCTTAGGTATATTTTGTGTTAGGTACATATTTCGTATTTAGTCCTCCATTATTAAAATGTCAACAAGTTTGACATAAAAATGCCACGTCATTGAGTTCTCGACAGGTTGTAATGATCATGATGTTTTGCTTTTACAATATCTTTATATATGAATGTCAAGGAGTTTTGATGTTATACAAATAATTTGGTCGTAAATATCAACGAGATTTGATGCTTGCCCCTTAATTTTAGGCACTTGATAAACATTAACGAGTTTTTAACGGTTATAAATTTGCTTTAAAAACAATTTTTCGCCTAACAGCCTTCATATCGTTGTTATACTTTATTACAGAGGATAAATAAATAAATAATACTAACTTTGCTTGGGGGAAAAACAGACGCAATAAAAGACAAATCAGAAAATATGATAGGCAATATTGCTCAAATATGGCAAAAAATTTTACAGGATGGGTAGAATTCAGAGACAATAGGCGAGTTGGTAAAACATATATTTCTTCCCTTTGGAAATATTAAAGCTTATCAACAGCACCGAAGTTGAATATGGAGGTACTTGCTGTCGTAACCGAACAGCATTGACAGCATGAACAAAGATTATCAGGCCTCCAAAATCAGATGGGAGCGGCGCAGGCCGCTGTTGGCAGAGCCTTAACGATCTTACTACAGGAAAAGGGGGAGGGGTTTACTCGTTTCTTGATTGAGTTATTGAGTGATGCTGAGCGCCTTTTATCTGAAATTCACCATGAGGAATTCTGTTGCCGGCGCACATTAGTAACATCTGACACTGATAGGTAATTAAGAGCAACCCTTACTGGTTGCTCAAAATTCAAAATGGTTGGTTATTTGGTAGCAATCTGGGAGAGCATGTAAAGGCAGCACGTGATTTAGAAAAGTTATCAGAACTTAAACCAAAGGTTAATGCAAGCATTTAAATGTAAAAAGTCTGCCTCGAGTAACATACAAAGGGTATCGACCTATAACCAACCACCTAGAAGTTACAGCATTACAAAGGAAAGAGCCTTCGGGGAGGGGATTTCAGACATATGACCAGACAGCCTCATCTCATTCGCAGATCGAGAGCACCCAAGAACATTCAAACAAGACAACAACAAAGATAAACTCTCAATGTGGTAGATTATAAAGTTTTTTTTTTTCACAACTTGGCAAAAATTAACGTCAGATAAAAAAAAAATAAAAAAAAGAAATAAAAATATATATCTATGGTTCAAGGTTATTCAAGTCCTTTTTCACAAAAACGTAGACAGAAATACATATCCATAGAACCAAAATGGTCCTCAAAAGAAAAGGAATTTTTGTCTAATATAATAATTCAAATACTTCTTTCCTTGGGAGCAATTCCCAATTCTCTTTTCACAAAAACCAGTTAATTTCAAATATTTTTCTTACACCCAAACCCGACGAGAGATTAATTTTGAATTTAAAAAATTAAACAAATTTGTTCATACAGTGAACACTTCAAAATTAAAGATCATAAAACTGTAATTAAACCAATTTCACAATATGCTTATTTAGCATTTCCCGACGTCAAGGATGCCGATCACTTAATCTCGATTAATAAACATCACCGGAAGTATCTGAGATTTAAATTCCTAGGCAAGATTTATGAATATAATTGTTTACCTTTCGGTCTCAACACAGCACCATGTGTTTTCACTAAACTGCTAAAGCCAGTGCCATCTTACTTAAGATCAAGGAGATTTTTATCTATATGTACCTACCTATTGATGATTTTTTATTGATTGATCAGGATTGTTTAATCAATATTTCCAAAACACAACAAATGCTGAAAAAATTGGGCTTTGTGATTAACAAAAAAAGCGTACCCTACTTATTCCTTGCCCAGAAATAAAATATTTGGGTTATATGGATGGAGAAATTAAATATTATGCAACGAGTTTTGCATATATTGCACAACGAATTTTGTCTATATTTCTGACACCCTTTTACCCTACGTGTTTTAGTATAAAATTCACGAGTTTGGATTAGAAATAATAATAATAATAATAATAAAAATAATAACAATAATAGTAATAATAATAATAATAATAGTAGCCCAACGAGTGCAGAGTAAATCAACAATGGGTTTAATGCTTTTGTTATATTCAACGAGTTTTGAATTAACAATATTGGAGCACTTAGACTATACTCAACGAGTTTTGAGTATATTCTGAATATATTTGAACTACGCTCAACGAGTTTTGGGTACATAGTTGATGAAGTTGCATTTTTTCCACATGCGCAAACAAACTTTAGGGGTAAAGAAAATAGTGTTGCATAGCAAGTGTATTCTCCAAACGAATGGTTTTTAATGCTTTTGTTATATTCAACGAGTTTTGCATTAATAATGGAGCGTTTAGTCTTTACTCAACAAGTTTTGGGTACATAGTTGATGAAGTTGCATTAGTTCTACATACGCGACGTATTATTACAAATTGATAACACCACTGTTATTTCATATATAAATAATGGGGGCCTTGCAATTTCCACATTTCAGCAAGCTAACCAAACAAATATGGCAGTGGTGTGAACAGCGAGATCTGTTTTTTTTTGCATCTTATATAAAATTAAGTAAAAATTTACACGCTGATAAAGAGTCCCGACGTTTAGATAATGAAACTAAATTCGAGTTAGCAAACTATTCCTTCCAAAAAATCTCTTCCGAACTTGGAACTCCTGAAGTTGATTTATTTACCTCTAGGCACAATTCAAAATGCAAAAGATTTGCTTCTTAGTTCAGATATCTAGAGTCTGAGATTGTGAATGCATTTACAATTTCCTGGACGAACTGTAACTTTTACACTTTCCCCCTTTTTTCGCTTGTTACCAGGGTACTCCAAAACATAATTGGGGATAAAGCTGAAGGAGTGGTAGTAATTCCTTCATGACCAAGCCAACCATGCTACCCATCATTTAAATCTTTATTAATTAAAGAATCACTTATTTTTCCACCTAACCGCAATTGATTAATATCTACCGACAGAAAACATCACATTCTGCATGGGAAACTTTCCCTGGTAGCAGGTTTTTGTCCGAGAGGCAATGATATATAGAAGAGTTCATAAAGAAGCTCTCGAGCTGTCAGTATCATCGTTAACAGATCCTTCCCTTAAAACAATATGGGAGCGAACTAAAATGGTGGGATTTTTGTTAAAAAAAAAAAAAAATTGGAATTATTTTAAACGAAATATAAATAATATTTTACGCGTTTTATCAGCTCTTTTTTACAGCTCTATAGCTCACCAATACTGTTCGTTCGGCGCTAGCCTTAATTATTTCACCACAAAGGGATCGGATTGTCAGATAAAACGGGTTTTTAAAGGAATATTTAAATTAGGTCCAACTCTACCTAAATACAAAGTAATCCCTCTATAGTTTTGGACCAGTTAGAAAAGTATTTTCCAAATGAACAACTTAGTATAGAACTTTTAACTCAGAGTTATGTACTTTTTAATGACGCTTGTAACAGCGCACAGAGTACACATTTTCTCTAATAGAAATGGAAAATACAAATATTTTAAAGTAGAAAAAAATTCCGGCAAGAATTAAAACCACGGCTCCGAATTCAATTCAGCCAATATTACTGTCACCTTTTTTTTCACAAAAAAAAAAAGAAAAACAAAGAGCTGCTAGTATACTGCTGTTTTTTAAATAGAACCAAAAAGATGAGGCAATCAAATAAACTTTACAAACTATTTCCTACAAAAAGCCCTAGAGTGCAGCAAAACCTCAGTCTGTTAGTCATGGGACTTGTTTAGTTTTACAAAAAAAAAAAAAAAAATGGAATTGACCCATCAATATTCACAACCCATAATACCAGACATGCCGTTATATCAGCGGCAACTAGAAAAGGTGCGAATATTGATACAATAAGAAATACAACAGGAATGGACTGCTTCATCTAATGTTTTCATAAACTTTTATAACAGTTTAAAAAAAAAAAAGTTATATTAAGAATTAACTTTTTATATTAAGAATAAGATCCTTGTTTGTCTTTATTTTTACAAGAATTGTACTCCACAGTTTGGTACTAACTTGTCTTATTACTTAATGTTTTCATATGTTAGTCGTTGTTTTGTTTTTTCCCTGAACTGTTGCAAATTTCTGCTACTTTGAACATCTACATAGTGATCTAGAGGAAGAGGCGGGAAATATAATTAAAAGATTAAACGAACTTACCTTAAGTGAAGTTTGATCTTAATTATATGACCGCCTCTTCCGAATAGATCACTCCCTCCCCCCCATTGTCCGTGATCTATTCTAATTGCAACAGTTTTTCTTGCTTTGAAAATAATGAACTTGTCATTGCACGGGCTTGTGTGGGGCGGGGGTTTTTTAGTCTAGCTTTGAACTGCGTGGCGCCACCTAGCGGAAGAAGAGTAAACTACATAGTGATCTATTCGGAAGAGGCGGTCATATAATTAAGATCAAACTTCACTTAAGGTAAGTTTGTTTAATCTTTTAATTTTACTAAAGAAATGAATAAATATGATCACAGGTAAAGTACAGTACATAATTCGAGTTGTAAAGCAATTACGCACTCATGGAAATACGCACTCGCCGCTACGCGGCATCGTAACTTTTCCATTCGTGCGTAATATGCTTCTTACAACGCTCATTACATAATATACTATTAAAGAGCTACAATTTGAAAGATGGGGGTAGATCTTCATGTTTTTCGAAAAAAAACTCGGTGAAAACGCACTTTACAGAAAAGTTGCAAATAAAAAAAAGTCTGAAGTATTTCGATGACACATTCATCTGAATTTTTTCAGATTTTTTTTTCAACTTTTACATTTCCCCTCCCCCACTTTTAAGAATTTTCGAGAGGCCAGATCTCAAAAAATATGCATTTTTCAAAAAAATTCACAAGAGTAAAAACACCTTATTTTGAACCAAAAAAGGTAAATATATTATTTTATTTTCCATTTTTGACCAAATTCTACAAGTTACAAAACTCATGATAAAACGTAACGTCATTACAAACACATTGCACAAGGTTTTATCAAAATCCATTTATTAAGCACTCAAATTAGAGGTGACTAGTAATGTAACAATTTATATCGGACAAAATTCATAAAGTTTTGAAAATTGGTAGAAATATAGCATAAGAATTACTAAACCGAAAAGTTCCCACCCCTAAAAGTTCCCACATATAAATACTGTACTTCATTCCCTAGGACGTCATTTCCATACCCATTTTGAGATTTTCTAGATCTCGGGAACTGTTTCTAGATCTCGGGAACGGCGAACTTTTTGATAAAAATACTTGTATACAAAATTATTCCTTATAAAATTCTCTATGAAAAACGCGTCTACACTTTTTTCCTAAAATTAATAGTGCTGTGGGAAATAAGACGCGCACATGAGGGTTGGTTCCAGTTAACACAGTAAATTGTAATCTTTACTATAATCTACTTTAAATTTTAATGCTTAACGCTAAAGCAGTAGCTACTAAACTCCACTTAAAATTATAATAAATATGTCGTTTCCACGGCGGGGAAGCTAAGCCAAGTTTGTGGCTTAGCTGATCCATATGACTAAACCAGTTTAGTTCATTGTCCAGTGTGACACCTAGGAGTTTCACACTGTCACCCTTTGTCACTGTATTACTCGTGGAAAGACAAGCTTCTGAGTTTTTTCCTGATTCATTTTTAAAGAAGCGAGAATATTATATATTGTACTTGTTTCCACGCCATCCTAGAGGTAAAGTACTTGGCGAGTTTTTTCTTACGTCGTGTCCCCTGTAGACCTAATCCACTAATTATCAGAAGGTTACTTATACGTTAATTAGTCTTCGTCGTCTTCCAGAGATTCAACATTCATGCATGCTTGTCCGTGGCAATAGTAACACATTGTGGAGCAACATAAGCCTACTATTCTGCAACTGCACCTGTTTTCGCACCCTGATTTCGTACTCTGAGTCAGCATTAGTGATGGGAATAATCGAAATATTTCAATTATCGATTATTTTTAATCGAGATGTTTTAATAATCGACTAATATTACCATAACGACAATTGACCATAGAGACCATAAAGTTTTACTTGATAAATTACACTATTATGCCGTTAGAGGAACTCCACATAAATTATTCACTCCATATCTTACTCTTTAATGTCAATAGTTATGGGGCTTGTTTATATGCTGATGATACGACTTTCATATAAAAAAAAATAACACTGAATTAACGAATCAGTCACAAAGTTTACTACACGAAGCAAATACCTGCCTAAGTGCAAACTCATTGACGTTAAATAGAGAAAAAACACAAAATATAATTTTGTCTACAAATATGCAACAAATCTTCATTCTACAAAAGAAGGCAGTTAGAATATTATGTGATATGACTTACAGAGAAAGCTGCAGAGATGCCTTCAAAAAACACAACACATACTTTCCATTCCTGGATTATACATATTCGGTTGCCTTAAATATATGCACTCACATAAAGAGAAATGTATCCATCATTTTGAAAACCATCACTATAATACAAGAAATAGAGAACAACTACAAATTCCGCACCACCGATTAATGCAGCTGGGATCTAATGAACAAGAAATTAGTGTTAACAGTTAAAAACAGATTCAGGAGCTGGTTCTTTTGTTGTCATAGTTGGGGTTAAAATACCGCCGACTTTTTTCCATCCCAATCAGTAGCTTCTAGAGTAACGTTTTTCCAGGTTTAAATTTGATAAAAAACCCGATATGAGTGTTGCCAAGCAGCAGCAGAAATTGGTGGTAGTTTTTATAACATTACAGTATTATTCGTTTTACGAATAAGTTTGTTAAATGACATGAATCTGTGTACATTTAGACTTTTCCTGCGGAGGTAGAGTTGTATAAAGCTAGACAAATCTTTCTCCTACGTCTGCAATTTCTTCATGACTAGCTTTTTCATTTTTATTGATGTCTTGTATGTCATCTCTTTTATTAAGCACATTGATTGCATTAACTTTTTCTTTGGAAAAAAAACGCTGAGGTTGTATCTGTATATTCAGTATATATTCAAAATGGGGGTGGAAACGACGTCCTAGGGGATGAAGCACACTATTTAGGGGTGGGAACTTTTTGGTTTAATAATACTTATGCTATCCTCATTATTTCTACCAATTTTTGAAACTATGAATTTTGTCCGCTATATTAAAATTTTAACTGTTACTTTACTGAATTATATGGGATGATCATGAGTTTTCGAGAAAAACGCACTTTCTTTCGGCAAACAGATAATTTCCTTAGGGAAAGTAATAATTAATCAAAATATCGAAAATTTCTAGCCATGGAATAGAATAGAATAGTTTATACATAAATTGTTCCTGTTCACTTATTTCTAGAGATTTTATACATAGATAGAGTTTGGTTTCACCTAGATGTTGCATTTTAAAAGACATTATGAATTCTTCTGTTCCGCATCCTTGAAGCTTGCTTTAAACCATAGCTTTCTTCAAAAGACAAACTTATTTTTAACAAATTCTTCAGGTTAAACAATAATGTCTAGTGTTTCTTTTAAAATTCTAGAATTCATTCCATAAATATCTGTTCAGTTGAAATCTTTCAAAGCTTTAATGGTGTTGGAAACTTCCAGTTCACGGGTACAGAAAAAAAGAGTTATTTGGGGGGTGGCAAGTCACTTAAAATATCCAGTGCAGTCTGATCTGCAGTTGGTAAAAAATTTATTATATTCTCAGTTATCGAAGCAAGAAAGTCGTTAGAAGCTTTTTCTGTAAATACACAGTCAGTATTGTCAGAACTCGCTTTGTTACGTTCAAAGTTGATTAGTTTCCAGCTGTCCCTAATTTTATTGTTTGAACCGGTAATAAAATTATTGCAAGCACATTTCTTAGAATTATTAATACATTGCCTGTACTATTTACGTAAAATAATAAATATTGCCCAATCGGCAGGATTCTGAGTAGAATTACAAATAGTACGTCGGATGGCTGGCTCTAGCGTTCACTAACCCAATACCGAGGTATAACCAAATAAAACCTATTTCATTTTATTCAGCAGGGTTTTTTACATAAGAAATCACGTTTGACGACACTCTCCATTGGTCGAGACTGAAGTTACAAGAAAAACACAAAAAAAATGAAAATAACAAAATTCAAATTCAACCACGAATAACTTTCAAACGAAAAAAGATAAAATTATATATTTTTTTCAGTTTTATAGTGGTTACGCGCCTTAATATTAATTGTAGTATAATTAAATATTTTTAATTTTTCTATATATTTGGTAGTCTTAATAAAAATTTCAAGGTCTTAGCACCAGCAAAAAAGGGTGCGTAAAGAAAGATAGCACCGGGTGCGAGACATTGTGATTAATAGATAGAGAGTAGATAGCATAGCACGCGGCTTCACGCATATAGTTATCGAACGCATATAGTTATCAACTAGAAAAGTGAATTATAATATACTTTTTTTATTTATTAGTTATTAGTTTAATCAATAATAATTTAAAGTGTCGGAAATTTTACATCCTAATTTCCTATCCTTTCCACCTTACCGACATCAACAGTGAAACCACGAGACATCCTGAAAGTAGGTAAGTTTTCGACATTCTTAAGTTATTTTTCTTTTGTTTGGAAATCTCGCACCTATAAAATACAGTTCACTCAATTCATTATTTAGGCGCACCCGCTGATAAGGCTTAGGCCCATTCATATGGCCACTTCGTCCGGATTATAGCCGGCGGCAGATTTTTATAGTAGTTTTTGCTCTAATTTATCGCGATATTGTAATTCACTTGTTTTCTTAAACACGTACATACATATGCTTTAGTAGTTTATTTTCATATATTTTAGTAGATTTTATTTAATACTTGCCTTGAAGAATTATTTGCATTATTTACCAGTACGAGTTATTTGCTCTGGCATTTTGATTAATCAACAATTAATTAATATCACTGATTAATAACTTGGGTGTTTCTTGCGTTCAACATTTTAATTTTTTACATAATTTGGATATTTTTAGTGTATAGTTTGGGTGACATTAAACTGTTCAAGTGTTTCACAATGCCACCAAAAATTGATCAAAACTTAGAGACAAAACTTAGTAAATTTATAGCTAAAAAAGAAACTTATTTCAACAAAATACAAATGCTCTTTGATTTGTCGAGAGATTTAAAAAATCCTGAGAATTTATCAAAATTCAAAATTCAAATGCATACTTTGGATGAAACAACAAAGTTGTTTAAACTAATGATAGATAGTATTAATGATGTAAGTTCAGAAATAAACCCTGATTATGTATTAAATTATCAACCGTTAGAAATGGTAGATTCGCTATATTGTCATATAAAAGAGGCAGCTAAAATTATAGAAGACCAGCAGGTCACACAAAATAGACAAACAGCTGATCAGCCAGCTGTCGCTAGGTTACAAAAAATAGAAATACCGGAATTTTCCGGTGATCCCAAAAAATGGCCAATATTTTTTGAAACTTTTAAAAGCCTTGTTCATAATAATGCAAATTTAGATAACACAAGTAAAATACATTACTTGTTAGGCGCTTTAAAGGGCAAAGCTTTGGACGTTTGTGCGGGTGTTATGCCGACGGCCGCAAATTACAGTATTCTTTGGGGCACTTTGGTAGGTAAATATCAAGATAAGCGTTTGTTAGCTGATACCTATTTTAATCAAATATTGGAGTTTAAAACGGCCCAGCAGGAATCTGCAGCCTGTCTTAATAATTTTTTAGAAAAATTTGACACTTCTGTTAACGCCATTAAACAATTAAATATTCACGATTTGACAGATTTTTTCATAGCTTCTTTAGCTCTGTCAAAGTTAGATATTCAAACACGTAAATTATTTGAAATGTCAAAACACTCTGAAATCCCAACTTATAAAGAAATCGTAGACTTTGTTAAAAACCAAAGAAAAGCCCTTAGTAGCCTTTCAAAAAACAGTCATGCTAATTCCGCAAAGCTCAGTGTTAGTAGTAGTAGTGCTTATAAGCCTAAACAGGTTCCGCAATCATTTGTTACAAATAGTAGTGGTGGGGCAAATAAAAAACCTTATAAAAGTTTAGCAGGCAATTGCTCCATTTGTAAACAATTACATTCAGTTTTTCAGTGTTCTGAATTTCTAAAACTTACGCCTCACGAAAGATATAGTTTAGCTAGAGAGAAAAAATTATGCTTAAATTGTTTAAGTTCAGTTCATAAAATTGCCGATTGTAAATCGACAAACGTTTGCAATATTTGTCGTTTTCGACATCATTCGCTATTACATTTCGATAAATTAAATTCCGCTTATAACAATAATGACCACGAAAACGTAGCATCTAGTAGTCAATCTCTCTCAAATGAACATGAGAAAGAAAATTTATCCACGCACAATTTTTGTTCAACTTCAAGCAGTGAAATATCGCAAGATAATTATACAACTTTACTCTCTACAGCAGTGGTCCACATAATGTCTGTTTCGGGCGAATATAAACCCGCGCGTTTTTTGATAGATAACGGAAGCCAAGCACATTTTATCACTAGAAAATGTTGTCAGCGGCTCAAATTACCTTTTCAAAAATATCACTCCTCTGTTAATGGAATCGGTGGTCCTCAAACAGTTTTAGGGCACTTAAATTTTGGTTTAAGTTCACGATTTGATTCAAATATTCAGTATCAGATATATGCTTTGGTAATAGATAAAATAACTGACCGACTTCCAACAACTAATATACCAGTCAAATCGCTTAATTATTTAAATCATGTGCAATTAGCAGATGATCATTTTTACGAACCCTCAAAAATTGACGGAATTATTGGAGCCAGTTTATTTCTACATATTTTAGGCACTAGTAAGATAGTTGGCCCACCTAATTTACCTATGGCAGTACAAACTAGTTTAGGTTACATTGTGATGGGAAATATACCCACCACTACACCAGTTGAGGTTGAAAATTCGCAAACATTTTGCTCAATTATAGAACCATCTTTAGAACAAATTTTACATAAATTTTGGGAAGTAGAGGAGATACCTGCACCTCCCGTGCTTAATCAGGAGGATGCTGAATGTGAAAACATTTTTAGAACCACTACCACTCGCGACCACACTGGTCGATTTACAGTAGCACTTCCGTTTAAGGAATATCCGCCTGTGTTAGGAAATTCGTTTGCTATAGCTTGCAAACGATTTTACTACCTCGAAAATAAATTTAAAAATGACCCTCTTCTTAAAAACAATTATAGTGAGGTTATTAGGGATTATATAAGTCAAGGTCACATGACTCTGGTATCCCCAGATTCGAATGGTCAACTTGATAATAGCGCATATTACATTCCGCATTTTGCAGTATTGAAAGATAGTGTTAGCACGCCTGTTCGTATCGTGTTTGATGCCTCCGCAAAAACATCTAATTCACGCTCACTAAATGATGTTTTATATTCCGGTCCAAAATTACAAACTGACATTTTTAAAATCTTACTTAACTTTAGACTTTTTCAAGTTGCTATAATTTCAGACATACGACAGATGTATCGAAATATTCGGGTGTGCCCCGAGCATCGCAAATTTCAAAGAATTTTGTGGAGATTCTTCCCCGAAGAACCTTTAGCGACTTATGAACTAACCACAGTTGTGTTTGGTTTAAAATCGTCCCCTTTCTCGGCTTTAAGGACGATTAAACAACTTGCCGACGATGAAGCAGATGCGTTTCCTCTCGCGTCCAAAGTGGTCGAGACCGATCTGTATATAGACGACCTAGTAGTTAGTGTCCCGACGACACCACAAGCAATAGAGCTTTATCGTCAAATGGTAGGGTTATTTTCTACCGGGGGTTTCGAATTAGTTAAGTGGAGCTCAAATTCGCAAAAATTGTTAAAAGAAATTCCTAAAAATATTCGTTTATCATCAACAATAGAATTTAGTGAGACGCCTGAAATTAATTGTGCACTCAAAGTTTTGGGGTTACAATGGGACCCTTCAACCGACTTCTTTTCATTTTCGGTAAATATTCCAAACAAAATTTGTACAAAAAGAAGTATTTTGTCAACTTTAGCACGCATTTGGGATCCACTAGGGTTTTTATCAGCTATTACAATCGTCGCAAAACTTCTGATAAAAGAGTTGTGGATTTCTAAAGTTGATTGGGATGCGGAACCGCCAAAAAACATTCAAAAACAATGGTTAGAATTTTATGAGGAGCTTCCTCTCATATCGCAATTTAAAGTACCGCGTTATATCGGGGCATTTGACAATAATTCTTACGCAACATTAATAGGATTCGCAGATAGTTCACTGAAAGGATACGGAGCCATGGTTTATATAAAATTAATTGCACCTAATAATGATATTAAAATTAACTTAATGTGTGCAAAAGCAAAAGTAGCCCCTTTGAAAGTTTGCACAATACCTAGACTTGAACTTTGTGCCGCGGTTCTTTTGGCAAAATTAATTAAATCAATTATAGATACGTGTTCAGCTCGCATTGAAATAGATAAGGTTTTCGCACTTTCCGACTCGACAGTAGTTTTGCACTGGATTAATAGTTCTCCACATAGGTGGAAAACTTTTGTTTCGAATAGAGTTGCTAAAATTCAGGAGTCGGTTCCCTCCGCTAAATGGTTTCATGTAGAAAGTGAAAACAATATAGCTGACTGTCTTTCACGCGGACTAACGCCGGCACTTTTAATTCAACACTCTACCTGGCTCTCCGGTCCACATTGGCTTAAATTAGAATTGAATAAATGGCCTATTCAACCTATTGTAGAAAATAACTCACCTATAATTGAAGAAAAAGTAACTGTAGTCCTGCCTACTGTACTTGATGAATATAATCCGTTACGTAATCTTATACTGAGGATGTCTTCTTGGTCGAAACTTTGCAGAATTACAATATACGTACTTAGGTTTCTGAAATTATTACCAGTTAGAAAAATGATTTCTGTATTAGATTTAGATAAAGCCGAATTAGTGCTAATACGAATTGTTCAAAAATTACATTTTGCTAAAGAATTTGTACTGTTGCAGAATGAACAGTCGTGTTCCAAATCATTGCGTCATTTAAATCCTTTTTTAGATAAGGGATGTATTCGAGTAGGAGGTAGGTTAGAAAACGCACAAATTAGTTATTATACAAAACATCCACTATTACTACCAAAAAAGGATCACTTAGTTAATATTTTAATTGACCACTTTCATCGCTTATACTTACATACTGGGCCACATTTATTATTATCGCTCCTTCGACAACGATTTTGGATATTAGCTGCTAGAAATGTTGTTCGTAGTCGCATTAAATTGTGTAATTATTGTTTTAAATTTAAACCTAAAGCTACATATCCGCAAATGGCTGATCTACCCGTTGCTAGAGTGACGGAGGTAAAATGTTTCTTAAACAGTGGCGTGGACTACGCCGGCCCGGTTTATATTACTTTAGGACGTCGCAGAGGTATTAAAAGCCAAAAAGCGTACATATGTCTGTTCGTTTGTCTGGCAACGAAAGCGGTGCACTTAGAATTAGCCTCTGATATGTCAACCGCCACATTTTTAGGATGTTTTAAACGTTTCATAGCGCGCCGCGGACCCGTATGTTCTATTCACTCGGACTGCGGTTCAAATTTTATTGGGGCAAAAGCTGAACTTGATCAAATTTACAACTTAATTCAATCCAGTGAATATATTCGCACTATAGGCGCAGAATTAAGTTTGCACAAGATAGAGTGGAAGTTCAACCCTCCATCCACACCCCATTTTGGGGGTATTTGGGAGGCAAATATTAAGTCAATGAAAACACATTTGCATAAAGTTGTAGGCAATCAAATTTTTACTTTTGAGGAATTTACAACCATATTAACACAGATTGAATCTCTCTTAAATTCTAGACCATTGTGTTGGTTGAGTAGTGACCCCTCTGAACCAGAGCCGTTAACCCCCGCACATTTTCTTACATTGACTCCATTGAAATCACTTCCAGCGTTAGATTTCTCGGAAACAAAACAAAATTTGCTTTCGCGTAAACAACTACTTGACCAGGTAGTACAATCATTTTGGAAACGGTGGCGTCTGGAATACTTGAGCAGTTTGCAAAGTCGCCAAAAATGGAACAGTCCAGCTTGTCCTGTTACTAAAGGGACACTGGTTCTTATTCAGCAAGAAAACATACCCCCTCTTCAGTGGCCGTTAGGGGTTATCGAAGAGGTATTTCCAGGCAAAGATGGAGTAGTTCGTGTAGCCCTTGTCAAAGCAAAAAACACGACTTACAAAAGACCCATTGTCAAGTTGTGCCCTTTGCCTAATCAGTAAAACGTAATTTTTTTTTCTCTTAGAATTTCTTAGTTCTTTTTTTTTAATAGATTTTACTTTTTTCTTTAGGGTATATTTGAAAATAATTTTTCAAGGCCGGGGGAATGGTTACGCGCCTTAATATTAATTGTAGTATAATTAAATATTTTTAATTTTTCTATATATTTGGTAGTCTTAATAAAAATTTCAAGGTCTTAGCACCAGCAAAAAAGGGTGCGTAAAGAAAGATAGCACCGGGTGCGAGACATTGTGATTAATAGATAGAGAGTAGATAGCATAGCACGCGGCTTCACGCATATAGTTATCGAACGCATATAGTTATCAACTAGAAAAGTGAATTATAATATACTTTTTTTATTTATTAGTTATTAGTTTAATCAATAATAATTTAAAGTGTCGGAAATTTTACATCCTAATTTCCTATCCTTTCCACCTTACCGACATCAACAGTGAAACCACGAGACATCCTGAAAGTAGGTAAGTTTTCGACATTCTTAAGTTATTTTTCTTTTGTTTGGAAATCTCGCACCTATAAAATACAGTTCACTCAATTCATTATTTAGGCGCACCCGCTGATAAGGCTTAGGCCCATTCATATAGTACAAACGATTCTCTTTGATTTGATGTATAATTTATTACAAAAATAATAACTTTAACATTAGAAAATTGACGTTAATTGAGATGGTACACAAATTGTCAATTTTTTCGAAAGCTCTAACTCGTTGTAACTCACTTATGTATTGAGCTATTCGAATGTTTTTTTTTTCACCAAAAACTGCCAAATTTCATAGACTTTATTTTGTCTCAATTAATGCTGGGTCTAGCTCTGTAAATAAAAGCGGTACAGCCTTTTAAATGCAACGAAGCGCACTACGGCGGCGGAGTCGTGAGGCTTCCCCTCTCGTTCCCGGTACATCCCGCGTTCGCCATAAATCGCGCAATGCTTCCATCAGTGGCCGTAACAAAAGCTTTAGAATAATTTTCCTTTATTGTAAGATGATAAAATTAACAAATCAAATTGAACAATATGATATTAGTTGTAATAATCCATTATATATGGTGTCGTACAACGCGGGTGGTGCGTTAATAAATGGAAAATAATAGGTATCAGATAGAGATTAACTGATTTTCAGATACGTCATTGTTAAATTTATGCCAGATAGTAAAGTTTTTACTTTGCCTCGTATATTTTAATATGTTCCATTAAGTGTCAGAGGTAACCATATAATCAAAACAATTATTTGGCATGCTTTCACTAACTCGTAGAGGCTCTGAACGATTAGTTGGATTTTTGTACATAACTATATTTTTATTTTCCTGTAAACTGGAAGGGTTAAAATCGGTTAAAATTGGATAGACGATCTAAATATGCTTGTGTAAATAGGCTGTTCTCTTTTTTAAATAATACTATTCCAAGTAGGATGTTTTCCATCTAGCATGTCTTCGTTTTGATCAAAATTATCGATGTAACAGTTTTCTTCAGGACTTACTGGAGGAACTCCAGGTGGTATAAAAACGTCGTCACTAGTTTTTACTAATACGTGACTAGCTAAAGACGTTAAAAATGTCCGTATTTCATCGTAGGAATAACCATAGCCAAAAGAATAATGCATATCATTAAGTTTTTTTTTTCTGACGGCATAATACACATATAGTAATGTATAGGATTAAAAAAATGGCCTAAGCTGATTGTTTTTTTTTTTCATACCAATTATTAATATAAATTGCATTACTATAGGAATAACGTTTAAATCAAATTTGTCTGTCCTGACATATTTAGTATCCACGACATAAATGTTTATAACAAATCTGAAACTTCTTATTTACATTTATGTTCATTGAGATTAGTAGTCGCGTTTTTTTTTAACGCATATGTTTGTATGCTTGTATGCTTGTTTGCCTGTCTGTGGCTTCATATCTCTTCAACGGGTGATCCGATTTTGATGTAGTTTTTTTTATTTGAAAGAGTATTTTGTCGAGATGGTTATAGGTCATATTAGATTTTGATATTTGGTCGCCATCTTGAATTCGCCATGTTGTACTTCTCTAGAAATTGTCCGATTGAAGTAATTAAGACAATTATGGTAGCCGAACATGATTTAGGCCTCATTTTGGATTCGGTCATATGAAACTGGTACGATTAGATACATTGCACATTGATCGGGGGTTTTTAAAAATTTTCAATTTTACTTATAGGTTTAAAATATCCAGCTGCAGCTTCACTTAAGATACCGGCAGTTTTATCAAGAATTGTCAATTCATTCTCATGAACCAAGTTTTCTCCGCCTGATTCAGCTGTGACTGACAACAAAAATCTTTTTAGCTTTATTATCACTTGAATGAACTGCTGTTGTATTTTCTTTGTGTTCTCAAAACACTTTGTTTGCTTTGATGTTTTTCTAATCTCTTTCTTATATTTCCGCTGCTATAATAATCTAATTTTTCTTCCGTCATTTCTTCAAATATATCATTAAGGCGTGTTTTTAGAAATGTTAAAGTTAAGAATTATTTTTTGCAAAACAGCAAGATAAACCTCCCTAAATAAGATGTTTAACACTACTTTAAATTCATTTTTTCTTCAGTTGTTTAGCTTGTATACATTTAATTTTTTTTTGCTAATATATTTTGCATAACAAATTTTATAATAATTTCCATCAGCCCAAATAAATCTGAATAAATGTGTAACCTGCCTTGTATTTCTGTATCACAATGCGACACTGCAGCTTTCTAGTTTCCGCACCCGTTCCTCTACAAATTGCTACTTAAAAATGTTCTTAATTTGTTCTTAATTTTTCTAGATTTTCCACAAATCAGACAATGACATTTTATTTTAAACTAATTTTTTTCTTCTTTATTATAAATAACTACATGAAGGCTCACTTGCATTTTTTTTCGCGTTACAAATATCACAGACAATACATATTGCCTCTGCTAATATTATTATTATTACAACAAGATGTCCTACAAGAATAATGAAATGGGTGTCGAAGAGTGTGCAAATAAAAATAAATAAAAAAATGTTTTTAATGAAATAGCATATTTTCTTTCATTTGCACAATTTATAATAGACTTGATGCCAGTAACAGTTGGTTTTTTATTATTAGATTTTTTTTCGCTGTTTTCAGCAGTTTCGCAAAACAAACATGTAGTTTTTCTCCACTGATAAAAATGAATCTGCCCTATACATAAACTGTAATAGTCTAAATGTAAATAAAATAATATATACACTTATTAATACTTATCCAGACAATAATGAGGAGAGCAGCCGATACGTTTCTTGATGAGCCGAGAGAGCAGCGGGGGCGAGAGAGGAAGCCTCCCGTCTTCGTCGCCGTAGTGTGCTTCGTTGTGTTTAAAGGGCTGTAGCGCTTTTAGTTAAAAAATTAGATCTAGCATTAATTGAGACAAAATGAAGATTATTAAATTTGGCAGTTTTTGGTGAAAGAAAAAATTGAATAGCTCATTATATAAGCGAGTTATGACGAGTTAAGAATTAGAAAAATGCTGCTGATTTGTGTATCTTTTGAATTTTGCCAGTTTTTTTATGTTCATTTTTTTATTATTGCAATAAATTATACTTCAAATTAAAAAGCAAGGTTTACTTGTCAAAACCAAACAACAATTTTATTCTTATCTACTTTAGTTTTAAAGTTATATTTGATTGAAAATTAAATTTCTAAATCTCTTTTTTTTTAGTTTTTTTCTTATATCTTCGGTCTCAACCAATGGAGAGTGTCGTCAATTTTGATTTCCTATGTAAAATAACATGCTTCAATAAGTAGTGAAGGTCCCATCTGGTTATACTTCAGTATTGGGTGGGTCAAGAAAGAGAACGCTTTTCGCGCTCTGCCCGACGGGCTAAAATTGTTTTGATACTGGATAGTGTGTCCCATTTGCCACTAAGAGTTTCGTTAAACCACTTTACTGGTGAGTTAGATCGATTAACAATCGTTTTAACGCGAAATGTGTTTCAATGAGGCTTTATAGGTGTTGGCCAAAAAATTTGACAAGACTTCTGGGCTATAATTATCCCAAAAACATTCCAATTTATTTGAGACAAAGCATATTTATTCACATTTATTTTCGTGTTTAGAACCCTCTACAGCCGGAAATATGGGGTTTCAAGGATCATGACTATTACAACTTTTAATCGCCATTCTCTAAATTATCTTTTCCCCGGATTACGATAAATTTCAACCAAAACTAAATTCCCATGTATTTTGTGCGGGGTCCTTTTATTTCATAATTCTTAGCGACTTTTTTTGAAAGCGGTGAATTTTCTTTTTCAACATTTTTTTTTTTTTTACTTTATAGGCTATTGTCTATGTACAAAAAAAGAGGGTTGAAAGGAACTAAAACGTTAAAGGGTTTTTATTGTTTATTATGTTCAATTGACCCCAAGATATGAAAAAACCGCGGAGTGCTACCATTTAAAGTGGTGCGTTTTTGAGATCGAAGTAAAAAGGTCCACTTTCCATTTTTTTTTTGCTCGAAAACTATGAATTTTTTCTATAAACACGTCAATAGAAAAGTGTGTAGAGAATTAAACTTCCAATCGAAACGGCACCTTCAGAAGTCAAAATTTTTTTTTTTACAAAAATACGTCCAAAAAAAAACGAAAAAATACAATTTTTTATTTTTTTTTTTAATTTTAGCCTGTAACTATTTTTCGGGTACATGTAGGCATAGACATTGCTGCATAACAAAAAATGCTGGCGTTTTACCCGTTAAAATGAGATTTTGTAAACAGTTTTACGATTAATAGTGACCGAGATATAGCGTTTCAAAGTTTGCAACTTTTAACTTGCTAATTTTCACTATTTTTTTTCAAATTTCATCCTGTAACTTTTTTCTAAGTGAATTTAGGTGTAGACATTATTATATTAAAGTGAAAGCTGACTTTACGCCCGTTGAAATGGTGGCTGGTAAAAGTCTCTACGACAAATAGAAACCTAGATACAGCGTTTCGAAAGTGTTACCTTTATTAACTTTCTTCCAATTTTTATGTTCTTTTTTAAATTTCGGCCTATAACTTATTTGTCAAATGCAGCATTATTGTTTAAATGGTCTGCAATAGAAGTTTAACCCATCTTAAAGTATTGTTTTTTCTTCTTATTATCCTTATCCATTTTTCGTATTTCCGGCCTCAGAAAATCAGCTTACTGGCACATTTCCTGATGATATCATGTAGACGGAATCAAAATACCTATAAGATATGCAATTCTCATTGTCCCGATTGCCTCCAACAACTGATGCTGCTAAACATCATGGTTTAAGAACTTACTTGCAAATGCAACATTGGAAATGAAATATTGTAAATCCTTTCATCTGGGGTTGGAAAAGTTCAGAAAATGGAGTAGTACCAATTTTGACAAATAAACTTCCCGCACCACAAGTTTTGCTGGAAAAAATAGCCTGTAAATGCACCAAAGGATGCAGAGGGGACTGTGGTTGCAGGAAATTGGGAATGAATTGCTCCATTTTTTGCAAAGAATGTATGGGAATGAACTGTGAAAACGATGATGTACCTCAACTAACGGAAGACGATGTTTACATAGATGCCGATGAAGAAATCGACTTTGATTTTGAAAATATGTTAAATCCAGCATTTGAATAATTTCATAATGTAAGTTATTAATCTAAGTTATTTGAACAAAAAAAAAACACGTGATATAATAAAGTTTAGAAGTGGAAAAATGTATAGTTATTTTAAGTACAATAATCTACTATATCTAGACTGTATCTTGGTTACTACTGACCACACAAATTTCTATTGCAGACCATTTAAACAAGAATGCTGCGAGTACATTCCATGTAGCAATATCTGTATTTGACAAATAAGTTATAGGCCGAAATTTAAAAAAGAACGTAAAAATTGGAAGAAAGTTAATAAAAGTAACACTCTTCGAAACTCTGTATCTAGGTTTCTATTTGTCGTAGAGTTTTACCAGCCACCATTTCAACGGGCGTAAAGTCAGCTTTCACTTTAATATAATAATGTCTACACCTAAATTCACTCAGAAAAATGTTACAGGATGAAATTTGAAAAAAAAAATTGTAAAAATTAACAAAAAAAGTTAAAAGTTGCAAACTTTGAAACGCTATTAATCGTAAAACTCTCATTTTAACGGGTAAAACGCCAGCTTTTTTTGTTATGCAGCAATGTCTATGCCTAAATGTACCCGAAAAATAGTTACAGGCTAAAATAAAAAAAAATAAAAAATTGCATTTTTGGTTTATTTTTGTTTTGTTTTTTGGACGTATTTTTGTAAAAAAAAATTTTTGACTTCTGAAGGTGCCATTTCGATTGGAAATTTAAATCTCTACACACTTTTCTATTGATGTGTTTATAGAAAAAATTCATAGTTTTCGAGCAAAAAAAATGAAAAGTGGACCTTTTTACTTCGATCTCAAAAACGCACCACTTTAAATGGTAGCACTCCGCGGTTTTTTCATATCTTGGGGTCAATTGAACATAAGAAACAATAAAAACCCTTTAACGTTTTAGTTCCTTTCTACAGTACATGGACAATAGACTATTAGATGTACTAACATAAGCTTTATAAAAAATATATTTCTAAAGGTTGAACTTACTACTAGGTGCTATTTGTTTATTTTGTGTCAAACTTACCTGAAGCCGCCGGAATATAAGCATTAAGAATGGACGGGTTGCTTACAATGGTAAACTGATCATCTACATGTGCTATAATTTCACAATAGAACCACTTGCATTCAGGGTAGAAGGACAGATTCATGTAGGGCTCTCTAGCCACATACATGTAGTCCAAGGAGTTTTCGGAGTAGATATAAATCGAGTACCTGGTGAGTTCACAATTTGTGCTGGGAGACCAACGCAGATAATTATCTGAGCCTAGCGTTACATTTCGAACGCTCTCTGGAGCTGGAATAAAAATAGAAACATAATTATTATTATTCTTTAATTACTTCCACGTCCAGTGGAAGTATAGTAACGACAAAAAAATTTTTAAAAATTTTTATTGTCCAAATAGGCTTAAAATGTCATGAAACGTCGAGATTTTAAGTTTGAGCGAAAAAAAAAATTCTGTCTGTCTGTCGGTCTGTCTGTCTGTCGGTCTGTCTGTAACTTTTTTTTGTGCGCACGTTTACTCTGGAACCGTTTAAGATATTGACTTGAAATTTGGTACACATATGTACTATAACGAGATCTAGAACTAGATTATATTTTCATCTTGTTCCGTCGAAGGGTTGGGGGGTAAATTGGGGTAAATTTGGGGTAAATGGGTAAATCAAGCAGGTAAGAGTCCATGAAATTGGTATTTAGTATATACAAGAGAAGCTAAGGTCTCAAAAAAATTTTTGGCATTAGCCACCCCCATTACCACCCCCACCTCCTTATTAAAGGGGATGAAAAAAAATTGTGATTTAGTGAATGTACAGGAACCAGAAACCTCAAAATATTTTTTACTTCATCCACCCCCCACTATCACCCCCCTATCACCACCCCCACCCCACTACCGATGTGGGGTATCGTTTTATGGGTTTTTGGGGTAGAGGATTTCAAATATTATATTATTAAAGTTCCATAAACAATTAGTTTCACATACAAAGTTTTTTCGTTGTGAGTGACTTGGATAGAGAATCTGGATGTGGAAGTAGTGATTCCTTGGGCAGCGGTTTCTTTTTTATTTAACATCTTATTTATATACATGACCTGGCGCAGTTTAGCGATAGCTATTCCACCACGACCACCACACAACCAGGACACGTATACTTAGACAGACCAAGAGCTACCAACGCAACAATTTATTAACAGAATAAAGTTTGACCCTAGGAATATGTAAGTGTTGTCTCACAATACAATCATTGGTTTTGTCTGATGGCAGCACATTTTGAATTATCACAGGCCGGGGTGTAAAAAAACATACAGTTTAGTATTTATTTACGTCATAAGGGAAATAGCCCAGGAATTTTAGGTTTTGACCCGGAATTAATTATTGTAAAGCTGAAAATTTCCAGAATTGTAGTTTTGGTCCAGGAAAACACGTAGCAAAAAGTCCCCTACTCTCCCCCGTCGGCTTCCCTGAAAGGTTGTTACTGGTCCGATTTGGGTCGAAATGATCATAAAAGCTTCGGAGAAGCATATCCGTTCGTATTTCAGATGTTCCATGCATATTTTTGTTCACAATTGTCCGTTCTAGTTATGTCAACATTTCAAAAATTTTAAATTTTTTTAAAAAATTTTAAAAAATTCCGAAATGGAGCCATTGCAGATAATTGAAGACTCGGAGGGGAAAACGTACCCTAATAAACATTTCTCTTCATACTTTGGGCTTTCCATTGGAATGTCTACCTTCTCTGTAGCGTCATCAGTTACGGAGTTACGCCACTCTGAGTGTCGCAGTGCGACGGCCCACAGGGGTGATTTTTCTCAAAACAGGCGTCAAAAATCGGTAACCTAGCCAATTTTCAATAAAAATTTACGAAACTTGGTAGAGTTAAGTATTTGGATAAGCTAAATTCGGTTTTGATGCAGAATTTTTTTTTAAAGGTGGAGGCTTTAAAATTTGGGTCAGAAGAAGCAAGCGAAAAAGTCCTGATCCTGGAACTCGATTCGAGTAGTCCAATGTATTTTTCGACGCTGAATTCGAATCCGACCTCAGAAAAGCCCAGACACTCTCAAAATTCTGAGCTAGAGCGAAAAAACACCCTTGGAGTAGGGTAAAATCGCCCCTCATATAATATGGTGACAATAAGTACATGCAAAAAGTACTCCTGATGTACAATCCTAGGGTTTTTGAGGTTTCTGATTTCAAATTTCAGCGTGCCAAAAGCCTAGAATTTATTCTTGGGTTGAAAATAGAATAAATTGGTGGTTGAAAGGGGTGCACAAATAAAAAGTTGAAAAAATACGTAGTTTATATTCTGAAATTATATTTTTTGGGGTTTTGAACTTGTTGAGTTCAAGTTCGAATCTGATCTCAGAAAAGCCCATATGCCCTCAAAATTTTAAGCCTTTAGCGAAGAAACAACCCTAAAATAGGGTAAATCATCCCTGATCTGTGGTAACAAAAAATACATGCAAAAAGTAGTTAACAAGCGCAAACGTATTCTATTTAAATATAGATTTTTGGTATATCGCAAAGGATTTTCTACTCTGAGGTGGTTAAGCAATCCCTAGATAGAGGAAAACCACTCTAATATAAAAATAAAGTTCATGAGATGCGTTAAAATCACTTTAGTTTTTAAAAATTTATAAAACAAAAACTTCCACATTTTCCATACTTTAATGGTAATCATGTATTTTATTTTTATATAAAGGTAGTTTTTACACTCATATGTACTTTGATAAAAGGAGTGAACTTTAAGTCACTCTAGTTCTACGTAATTCTAAACTTTCAAATCTTCATCTTTTATGTCATTTTTTAGCATTTATATACTCTATGATGGTATGATGGTGTATATTCTTTGCAAGAACAGTGATATTTTTTAGCCTAATCTAAGAGTAGTTGTTACGCCATTATTTTGGGAGATGACTGCTAAATATAAAACATAACCCTCTCCATTGTTTTGATATTCTTTACCATTCATTCACATCGATTTATAAACCCTGAAATGTGGGTTAGTTTTGCCTCGTTTTAGAGTGGATTCCTTCTATTTTTGGAGTTGCACCTCAGAGTAGTAGATCCTTTGCGATATACAAAAAAACTATATTTACAATACTTTTGTGCTTGTTAACTAGTTTTTGCATGTATTTTTTGCTACCACAAATCAGGGATGATTTACCTATTTTATGTTTATTCGCTAAAGGCTCAAAATTTTGAGGGTACATGGGCTTTTCTGAGATCAAAACTACTAAATATATAATTTAATAATCTAAATTACGTATTTTTTCAACTTTTTATTTCTACCTTTCAACCACAATTTACTCTATTTTTAACCTAAGAATAAATTCTATGCTTTTGGCATGCTGAAATTTGAAATCAGCAACCTCAAAAACCACTAGAAATATACTTTTGGAATGAAAATTATGTATTATGTCAAATTTTCATTTTTCACCCTTTTCAACCCCTATATTACTCGATTTTCACCCTAGGAATTAGATAAAGAAATGTCAAAGTTAATGAACTAAGGGTACAGCTCGTCTTGCGCCTTCTTGACTGTTTAGAGTAGACGTGATAGACGCAACAATGAACGGACTTAAATATCCGAGTGTCGCCGCACAGTGGGGCAAATAGCTCATTTTTTGGACAAGCGATAATTCCCAAGCCCGGAATTAATGAAATTTAAATTTTTTTTTTTTTAAACTCTTCGTTATAAAATTGCTTTTAATTCTATCGAACCCGAATTTTGAAATTTCAAAATTAAAGGACTTAAATTTTGAAATTAAATTAAAATTTTATCAAAAGATTGTTTAAAATTATAAAAAATTGTTACTTGGGGGGTTTTCTTGGTTTCTAATCTCATTTCTGATCCCCGAATTTTGCGATTCAAAAAACTAAGATAGCGGATCCAATATGGCGGCCATAATGTTTTTTTAAATGAAATGTACATGCACAAACTGTTAAAAACTGTTAAAAATTGTTACTTAGGACTTTTAAGGGTTTCTGATCGAGAATCTGAAATCTAAATTACGTAATATCCAAAATGGCGAATCCAATATGGCGGCCATAATATTTTTTTAATTGACATGTAAATGCGCAAATTGTTAAAAATTGTTACTTTGGGGTTTTAGAGATTGCAGATCATGAATCTAAAGTCCAAATTACGTAATATCGAAATCCAAGATGGCGGATCCAATATGGTGTCCGTAAGTTGAAGATTCTACTCGTTCATCATTTTACGTATTAGATTATGTTAGATTTATATCTTATCGTACTTTTCTAGCTGTTTGTTTAGGACTAGAAGCATTAGGTTATTTTAAGTTCATGGCTTACAATATTTTACTTTCTGTCATTTTATGACTTGATCAAATATTAGAATTAAGGTTAATAGTTCTTGCCTAATAGTATTAGCTAATAGTATTTGTCTTTTGACTACTCTATGATTGGACATTTAAGGTTAATTTTTGATTAATTATTTCATTTTAGCACATACTGGAAATACAACCCTAGAATTCAAAATTACGAAATTTTAACTGCAGAATCAGAAACCTCTAGGAACTAATTTTTAATGATTTTTGCATGTACGTCTTATTTTTTTTTTTAATTTATAACAGCTATATTGGATGCGATATTATGGTTTCCAAAGTGACGAAACTAAAATATCCGAAACAAGATTAGCGAATTAAGCCCCTGAGTAACAAATTTTAGCAATTTCTTTCTTGATTTATCATTCTATTTTAACTTACGGACACCATATTGAATTTCGATATTACGTAATTTAGACTTCAGATTCATGTTCAGCTCCTGATTAACAATTTTTAATAATTTGCGTATGTACATTTCATTTAAAAAAATATTGTGACCGCCATATTGGATCCGCCATATTGAATCCGCCATCTTGGATTACGATATTACATAATTTAGACTTCATATTCATGGCCTTAAAAACCCTAAGTAACAATTTTTATCAATTTGCGCATGTACATCTCATTTAAAAAAATATTATGGCCGCCATATTGGATCCGCTATCTTGGTTTTTTGAATAGCAAAATTCGGGGATCAGAAATGAGATTAGAAACCAAAAAAACCCCCCAAGTAACAATTTTTTATAATTTTAAACAATCTTTTGATAAAATTTTAATTTACTTCCTTTAATTTTGAAATTTCAAAATTCGGGCTCGATAGAATTAAAGGCAATTTTATAACGAAGAGTTTAAAAAAAAAAATTTAAATTTCATTAATTCCAGGCTTAACTCCATAACGGGTAACGCTACAGAGAAGATAGACATACCAATGGAAAGCCCAAAGTATGAAGAGAAATGTTTATTGGGTTACATTTTACCCTCCGAGTCTCCATTTATCCGCAATGGCTCCATTTCGGAATTTCTTTAATTTTTTTTAACTTTTTTTAAATTTTTGAAATGTTGATAGAACTAGAACGGAAAATTATAAACAAAAATATGCATGGAACATCTGAAATATGAACGGATATGCTTCTCCTAATCTTTTATGATCATTTCGACCCAAATCGGACCAGTAATAACCTTTCTGTTGCACTTTATAGCCAGCTCTGCAATTTTTTCAACTTAGGCCCTTGTTGCTCCGAAAAAACAGGGAAGCCGACGGGGAAGAGTAGGGGACTTTTTGCTACGCGTTGTCCTGGGCCAAAACTACAATCCTGGAAATTTTCAGCTTTACAATAATTAATTCCGGGTAGAAGCGATATTTTTACTAAAATTCCTGGGCTAAAATGGGCAACTCTGTTATGTTAATTTTTGGACATTTTAAATCTTATGTTGACGATTTATTTGATAAAACACTTGTTGGTATAAGAAATGTAAGAAAGAACAACTACATCTATAATAACTCGCCTGTGTTTCAAACTTGCACTCCTGGGATTTCAAGCTAAAATTCTACCTATTACAACACCATACCCTATTTCCGATAGCGATAATATTGCTAATATAATGTCACTATTTGAAAATCATGTCTACGTTTTAATATTAGATTGTTATGAAATATATACTGGTTAAATTTATAAATAAATGATAGGAAATAGCATTTAACAAGATTTATTCTTTAATCAGTTACAAATCTAAAAAAGACAGAAAACATTTTTATAAATTTTAAATGATTAATAACTTTTTTTATTTACCGATCGATTTTGTTAAAAGACCAATTAAGTTTGTTTTCAGAATTTCTAATGTTATAACGCCAAGTTAATTGTTAAAGTATTCGTCCGAATCTAAGGTTTGTGCAATGTATGTATATAGTAATAGCGTAACTTATTTATAAACTGCTGTTTCGGCAGTTTAATATTTGATAAAGGGTAGATTGGAAAATATTAAGATGGAAAAAAGATTTATACTGCCGAATCAAGGTCCGAAATCCCTATCCCATTTCATTAACCCTTTATTCCCGCAAACGCATTATGCCCTTCCTCCCTTCCTATTGCTTGGATTGTGATAATTTTTTTTAAAAATCCTCACTTGCCTGTAAATTCTCCTCTGAACCCTTTCCTACATACTCAAAAACGTATTTAAAGAAAATGCAAAAGGTGTTCCCCTCCCACAAGTTTGTTTATTCGAAAAAAATGAAAAAACTAATCAGTCAAAAACCAGAGGTAATAGCAAACAAATTCCATTTTGACTTGCCAAAATCGCATGACAAGGAAAAAAGTTATAGGTTAAATTCTCCTCTGAACCCTTTCCTTCATACTCAAAAACGTATTTAAAGAAAATGCAAAAGGTGTTCCCCTCCCACAAGTTTGTTTATTCGAAAAAAATGAAAAAACTAATCAGTCAAAAACCAGAGGTAATAGCGAACAAATTCCATTTTGACTTGCCAAAATCGCATGACAAGGAAAAAAGTTATAGGAGGTTGAATAATTTTCCCTACCCCACCCCCCCACCTCTAATTGGCCCACCACATCCATCCTCCGGCTCCATGAATTGTTATCGATGTCACCTACCTCAAAAAAATGTCATCTCCCTCACTTCTTTTTTTCGTGAAAAAATTAAGGATTGACTTTTTCGTATATTAGTGTTACGGCAAAAAAACGCGTATTAAAAAAAAAATTCACGAAAAGTTACCGTCCGATTTGAAAAAAATTTAACCAGATTATGTGCTTCCGCGAGATCTTCAATTTTTTATTCAACTTTTTTTTCGTCAAGTCAATAATAACGAAGTTCTCGTGGAAAAACGTGATTTTGCGAATTTTAAATGCGAATTCCTCCCCAACCCGTGTGATTAAGCTGGACTACCCTAATAACATGATAAAAGAAAACGCGTCAAAAATTGTCAAAAAAAAATTTTTAAAAGTTTATTTTAAAACTCCTCGTTTTCTCGCCAGATCCGCTCCAGTATGATTAAGTAATTTCATTTCGGGTCATTTAGTGATATGGCAGTTTCCTACTTTTTCTTCCTCATTTTAAAGTATAACAAACCAATAGCCTCAGAAAAAAATTTCAGCTCAATTGAATCAATAGCCACAGAGATATTCGCATTTGAATAGAATCACGCTCGGCCGGCCAACAGTCCGTAGAGTGACGTCGCTTGTCGTGTGCCGATACCTATATTAGAGCAGCGATTTCGTAAGTCTATCGTGTCGTTTTTTGTTTTTTTTTTGGCGTAGAACCAGGTCAAACATGTTAGGTTCCTTTGAGTATGTCACCGGGCATATGAAATCATATTTTACGACATTTTTTTGTGGTCTCGAACTTTTTAAATCAATAAAAAGTGAAAAAAATGTATTTGTTTCCACCGCCATATCTTTAAAACTATTAAAGATACCAAAATTTGTTTTGCGTCAAATTAAAGCATATACTGTAGCGCTTTTACCAATATAAACGGTTTGGGCACAATTCGCACCTTCATTTCTCTAAAAATCAGATAAACTAAAAATATGTATTTTATGTATTGAAATCTTCACCAATCGATAAACTTTTTTATTTTCGTAAATATTTATTTATATACATGCAGCGAAGAAAATATAGCCTAATAATCACAAAAGTTTTTGAAACAATATTTTTTTTCCTAAAATGTAACGTGTGGCAACAGCGATTTTTTTTATCAGCGCTAAATGCGACACAATTAATACACCTCGCATGCAGGGTTGGTCAGATTAGTCGCGTAGAAGTGGCGGTTGTCGAAAATCATTAAGTAGGTATTCATTGTTCGGATAAAAATTGTGACAATCGAAAATGTGCTTGTTTTAAGGCAGGCCTAAAATGTTGCAACGAGTGCAAATGTCGTTCCTGTAACATTATTAAAGATTTCGAGGCAGATATGAACGAATTAGAATGCTATTAATGTATGGCCTACATAAACTACATACTACATATTTATCTATTCAAATAGAAATTTTATTTCAACAATAAAACTCATTTTATGCGTACGTTTTTACTTTCATTCATTTAGAAATGTCTAATAAACTTACTATTTAGGTGGGTAGTTAGTATAACTAATTGATATTTATAGATTAGGTATTTATATCTACCTACCTGTCTTTTTATTATTAAAAGGAGACTATTTTATATTTATTGTACAATTTCTTAATATTAATAACATATGATCAATACTACTGCACAATATATGAAATATTGAACAATAATATTGATCCCCTAGATGCTTTTGATCACTACTGGTTTTGTATCTATTGATATAAGTTAAACTACTACGTACACCCCGACTGGGACCATCAGATCGTTGCAGTCGGCAGGCTTGCTACAGCCGAGCGCGCAAGAATATGACTCTGGCTGACTCGCTGACTCAAAACTATGAACGGAACATGAAAAATTTTTATCCTAAAAACTTTTTTCAACTATTGGCTTCAATTTGTATGCAGCATGTATATACAAATTTTCATAAATAAATTTTTTTTCTCGATTGTCTAAAATTGCGCTACTGAAAATAACAAGTTTGAGTTTCCTATTATTTTTCCAACAATAAATCGGGTTCACGTGGGACGTTGTTCGAAGCGCTATTGTGTCTACTTTAATCTAAAAAAAAATAGCTTGATAGCACAAATATTTTCAGAGATATAGCGGTGGAGACGTTAAAAAACATGTTTCATTAAAAATCTATTTTTTTGAGTTTTTCCGAAATAAAAAAGTTCTCGACCACCAAAAAATGTCGTAAAAACTAATTTCGTGTACACGATTATCTTACTAAAGAATCCCACTAAGTCTGGTTTGGTCTACTAACTTGCATTCACAGCCGTGTTCACTGGGCGGTTCAGCCATCTGACGTCACAACTCGACTACATGGTTCCCGAGTATTTTTAAGCGTACCGACTTTAATAATTTTTTTATACGTGAAGGCGGCGTCAGTAAATTCTAATTTTTGGCATACTTATTATACTCACTAAGCTCTTTCAGAATATGTAATGATAAAAAATTGTTAAATAAGCCTATTGGACTGGAAATACAGATATATACTTACTACATTCTTCTGCTATGGCACCTTGGAGCACTAGAAGAACCAAGAAGCTTAGTACACGAAGCATTGTGAACATTGTTAACTTTCTTTTCAGATGAATCCACAATAAGTAACTTCTACTTATATACAATTCGTCAATTTGTTACACTTTAGATAAAAAAGATAAACGTCATGCTTTATTCGCAGAAGATTAAATTAAATAGGGAACTTTAAGTGGAGACAATATTTACATATTGGATATTAATCGAGCATTTTACATAATATACTGAGTGTCAATGAGATCATTCCACAATCACAGTTTTTAAGGTATATGAGACTCAAATTTGGCAGCTCAATATACAGGTTGATTCACATAAAACGCCCTAGGCAGTATCCGTGGTAACGGAAAGAGATATTCAAATCCTGTAAAAGCCAAGTGTTAGATATTGTTGGTAGCTTTATTTTGACTTTCAAATATTGCCAACGACTGTAGCGTCTGCAGCGGCGAGACGCCGGAAAGATATTTTTCGATGACAGGAACTTAAAGTTTGGTTAATTCTATGCATATAAACTTATGTAGCAAAGGAGAATCCGAGAAAGATATAAAGATCTTAGAAAAGAAAAACGCGTACGTGGGAGGAAAAAATGGACCTTTGAATACCGTATTCTGGCAGATCTTGAAGCACTTAGAGGACAAAACGGCACAAGAAAATTCTACAAAACTCATCAAGAAAGGAGTTCAAACCGAGAGTGACCATGTGCAAGTACAAAAATGGGCACATTGTTAATAGTGTATCAGAAGTTCTACAAACATGGGTGGAACACTTCAAAGAACTGCTAAGTTGTGAAGACACTGAACAGAATACACCTCCTCCAGTAACAAGAAGCAACGCACAGGTACCGCCACCCTCGAAATGGGAGATTAATGATGCTATTAAACGCCTCAAAAACAATATATCACCGAAGAATGATGGTATCCCTGCATAACTTTTTAATTATGGACGCGAAAAACTTACAGACACCATACATAAAATAAGCTAAAAACATAGGTACTCTTTGCCAATTTACTGAGCTTTTTATATAATTGTTACACATTCTATAGGATACTCTTCGCAGTTTTCTTTTAAATAATGATAGTTCTTGGACATCCTAAATTTTGTAATACCAACTTTGTTGTGAAAAAAAAAAAATGAAAAAAAACATCCAGCCTGTCTGGGATTCGAACACAGGATCTTTGGATTGCAAGCCAAAAACAACAACAGCAACTACAATAGTATTTTATTTAAAGTTTAAGTACAATATATGTGCCTTGCCGGATGCTAGCCCGGAGCCAGCCAGACAACCACGGAGAACATCGCTGAGGTGGGTGTGAGGCTGGGCGGGGTAGGTCCGGTTCAGCTTGGAAGTAAATTTGAGGGGGGGTGGTGGCTAGAAGCTCCTGTCTGCCACGAGCAGACTTAAAAACTAGATCAAAAAGTTAAAGATTTTAAATAAGTAGACCATGTATTCGATATATTTTTGACCGTTGAAGACGATCCCGATGTCAGTTTTGCCCCAACAGGACAGGATTTCTTGTTAACCACGAAAAATAAGTTAAAACAGGCCATAATGGGGTTAGTCGACGTAAATTAGATATAATAATGGCATCTAGAAGAAAAAATTTACAAAGTTTTAAAAATTTGGGTACATAGTCTTAATAGCCATCCAAATATAGATCAAAAGAGTTCCCACCTCTCAGAAGGGTGCTTCATCCCCTTTTGCTTCAAAAACCACCCTCCAATGATACACGCTGCCAGTTTTTTTAATTTTTCTCGAAAACCGTTATAGTGGAACGGATAGAACGTCGTAGCACATTAAAAAATATTTTCGGAGTAGAAAGATATGGGATAAAAACCATCTTGTTCAGAAATGATTAACCCATCAGAATCTCTTTTTACGAAAATTTTGGGTGGTACTGAAAAAAAATATGAGAGTTTGAATATTGAAAATGTCTAAGTTCGTACGGGCCTCCTCCGCAAACTGATGTTTTTTTTTCTCCATAGCCAAGTAACGTAAATTACTAATTTTTTGTTTCACTGATGTACTATTGGGTATGGAACGAGTATATAATTTTTAATGTAGAAAACACCTTCAATTTTAGTTGTAGTTATTTTTTTTTCCCAGCGGAACACGGCAGAATTGAGAAAGTTACGACTTCAGTAGTGCTTAACTTTTTTTTTCACGATATGGATTTCAATTTTTTTAACATGTTTGGCTCAATTGAACCAATACCAACATATGCCCTTGCATAACATATGGTCGCGTTTCAAAAATAAAGTTTTTAGAGCCATTTTTATAACGCCGTGTCTGGCGAGCTGTTCTCCTCACTGGGAGTGCGATAGAGAGCGAATTATCGACTACGGACGCGCATTGGAAAAGGAGCGCACTATATTATCTACTGCGGTTTTTATATATTTTATTTTATAAACTTTTAAAGTGTATAGAAAAATATCCGAAAAAGTTTACATTTCGCTCGGATGCAGAACGTAAAAAAAAGGGAAAAAAAATTGTTTCATCCATTTTTTCAAACTTTTGAAATTAAGTCAAGCTAGGGAAAAATAAAAAATACAGATGGATAGATCACATATTTATGAACAAAGAATGTCCTAACAGAATTTATCGCTAAAGTCATGGTTTTCCCGGAAAAAAATAGTCAAATGTAACGTTATAACTTGGAGCGAGATACATGAGTGCGCGCGCTTGAATGCTGTGACACCGACGCACTGAATTACATGTCAGTAAATCAGAATTTGCTCAACCTATATGAGTGTGGGTTCATTTAAAAGATAGAAATTGTAGCTTTTTCTTGCTTTTTTGGCAATATAGCAAAGGATGGATGGGAAAAATATACTAATATATATTATCACACCCGAACTCAATCGTCGCAATAAAAAATATAGAAAAGAATAAAAGCCCTTCAAAAAAATTCTTTCTTCATTTAGAACTGTTAAAAAGTATGTATGTATGTACACTTCATGAATATTATGGTTAGTAAGTTGTAGTAAAGTGGCTTCAAAAAAAAGTATATCACAAATTATTTTAATTTCCTTGCTTGATGATTTGCTTGATAAATATATATATTGGAGGCTGTAACTTGCCGAGAAACTGACCCATTGGAAAAATAAAATATCGCTATTTCAGAAAAAATGTATACCTTTCGAATGTTCAAACACAAATTCGTTTACTTGTATGCATTTTTTCGAAAATATGATTAATCAGGTCATGATAAGAAATTGCGATTTTCACGATCTTATCCCTATAACTATGAAAATATATCTGACTGTTTTGAACATAAATTCTGGAACTTTTCCAATACATCAACAAATGTATAAGGAATCCATTGGATATAGCTGAAATGTGGATAGGTGTACCTGTAATAAATACAATACAGTAAAGGTACGTAAAAATTCATGCGAGCTATTCAGCGGCTATGTGTGGTGTCTGTATATGCGTTCATAATTATATATTTTCCTTCCAGACTCACTATTTATCCTCCTATTCACTAAGAAGAATGGGTAAAAATGTGTAATCAGAAAGAGAAAAAGCTTTATTTTACTAGTTAGAACTGCTAAGAATTTTTAGAGGTTCCGCAGTTGCATTTAACCGTGCGCTTGGCCGCGCAGAGCGACAAAGTTACTTCACTATTTTTTCCAGGAATACCGTGGCTTTAGCAATAAATTTTATCAGGACATTTTTTGTTCAGAAACACATGTATCCATTAGTATTTTTTGTTTTTTCTACCCTGACTTAATTTAAAAATTTTGAAAAAAAACCGCTGGCCCAAGGAATCACTACTTCCACATCCAGATTTTCTATCCAAGTCTCTTACAACGAAAAAATTTTGTATGTGGAAATAATTGTTTATGGAACTTTAATAACATAATATTTGAAATCCTTTACCCCAAAAATCCATAAAACGATACCCCACATCGGTAGTGGGGTGGGGGTGGTGATGAGGGGTAGTGGAGGGTGGATGAAGTAAAAAAATATTTTGAGGTTTTCGGTTCTTGTACACAGTACACACACTAAATCATAATCTTTTCTCATCCCCTTTAAAAATGGGATGGGGGTGGTAATGGGGGTGGCTAATGCCAAAAAATTTTTTGAGACCTAAGCTTCTGTTGTATATACTAAATACCAATTTTATGAACTCTTATCCGCTTCATTTCCCATTTACCTCCATTTACCCCAATTTACCCCCCAAACCTTCGACGGAACAAGATCAAAATATAATATATTTCCAGATCTCGTTAAAATACACACGTGTACCAAATTGCAAATCAATATCTTAAACGGTTCCAGAGAAACGTGCGCACAAAAAAAAAGTTACAGGCAGACCGACAGACAGGCAGACAGATTTTTTTCACTCAAACTTAAGATCTCGGCGTTTTATGACATTCTAAGCCTATTTGAACAATAAAAGTTTTTTACATTTTTTGGTCGTTACTTACTTCCACTGGACGTGTAATAGATGAATAAAAAATTTTTGTCACTTTCTTTTATGTTCTGCATCCGAGCGAAATGTAAACTATTCAGGATATTATTCTATAAACTTTCACGAACTCATTAAAAAAAAAAAATGTTCAGTTTGCAAGATTTTGTGGGTTTCACTACAAAATGTTATCTGTTAATGGAACGGATAGAACGTCGTAGCTCATTAAAAAATATTTTCGGAGTAGAAAGATATGGGATAAAAACCATCTTGTTCAAAAATGATTAACGCATCAGAATCTCTTTTTACGAAAATTTTGGGTGGTACTCGCACTCCCAGTGAGGAGAACAGCTCGCCAGACACGGCGTTATAAAAATGGCTCTAAAAATTTTATTTTTGAAACGCGACCATATGTTATGCGAGGGCATATGTTGGTATTGGTTCAATTCAGCCAAACATGGTAAAAAAATTGAAATCCATATCGTGAAAAAAAAAGTTAAGCACTACTGAATTCGTAACTTTCTCAATTCTGCCGTGTTCCGCTGGGAAAAAAAATAACTACAACTAAAATTGAAGGTGCTTTCTACATTAAAAATTATATACTCGTTCCATACCCAATAGTACATCAGTGAAACAAAAAATTAGTAATTTACGTTACTTGGCTATGGAGAAAAAAAACCATCAGTTTGCGGAGAAGGCCCGTACGAACTTAGACATTTTCAAGATTCAAACGCTCATATTTTTTTTCAGTACCACCCAAAATTTTCGTAAAAAGAGATTCTGATGCGTTAAACATTTCTGAACAAGATAGTTTTTATCCCATATCATTCTACTTCGAAAAATTTATCTCCTTAAATATGCGAGTTTCAGAGCTCTATCCGTTCCACTATTACCCTGGCGAGAAAAATGTATAGAACTTAATTTATTCTATATACTCTTCTGCATCTTTTATGTCCTATACATTTTTTTTCCTACATCGAGCCCTAATCGCAGAAATAGCGTTTGAAGTTAATTAAGGATGGTAGAGAAGACAAATTCCCCAAAATTACGATAATAGAAGCGTTGGTGGCATTACCCACGGAAGAGGTGTAACTGAAAGCGTGTTAAACAAGTGGATTTACGGATTACCTGTTGCCCATCACGTGTGTGATAATATGGAAAAATTTTGCGGAATCGAAAGCTACAGCACTTACCAACATGTTGAGTTACGGGATGCAAGAATTAAAAAGGATGAAGAAGACGTTAAAAAATTTACACTATGGCTGAGACAGCATTCTCCATTTATAACATCAGACAATTTAATTTCTTTATCTAGTGGGCTTGTTGCCGACGACTCAGTTAATTGTTATAAATCAAGAGAAATTGGCGAGAAATCCCTGGATAAACTACTAACCGAGAATGCAACATTTGGAAGCTTGAAATTAAAACGAGCAGATATGGCTAAGTCTATATCTACAGCCAACAATTTAGTGACAATAAGAGATGAAATAATTCAGGTTGATACTACGCAATTGCTGCAGAGAGTACTATACAGTCACCCAAAGATTTAGAGTTGTGTTTTACGCATGAACTTTCGACGATACCTCTTTCATTGTTTAACGAAACAGGCTTGATGCGAAAGACAAAAAAATCGTCCCTGTATGACATTTTTAACTCTGTTACACAGCGTCCTATTATTCCTGGTGAACGTACATATATTGTAGATGGGGGCAATTTAATTCATCGAGTGATTTGGCCGAAGCAAGGGACATTTGCAGACATCTATACCGCTTATATTAATTTCATTAAAAAACGGTACGGTCAACGAGTAATCGTAGTATTTGACGGTTATTCTGAAAATATGGAGAGTACAAAAGGCATCGAACGACAACAAAGACTTTTAAAACGAATATCTCCTGAAATAATATTTAACGAAAAGACGCCTGTTCCTGATTCACAAAAAAATTTTCTGAGCAATCTGGCGAATAAACAACGTTTAATTAATCAACTGAAGGAAAAATTGGAATGTGCCAGCTCTTTCTGCAATAGATGACGCTGATACGCTAATTGTCCAAACCGCTATTAAGGAAGCATATAATAGTCATACGGTTGTTGTCGTGGGACAGGATGTTGACCTTCTCATACTTATAATTGCTCTTTGTCCTCTTGATAAAGATGTTCGATTTTTAAGAGATGTTCAAGGAAATATCAAGGAAAGGGCATATAGTTCTCTCGATATTCAGAACTCGGAAGTCTTTTATAACTGTAAAAATAACATATTATTTGCTCACGCATTCAGTGGATGTGATACTACATCGACATTTTTCGGCAAAGGAAAAGCACAAACTGTAAAGTTGATAAATACTAGAAGGGACTTGGACGATGCTTTGAGTATATTTAACAATCCATCATCGATGAAGCCTGACATTGTTCGAGCTGGAGAAAAAATTACACTTGCTTTATACAAGGCACCTCGTACTGTTACATCATTAAACCAATATAAATTCATTTCATTTAACAAATTTGTCGGTCAATCCAATGAGGCGGTGCTGTTTTCAAAACTACCACCAACATCTGCTGCTTTAGGACAACATTCGTATCGCATTTTCCAACAAATTCACTCCTGGCGTGGAAAGATTTTGAAGCCTAATGATTGGGGTTGGAAATCAGTCAGAAAAATTTTGGTGCCTAATCCTACAACTGAGATACCAGCTCCTACTTTCATTCTTAAATTGATATCTTGTAATTGTAAAAAGGGTTACGGAAAACGGTGCGGTTGTGCTAAGGTTGGATTAAAATGTTCAACAATCTGCTCCAGTTGTCATGGACAAGGATGTCTTAATTCATTGGTAGAGGAAGAATTACCTGAAGATAATCCAATTATTGAATAAGCAGTTGTTAGTTTTTAGTAGTATTATATTGTAGTAATAAAAACATTTTTGAAGTCTTTTTTTGTTTTTATGGCTAGGTTTGTAAACAACAATCTGCTTTTTATGTAACATTTTTCTGTGGTCAAGGTATTTTAAGTTGTTTATTACTTGTTTTTGCGTAACTTTAGTATTTGATCTAAATTTGTGAGATTAGGATGCCGTATAGGGAAAAATTGTATAGGACATAAATTATGTAGAATTTTATAGCGAATAATTTAATTCCTATTCATTTTTGACGTCAGGGTGACGGTTTTCGAGATAAATGTAAAAAACTAGCAGGAGGTAACATTGAAGGGTGGTTTCTTAAGCTAAAGGGGATGAAGCACCCTCCTGAGAGGTGGGAACTCTTTTGATCTATATTCACTTGCCTTTAGAGAGTTCGTACCCAAATTTTTAAAACTTTATAAATTACTTCTCTTGAAAAACCTAATTTACTTCGACTAGGTTTAAAATATAAATTAAAGATTGTAAATAAGTAGATCATGTATTCTATGTATTTCTGACAGCTGTCAATGTCAGTTTTAGCCAATTAGGAAAATGTTTTGAGTATTTGGGAATACAATTTCCACAGATAAGTGAAGCCAAATTGAAGGAAGGCATTTCTGATGGTCCACAAATAAGGAAAATGTTAAGAAATTCATCGCTACAATTTCAGAATCGGAATAGAGAGTTTGGTAGAGCTTTAAAGAAGTTGTTGATACATTTTTAGGGAACAATAAGAGCGAATAAATAATATCCAACATGGTAGAAAAATTTGGAGAATTATGTTGTTCAATAAATTTGAAACTACATTTCCTGCATTCTTATGTAGACCAGTTTCCAGAAAATTTAGGTGATGATAGTGAAGAGCATGGTGAACGTCTTCACCAAGACATAAAGGAAATGGAGCGTAGATATCAAGATCGATAGGATGATATTGTGATGGCAGACTATGTTGGACATTGAATACGATGTGAAAATGAAAGTAATAAAACGACAAAAAAACCATTACGCAGATCATTTCAAGACAAAAGAGTACGGTACAACAGAAAAGAATAAATCATTATGAATAACAAGTCATGACCCGATTGGTTGGAACAATGACATCGGCATCGTGTTCAGCGGCAAAAAATGCATCGAATAAATGGTCTACTTATTTAAAATCTTTACTTTTTATTTGCAACCCTATTTTGGTCTCTTTTAACCTGTTTTTCATGATTCACAAAAAATCCTGACCTGATGGAGGAAAACTGACATGTTCAGTGGTCAATAATACAATACCTACATCGAATACATGGCCTTCTTATTTAAAATCTTTAATTTATATTTTAAACCCAATTTTGTCTTGTTTTAACCTGTTTTTCGTGGTTAATAAAAAATCCTGACCTAATTTTGTAAAATTGACATCGGGATCGTGTTCAGCGATGAAACACATCGAATACCTTATCTACTTATTTAAAATCTTGAATCTATATTTTAAACCCTATTCTGGCCTGTTTTAACCTGTTTCTCGTGATTGAGAAAAAATCCTGACCTGATGGAGCAAAACTGACTTCAGCGGTCAAAAATATATCGAATACATGGTCTACTTATTTAAAATCTTTAATTTATATTTCAAACCCTATCCTGGCCTGTTTTAATATGTTTTTCATGGTTAAAAAAGAAATCCTGACCTGATGGAGCGAAACTAACATCGGGATCGTGTTCAGAGTTCAAAAATACATCGGATACATGGTCTGCTTATTTAAAATCTTTAATTCATGTTTTAAACTCCATTCTAGCCTGTTTTTTCGTGATTAACAAGAAATTCTGACCTAATTTTGTAAAACTGACATCGGGATCGTATTCAGCACTCAAAGACACATAGCAAATGTAAAACCTCAGAAAATTGACTTTTTTGTGTGCCTGAGTTATTAGAGCCTAGAACGAAGAACAAATGCTGCTGGATGAGTGGTGCTCTGGAATTATCTGCCCTCTCCACAAGAAAAGGGATCAACTTGAATGTAAAATCTACAGAGGATAACGCTTCTTAACACCATTTATAAAATATTTTCCAGTATCCCATATAGTCGATTAAGTGAGCACTTTGAAGTACTACTTGGCGAATACTAGTGTGGATTTAGAACTGTCTCGTCAACAAACAGACAAATTTATATACTACGTCAGATATTAGAGAAAACTAACGAATTCGACATGGGCACCTACCACCTTTTCGTAGATTTCAAAGCAGCCCATGACAGCGTGTTGAGACTACAGATGCGAAGATGTGAAATACAATTGTATAATACCATTGTATTATACGTATTTCATGTAAGGTATAAAATGATTTAGTACCACCGGTATAAAGTCACATCTTAAACACTGGACCAACCCTTTTATTTGATGTTATTCGCATGATAATTTTAATATATTATTACATAAACACCCTGTATCGAGGATTCAAAAATTATAACACCAGGGTAACACTACACACTAATTTGTTAACTTACTTACTAATTACAACAACAGTTACTTTACTAATATTACACTGTGTACTAAAATTCAATACTTCAGTCCCTTTATCACTTTGTTTACTCCTTGATCTGTTCTCACTAATTGAACTGAATTATCTGACCATATGAACTGTACTAAAACTGTCCATTCTGGGCTTCTCCATGCCCTTATATACCCAAATTTCCAGTAGGATCTATACAACCTCCGAGCTCTGACGCTGCGCGCCATCTCTGGGCCGATTGTCAAACTAACTAACCAACCAACTTAGCTTTCTACTGCTTACATAAGGAACTTAGGAGGGACTCTCATAGATGTCTCTGGAGGTACGAATATCACAATATCTTCAAAACTTCGGAAGAGATTAATGGAAAAAGAGTTTTTTTATTTAAAAACTGTCCAATTTCTGTTTGTGTATTTCACAGTGCAGAATAAATTTTAACTTATATCTGTTTTTAAATATTCCTGCCAATATTTAAATAAAATACCAACTAACCCCCGCGGTAATTACCCCCGTGACGTCACAAAGAAACTGGTAGAGGAAGACCACGGACATATGCATTGTTTCTCTAAAAATATTTCATAACTCTTATATTTATTGACTGATTTTTTTCAAAAACGATATGGTTCTTATTCTAGCTAATGTTGTAGAACCTCCCAAAATTCGACTTTAACTTTTAAACCAGAATAGTTCATATACAATAATACATCAAATTCACAATGTGGATGTGTGAGAAAGTAAACTTTTCCTATATTTAAAAAATATATAATATTGTAGTTTATTGATATATTTGCAAAGGCTTGTTTTTGAATCCATAAATACTATATAACTTAAACAATTACAGTAAAATAACGTAATATATTGAGTACATACCTTACTGTATTGGATCCATACTTAATTAAGTCAAAAGCTACAGATATAAATGAGTTTTTCCACTTAAAAGTTCTGTCAAATTAGCGCATCGAGCATACACAAATACTACTTAGAAACGCCAGTTTCGTGGAGAGAGTAGTATGCGAGATGACCTAAAATAAAGTTAGATAGTGGCGTAAATAATGCATTGATCTGTTCTCTTTCCATATGTCAACAACTTGTAGTCATTAGGCTCGTTTGAATTCCTGCCCCACTGTGCGTCGGAGAGAAATCATCGATAGGGATTTTTTTTATGTAAAAATCACAAAAATCCTAAGGCGTTAAACCCATTATTACTGTATAAATAGATATTTTAATCCCGTCAGAGAGAATTCTCTGTTAGGGATTTTTTTTATGCCAAAATTACAAGACTTTCTAGGCGCAAAACCCCTCATTATCAGTAAATAGATGAAATAACTTCCTAATAAAGCGTTGTTAATTATCCGAGGTAGTGCAGCTTTGACCTATTACTTGTCTAATAAATAAATACCTATTATTTCTGCTTACATCATTGTTAAAAAATATTATTTTTGCATGTCCAATAAATGAAGTATTTCATATATTTTCGATGACTTAATGCCTTTAAACATTGTACAATCTTTTTCGTTCTCTTTAGAACTCGTCAGAAGGATATAAATCCAATTCGAAATAAAAGTTACTATTAGAAAATAAAAATGAAATATTTTCATGTCAAAAAACTGACAGGAGGACATCTATTTACTTGACAAATATATTAAAAATAACGAAAAACAAACATTCCTTTAGAGCCCCAAAACTCATCTAGTTTAATAAATAAATACCTATTATTTCTGCTTACATCATTGTTAAAAAATATTATTTTGGGTATTCAGCAGATAACTTTCAAAGAAAACATTCGTTTCTTTCATATACCATTGGTGCAAGTCTGACCAATAAGGAAGATAAACAAGACTCCCCCTACGGTGACTTGTCGACTTCTTTCATACACCTACCATATCTAAGATTCAGCATGAAAAGCAATAAAACAACCACTCTTTCTATATATTGATGATTCAAGTCTGATCATGCTAATATATATATATATATATATATATATATATATATATATATATATATATATATATATATATATAATATTAAGTATCTCTAGCCCTACCTAGAGGATACTACATCACAATCAAACGTTTATTACATTTCAAAGTCAAAAAAAATACTAAAAAGCACAAAGAAAATAGTTATAAAATTTCGCTCACCGCATGCATGTCCTACTCGAAAACCGGGGCAGAACGCGGCTGGCGCCCTTCTAAAAATAAACTGGTGTCGCGTCAAATTGAGTGAGTTCTTCTACACTAACACTAACTTATTCTCCAAGTTTCAATTCGATCGGACTTTTCTGTCGTGATTCGTACCTATAAGAAACGTAACGGACGGACACACACAGAGGAATTCAATCACTAACTTCGATCACTAACTCAGTTTTTTTTCTCGTTACATCTTGAATTACGGTAGTTTACGTCCTTTCTGGGGGTGTTACTTAATACCATTTATAGGACATGGGTTTCAAACTCTAAGTGTGCAACACGATTTTTGCCAATCACAGCATCCATAAAAATGTAAATCCGGTTAGTTTCTCTCTGTTTTTCCAGCATCCTACAGATAAAGGGGTAGTATCTCGCAACCCCGTGGGGGTGGTTTTCAAGCACATCGTCGAACATAGTATAGTTTCTTCTTTCTTTCACGCAACGCAGGTGTTTCGAATTTTTATAGAAGTCACTGTGACTTTTTATAGTTAAATCTTACATAGGGGGTAGTTCTCACACCCTCTGAAGGTTGGCAGTGTAGGATGTTGATGATACGCAAGTTTCTGGTTCTATTTTAAAGTACTACGGAATTTCAGCCAATCATAGCATCCATGAAAATAGAAATCCTGTTGGATTTTACGTTTTTTCTTGTTTTTCTCGTGTCCTTTAAACTTAAGGGTGGTTGTTCTCAACCCTATAGAGGCAGTTTATGAAGATTACGTCGGACCTGATGTAGTTTCTTAACATTTTAACAAAACTTAGACATTTCGAGCTTTTTCAGCAGTCATTGCTGTTTTGGATCGATTTTTTTATATATGGGGCAAGTTTTCGCCCCTCCCTGGGGGTGTGTTTCATATCTATTGTACGTACACTGCTGTTTAATCTTAATTTGTATAATTCGATTGATTAAGGAGTAACAACTATTCTCGTAGCTTAATCTTCTTTTTATCCCATTTCAGAGGTGTTTTTTGGCTCTAGCTAATGATTTTGGGGGTGTACAATTTTTTTGACCCCGGATTCGGATTCAGCGACCGAAAATACATAGGTATACATGGGTCTGGTTCGCTGCTTTGAACTTTTTTTTTTTGTGGGGCTGTGTGATCCGAGGTAGTGCAGCTTTGACCTATTACTTGTCTATCGAGTTATATCTTATCTCGAACCCGCTTGGGAGTAGAAAACCGGGGCAGAACGCGGCTGGCGCCCTTCTAAAAATAAACGGGTGTCGCGTCAAATTGAGTGAGTTCTTCTACACTAACACTAACTTACTCTCCAAGTTTCAATTCGATCGGACTTTTCTGTCGTGGTTCATACCTATAAGCAACGTAACAGACGGACACACTGACAGGAATTCAATCACTAACTTCGATCACTAACTCAGTTTTTTTTCTCTACGAGCGATATTTACGGTTTTAGAAATGTACCGATCAAATACAATATACTCTTCGTTTTCATATTTGAGAGTGTAATAACAAAAAGATCATCGCCGAGCAATAATACCGTGTAAAAATTTATTATTAAAAAAAGTTTTAATACGGACAGAAAAGAACAATGTTAAAGAAGGGCTTTTTTGGCCTATCCGTGATAAAGTGTGGAAACCATCTCTTTTTTATCAATTTTGGGATGCTGAATACGGATCTGTCATCCGAATTGACTAAAAACATCGGGAAAACATTAAAAAACAACCCTTATTTGGGGGTAGCATTGAAATTGATATTAGAACTTGCAACAAAAAGTTATTCTTTAGTGCAGGAAATTCTTTCAAAATAGATTCGTTAGGTAAGTAGAAAAAGAAACAAAAATTTTAAATTCAATCCCGCGCCCTCGTTTTCTTCACCCTTCACCACCCATAAAAATGGTGTAAGTTACAATGTCTAATATAGGTTATTTATTTATTTTTAAAAACCAAAACTCCCCATTAAATGGCAGATTATAATGTGATTACTTCTGAAAACTCTTACACCCATTCCCACCAATTAAGGTGGTGGATTTTATCCGTTTAGAGTTTTTATTGATTTTAATTACCTAATCATCCCTAATCATCCAGTTTGATGTTTTCGTATCGTAATAAGGTAGTTTAGTCAATTCAGATGAATATTTCTCACCCCTGAATATTTCTCACACTTTTGGGGTTGGAGTGTACGGTGGGTGTATCACTATCCAGAAAATATTACTTGTTTTTTATATTCAAAAATTCTTTAATTATTTAAATGACTTTTGGTGAGGAGGGTTGAAAGGGTGAATTTGGTTTTTTACCTTCTTTTAGTAAAAAAAAAAGATGACTTCCACACTTTACCACGGATGGGGCCAAAAAGCTCCTTTTTGAACATTGTTCTGTGATTACGTTTATTTCCAATTTTTGCACATTTTAGACTAGATGTAGGTAGCTTAATGATTCTACAATATTACTATCGCGGGCTCATAGTCCACATAAAAATCGCTGGACCCAATCTAGAATAATGTATAAATAAATATAAAACAATAAACAAACATAAGGGGCGAGATATGCAAAGATCTTCCTAGACCCAAAATGTAACAGGTGCTAGAAAGTGAATGTTCAATCAGCAACTCATTAAAACTAATATCAAAGTAAATAATCTTAATCCACGAAGCATTAAAACTGGATGGGCAAAGGTTACAAATGGGTTTTTGGTACTTTGGACGTTGATCATATAGTGAAAGATATGATAATTCTATGAGTATTTCAGATAATAATCAGCAAGTGATGCTGCATAGTTTAAGAAATCAGATATGTATTAAGTGGCTCGTACCAGAAGTTAATTTAATAAACAAAACAATAGATAACACAGTCCCACAATAAAAATAAAAGTAGAATAATTAAATATCTTACCAGAAAATACTAGTAATTATTTTAACTTTTACATAAATCTTATCACAGATAAGTATAAACATATATCCTTCTATTAAGAGAAATAAAATATGCACGTTATGTGCAATACTTTAATAACTTTCACAATAATGTTATTTTTTCATTTAAACTATTCTCTTCAATGAAACCAAAAATAAATAAATCAAACATCACCTTGTTCAGATGGTCGAAGAGGACTGTCAGGCTTGTTGGCTTGAATTAGCCTGACAGTCGGGAACGAGTAGTTCCAATAAATTCGACACCTTTCGTTCTCGACAACGGACTCGATATTTCCGGGGACGTATAGTGGAGTAAAAAACAGGGGAAAAGTCGCTTCCTTCTCGAGTTTTTTTTTTTTAATCTTAGAACAAACTGAGACATATACCATTTCGTTAAGTAGGTCAATGTTCAATTGAAATCATGAAATACGACATTTTTTAGTGGTCACGGACATCGTTATTTTTAAAAAGGTGTGAAATTTTGTATTTTTTAATCATGTTTTTTTGAACATCTAATGCCATATCTCAAAAACGAATGGAGATATTCACATGAACTTTTTTTTGTTATAAAACACACACTTTAGGCGCTTCTATCTGTGTATAGTATTGTTAATTAAAGCATTTTTAAGCATGTTAAAAACTTAGATAACCTTGAAAGTTCAGAAAATACGCAGTCAAATTTTCACTAAGCTACAAACTTTTTTGTTTTTGGAAATTTTGTATAACATGCTGCGAAGAAAATAAAGCCAAAAGACCAAAAAAGTTTTTGATAGCATAATTCTTATTCTGCCTTTGATAGTTTAGTTACAGTGATTTTTTTGGAGTGCGCGAATTGCAGAAATTGAGTATTAATACGCCCGCGTCCACTGAAATTAACTAGTCTCAGGGCGGTGTACGATCAATGTTATTCATTTTCGTCGAAGGTCAAATTATAAAACGCTGTCCAAGGAATCACTACTTCCACATCCAGATCTTCTATCCAAGTTTCTCACAACGAAAAAAATTTGAATGTGGAAATAATCTTTTATGGAACTTTAACAATAAAATATTTGAAATCGTCTACCCCAAAAACCTATAAAGCGATATGCCACATCGGTAGTGGGGCTGAGGGTGGTGGAAGAGGGGTGGTAGTAGTGGTGGATAAAGTAACAAAAATTTTGTGGCCTTTTGTTCTTGTACACACACTAAATGACAATTTTATTTTTTTCGCCCCCTTGAATAATGGAGTGGGAATTTCTAGTCAATATCTTAAACGGTTCCGGAGTAATAATAATAATAATAACTTTATTGACCATTTTGGGATACAAAATTATGCATATATGGTAAATCAGAAGTTTCAAAAAATATATATATATAAAAGAATATAAAAAATATTTAAAATAGGTACAGTGTGTACATATACACTTAAGTAATAATTACAGTAATATAATAATCAATAAAATAAAATAGAACAAACAAAAATAAAAAATCATTACAAATTGTCCTCAAGATATTCTCTTAGAGAGTAATACGATTTTTCTAACAGCAAGCGTTTCATCGTGCGCACAAAAAAGTTACAGACAGACCGACAGACAGTTTTTTTTTTGCTCAAACTTAAAATCTCGACGTTTCATGACATTCTAAGCCTATTTGGACAATAAAAATTTTCAAAAATATTTTTATCGAAACTATACTTACACTGAATGAGAAAGTAAAATGTGTAACGATATTCTTTCCCTTATTACCACTTGTATTATATTGTAGAACGTATGGCCATTGTGCGAATTGTGCATGGATTATCTGCTAAAAAAATTTAAAATAAAAAAGCAATCTAAGTTTCATTGTAAAATGGAGTGGATTTTATGTGGCGTAGTAATAGAGGAGAACGATAAACAAGCCATGAAAACAGAGTTTCTATCATTGGGGCTGCGGAAATTAAAAGAGACTTAACTTAGGATATTTTTTTCTTTTTTGTTACATAATTTAGGCGAAAATAACACGTTTACTCAATTATTGTGTGGATCTGGGGTAAAAATGCAATGCATGGGAGTTTCGGATAGGGACTCTGACACAGGAAATGACAGATACAAATATTAAGATTGCCACGTTCAAAAAAAAGTGCTTTAAGAAACTGTCTTTTCTATTTAGCTCCAATAATAACGCAAAAAAAGGAAAACTCGATAGTTTACTTTTTATCAAAACACTCCAAAATTATTACTTTTCCTAAACTTCTGCTCATGGAATTTCATTAGCCCCCTAGTTGCGCAACTTTTTTTTCCATTTACTATAATATTATTTTTTACCGTTTCCGAGATCCCAATGCAATGCATTTTTATCCCAGATACTCTATTTAAGATTGTTAATTCCTTTTTGCCTTCAACCTTAGTCCTTAATGCGCCACTGGAAAAAATAAGTTATCCTTAAAAAAATAATAATGAAAAGTTCCGTTATACACAATACATAATCATTATTATTCTTAAGTGCCGCGCGCGTACGCTTCGACAATTCCTCCATACTAAAAAATTCGTAGCTAGCAAACTATTGCTAATAATGAAAATATTTTTTTTAGCTTTTTTAGTCTATTGACTTCATTTTCTTGATAGCATGTTACATACACAAAATTTTCAAAAACAAAAAAGTTCCTCGCTTAGTGAAAATTTGATGGCGTATTTTCTAAATTTTCAGGGTCATCTACGTTTTTGGCATGTTCGCATTATTTATTAGCAATCCTATGTATAGAAAGAAGCGCTTAAGTGTGTGTTTTATAACAAAAAAAAGTTCACATCGATAGCTCAATTCATTTTTGAGATATGGCAATAGATGTACAAAAAAACATGATTTAAAAAAAAATTTACACTTTTTTTAAATAAGAATATCTGTGACCACTAAAAAAGGTCATATTTCATGTTTTTATGTGTAAAATGATGTTGTCGGTAATACCCACTTTGTCTGATCTTGTTCTAAGCTGATAAAAAAAAACGACACAATTTTACCTTTTTTTTTGCTGCCCTAGTAAGGCAGCACTGGTGTTTCGTCTACCCCGTGCGAGTGCCGTAGATGGTAGTATATCACTCGTAATGCCGCGTTATGGCGATGGATGTAGGCCGAAATCGCATATACCGGACATGCGGAAAGCAAATGCATCAGCGATTCCGGCGTCTGAGGGCAGGTCCTGCAGTTGATATCGGAGACCTCTACCACACCCATTACGCGGCTTCGGTAGACCAGTGTATTAATTACACCATCTTGGCAGGCTACAATGAATCACTCGGTCTAAGACTTAAGCCTAGCTGACTTCAAGAAGGCAAATGTCAGCCTAGTCGATAAACCCAGTGTTTCTAAGTTCTTATAGAATACACCATGCATGGGTTTATCGACATGCTGCCTGAACAGATTTTCCTGCTCGGCAGCTTTTATTTGGGCTTTCAGACGATTTGGCTGGAACTCAGTGACTGACTCAGGGTCAGTACCGCGCCGGCCCCCTCGTTTGACATCGAATAGGAGACCAAGTTCATATGTGGCTCTTTTTGCTGCCTTAAATAAGGCAGACCTGCAACATAGCGGGAGATTTAAATCATGTTTGTGATTTAAATCATTTTTTTGATTTAAATCTTTTGAGTTTAAATATTTTCTTTAGTAATGATTTTTGATTTATGATTTAAATCTTCTTAGAAAGTATCTTTGATTTTCTTTAATAAAAATAAAATTTAAATATTTTCAAAAATAATTAAATCTTTTTTAATGATTTGAATCATTTCTTAATATTTAAATACTACAAAAGTTATTTAAGTCACGCAAGAAGTAGTTTAAATCTTTTTCTGCTACCGTCTATATAAATGACCTTTAGCCCAGACGACAGAGAACATTTTATAGTGAAACCCACAAAAATTTGCAAACTGATTAATTTTTTTTTTAATGATTCGTGAAAGTGTATAGAATAATATCCTGAAAAGTTTACATTTCGCTTGGATGTAAAACATAAAAAAAAGTGAAAAAAAATTTTTATTAACCATTTATTCAAAATTTTCATTTAAGTCAGGGTAGGAAAAATAAAAAATACAGGTGTTTCTGAACAAAAAATATTCTAATAAAATTTATCGCTAAAGCCACGGTATTCCTGGAAAAAAATAGTTAAATAACTTTATTACTCTGCGCGGCCAGAACACGGTTAAATGCATACTATGGAACTTCTAATTCTTAGCTGTTCTATCGAGTAAAATAAAGCTTTTTCTCTTTCTGATCACACGTTTTAAACATTTTTGTTAGTAAATAAGAGGATAAATAGTGAGTATGGAGGGAAAATATATAATTATCAACGCATACACAGACACTACACATAGCCGCTGAATCGCTCGCATGAATTTTTACGTGCCTCTACTGTATTGTATTTATTACAGGTACACCTATCCACATTTCAGCTATATCCAATGGATTCTTTATACATTTGTTAATGTATTGGAAAAGTTCCAGAATTTATATCCAAAACAATCAAAGATATTTTCATAGTTATAAGGATAAGTTCGTGAAAATCGCAATTTCTTATCATGATCAGATTGATCATATTTTCAAAAAAATGCATACAAGTAAACGATTTTGTGTTTGAACATTCGAAAAATATACATTTTTTCCGAAATAGTGATATTTTATTTTTTCCAATAGGTCAATTTCTCGACAAGTTACAGCCTCCAATATATATATTTATCAAAAAAAAATCATCAGGCAAGCAAATTAAAATGATTTGAGATGTACTTTTTTTAATCCTCATTACTACAACGTAATAAACCATAATAACCATGAAGTGTACATGTTAGATCACGGTTCACATGAATGACTTTTTAAAAAAGATTTATTTATTTAAAGGGGCCAACGTTGGCTCTTGGAGAAGGAATATAATAATAATTAGAAGTGTTTCATTCTAAGTGAGTTTAATAACTAACTTTATAAAGCATGTCTAGTCGTATTTATAACATACAGAACCTGAGTAAGCAAAATATAGAACAAAGGAAATGCAATTCGACAGTCAGCATAAAATGTGAGAAACAAAGGTGAAATGTAATATCTCTAAGATAAGCGATTAATAAGAGAAGTCGTTATTATGTAATATGATATACCTGTGAAGGTTTGTTGTGGCTAAGTCTTGGTAATAAGCGTATAATTTTATATAACACATACTTTTCAACAGTTCTCAATGAAGAAAACATTTTTTTAAGGGCTTTTATTTTCTTCTATACTGTTTATTGCGACGATTGAGTTCGGGCGTGATAATATATATAAGTATATTTTTCCCATCCATCTTTTGCTCGTATTGTTTAAAACAAAAAAGCATCAGAAAGCTACAATTTCCATCTTTTGAATTAACCAACATTCATACAGATTGAACAAATGCTGATTTAGTGACATGTAATTCAGTGCATCGGTGTCACAGTCATGCGTATTCAAGCGCGTACACGCATGGATCTCGCTCAGTGTTATAATATTACACTTGACTATTTTTTCCTGGAAAACCGTGGCTTTAACGATAGATTTTGTCATTTTTTTTTTTAAATATCTTCCCCCGCTCATCAATTTTAAAACACATTTTCTCAAATCATTTAGATCATACCTCATTGATTTAAAACAGCAAAAATAGTAAAAAAAAATACTTAAATCGTTTGCAAAATGATTTTAGGTATTATAAAAGATTTAAATCTCAAAAAGATTTATAATTTTGATACTTCTTTATAGACAAAAGCATTTTTGATTTAAATTATTTGATAACAAGTAAAGTATCTTTGATCTTTTATTTAAATCTTTTTTCAAATGATTCGTTGCAGCTCTGAAATAAGGCATTGAAAAAAAAATATACTGAGTCAATGGTATGCAAAAATGTCTCTGGACATCTGATATCAATTTTAATAGACATGTTTGCTCACAAAAGCATATGAATACGGGATATGTGGAAGAGTTGGCACAATTTTCAAACATTAATTTTTAAAATTTTTATTTTTGAAAATTAAACAAAATTAAAAACACAGTAATATACCTTCACATATTGGACTACTTCTTACAAATATTAGTTAAATTTACATGGTAAATACCGGTATAGAAAAATATTTTCTAGTGCCATGTATTTGTCCCAAATATTCCTCTTACGAGGGAGAGATTTGGGACAGGTAATTAAATCTTCACAAAGATATGGACAAATATTTTATTATTACAAAAAATAACAAACAACGAGAAAGAATAAAATTAATTCAAAAATCTGACAAATGCTCAGAAGAAAAACAAAAATATATTGCAACAAACAATAAAAAAATTTTTGCTGATGCAAATCTCTAATATTGCCAAAATATTTACGTAGAAATTCGGGATCTTCTTGACCCCATCAGGTCAGGGTGATGGTCGATCCAAGGTCAAATTCGGAGAAAACCTTTTAAGCGCAGAAAACCACCATTTTTATATGTTTTTGGGGTAACTAAATTCCAACTCCTGGTCTGTTTGACCCATCAGGTCAGGCTCAAGGTCATTCCAAGGTCAAATTGGGAAAAACATTTAGGCTAAAAAACCACGATTCTTATACGTTTTTGGGGTTGCTGAATCCGAATCCGAGGTCTGTTCAACCCTATCAGGTCAAGGTCATTCCAAGATCAACTTTTGTTTATCAAATGGAAACGCGTTTTTGACCACGGATTCTGAAAGAGCGGGATGTTTTACGTTCGCATATGATTTGACCTATGATCAAAGTGACGTTTGGTCATCAGAAGGTCGAATCACTCTCTCAAATTAATTTATCTAAGATCAAAGATGATTCGTATTGAGAAATCTCAGTTACAGATCTTTATCGAGCATGGTTTAGACTCGTGATATTTCTCTTAGGGAGGTTGGAGAACCAAGACAGCAGACACCTATATCCACACGCAAGCAACGAGTGGCGTCTTCCAATCCTCTGGGAAAAACGAAACGTCTATCATATACTGACTGCCCAAACATCTCGGTGATAGGGACTGATAAAGTTGCTGGAGCATCACTGATGAGGCCAACATCAGTATCTTCCGACTTTGACGAGGAAAAAATCAACTCATCGTCGGACACACTATGGCTTGATCCTCACGCCCTAACGCCCCACTGCAGAGCAGTACGCCTTTACTGGCTTCATTATCTCGAAGGATCGAAAAATGGATCATTCTACACATCCTCGATTAAGGCAGTTGTCACCATTTTGAGCATCCTCTGAGAAGCAGGATTTTTAATTTTAATAACAGGATCAGAGGATTCCCACAGAAATTAAACGTATCGCTTGGATACTGATGTTGGCCTCATCAGTGATGCTCCAGCAACTTCATCAGTCCCTATCACCGAGATGTTTGGGCAGTCAGTATATGACAGACGTTTCGTTTTTCCCAGAGGATTGGAAGACGCCACTCGTTGGTTGCGTATGGATATAGGCGTCTGCTGTCTTGGTTCTCCAATCCCCCTCGGAGAAATTCACGAGGCTAAACCATGCTCGATAAAGATTTGTAACTGAGATTTCTCAATACGAATCATCTTTGATCTTAGATAAATTAATTTGAGAGAGTGATTCGACCTTCTGATGACCAAACGTCACTTTGATCATAGGTCAAACCATATGCGAACGTAAAACATCCCGCTCTTTCAGAATCCGTGGTCAAAAACGCATTTCCATTTGATAAACAAAAGTTGACCTTGGAATGACCTTGACCTGATGGGGTTGAACAGACCTCGGATTCGGATTCAGCAACCCCAAAAACGTATAAGAATTGTGGTTTTTTAGCTTAAATGTTTTTCCCAATTTGACCTTGGAGTGACCTTGACCCTGACCTGATGGGTCAAACAGACCAGGAGTTGGGATTTAGTTACCCCAAAATCGTATAAATATGGTGGTTTCCTGCGCTTAAAAGATTTTTTCCCAATTTGACCTTGGATTGACCATCACCCTGACCTGATGGGGTCAAGCAGATCCCGAATTCGGATTCAGTGACCCCAAAAACGTACAGAAATCGTGGTTTCCTTCGCTTAATCTTTTTTTCCCCAATTTAACCTTGGATTGACCTTGACCCTGACCTGATGGGGTCAAACAGACCCCGGATTCGGATTCAGCGACCCCAAAAACGTATAGATATGTTGGTCTAGTCTGGTGAACAGACCACTTTTTTTTTTTTTGTGGGGCTGTGTAATATAAGAAAATTAATTCATACATGGAATGGGGCAGATATAGGATGGGCCAACTCTCCCTTAAAATAACGTCCCAACTCTCCCTCCCTGCTCGGTGTCATTAAAAGTGACCAGATTTATTTTTAGGTGGATGTGAATCATGAAATGACCCCAATATTTAATAGCTAAAACGTCGGTCGTTATATGTAAAATAACTCTCCAGCAATACTTGCACCCACAAAGCAATTAATTGGATAATTTGAACAAAAAAAGTTACATTTCAGTACATAAAGCAATTAAAATTACCTGAGATATGAAGTACACAACACACGGGCGAAATACGGCAGTTTATTTACATCTCTCACAAATATACATAACCCGTATGACACACAATATCAGTATAAAAAATAACCAATCGGTATAAAAAGTCACTGTCCCACTCCCATGGTACCAACTCTCCCACATCTCCCCTACTAGTGGCTCTACTGATAGTGACAGTAAGTGTTTATAATAAACTGACCATATTAACTTTGAATATTACAGAATTCCCTAAAAAAAAAGGTACAGGGTAAGATATATTCTGCCACACTTGCATAAAAATTATTCCGCACTGACCTAGAGCCAGCCAACCATGATTTGGACGTCACAGAGATAAAATTTCCGAGCTTTACTTATACCCTGAAAATTCTGGAGACTATGGCTTGTCTAATGATTTCGTTGACACCCGGTATATTATGTAAAATGTTCTGACAATATCCAATACGTAAATATTGTCCCTACCTAAAGCTCCTTATTTAATTTAATCTTGTGCAAATAGATGTCTATCTTTCCTATCTAAAGTGTATCTAATTGACGACTATTATATAAATATAGGTATTCAGACTAGATAGTTATTCATCTGACAATAAACTTCACAATGTTCACAATGCACCGTGTACTAAGCTTTCTGGTTCTTCTAGTGCTCCAAGGTGCCATAGCAGAACAATGCAGTAAGTATACAAATTATTGTTAAAAAAGTTGCACAGGCCATAGCCGGTTAAGATGGGTGAATTTGCCCCCGCATGGATGGTGCTCATTTTTTTTGCTTGATTTTTATCAATATCACTTACAATTTTGCCAAATTTCAGCCCTTGATGTTAAACCGTTTTCGAGTAAAAAAAAAATCGAAAATTTTCAAAAATGATTTTTATCTATTGAACGACATAATCGATTTAAATAAAATTTCAACCAATAATATATACTACCATACTTACTACGCACTACATACATTTTGGTATAATTTTGGGATAGTCTTTTACCATACATAATTTTTCCAAAGCGATCAAATGGGTACTTGGTACTTGAAAAAATAAAAGGACTTTTTAATTTGTTTAAATGATGGTACGCTGATGGTAAAATTGTCATATTTTTTTGTAGCATCTTGAGATAGTTTTCTATAATCTCTAATTTTTGAAATTGGTAGTATCAGTAGAAGGTCCTTAAAAAAATAAAAAAGACATTTTACTTTATTGTTTTAAATTCCCTTTTGACAAAGAAGTTCATTTAAACTTTTTGTAGCTGTTGAAATTAAATGACATTCATTATTTTCCTTAAAAATAATTTATAATGTAAAGAATCAATGCTTTCCGAATTTATTATAAACAATCATCTTTAAACAAAGAAAACATTTGTAAATGTTTATTTTTTTCAAATTTATTCAATTATTTTTCGAATGTGATCAACATGTTGATTTATCTTAATTACAACATTTTTTATGGCAACTTAAATCTGATACATAACTTAAAAATTATGAGAAAAGCTTTTCCATTTCTTCAATTCGTAATTTCTCTGGGTACACTATTACAACTAAACAATTACGGATGGATTTTCTTTATTAACATTTAATTTTTTGCTATACATGTTTGGAAATCAATTTTGTTTTAAATAAATTGGGTGATATTGCACAATTTTTATTTTGTTACAAATATCTTAAAATACATATTTGGGTTACGGTTTTAAGTTTCAATTGAAGCGGAGAAAATTATCTTGAATATGCTTACAGGTACATCTCTAAATGAAATTACAACTATTCAAAGTTGGACAAAAAACGTCATTATTTATTATCTCAAAAATAGCCTATTTTTAACTAATAATACATATACTATCGAAAAAATAACGGAAATGGGACAAGTCTTATAACGTATTTTTGTGACATTGTCAGTTATTTCTCAAAATTCACTGCAAATTTGCAGAAACTAATATGCCCCATATAAGCGATTTAGTTAAAGCTGGAGTTATTGCTAAAGCCGAAGATGGATGATCAATGAGACAAATTGCACTGCGTTATAATATTAACAAAAATTCAGTGTGTAACATTTTAAAAAAGTGGATAATAAACGATAGGATTAACAGAAATCCTGGATCAGGGCGACGAAGGATATCAACTCAACAACAAGATTTGCAATTGGTAAATGCATTAGTAGAAAATCCCTTTTACTCAGTTATTCAGGCTGCTGAACAAACGAATTTTCCTGGATTGAGTAGTACTGGTAGCCGACGAGTAAGAGAATCGGAGCTACGCTGTCATCCCACAGCACAGAAATACTTACTTAAAGCTGAGCATAAAGAAGCTCGACTAGGATTTGCGCTTGAATTGTTAGTGCATGATGTAAATTTTTGGAACAATGTAGTTTGTAAACGAAAAAACTTTCCAGTCAACACACAGCGGTCGTATTCGTGTTTACCGACCTCCGAATACTAGATTCGATGAAAAATATATGTCTAACAATGAAGTTATAAATAGAAATGGTGCAATAACGAAATATTAATAGTTACTTTCTTGTTAAGTTGGATATCCTTTGTCCCCTGATCCAGGATTTATACTTATTGTGCCATTTATTCTTCACTTTTTTAAATTGTTTAACACCAAATTTTTCGCAGTGGAACTTGTCTCATTAACCATCCATCATTTGCTATAGCAATAACTACAGCATTACAATAAAAAAAACCGCTGCCCAAGGAATCACTACTTCCACATCCGGATTTTCTATCCAAGTCACACAACGAAAAAATTTTGTATCTGGAAATAATTGTTTATGGAACTTTAATAATATAACATTTGAAATCCTCTACCCCAAAAACCCATAAAACGATACCCCACATCGGTAGTGGGGTGGGGGTGGTGACAAAGGGTGGGAGTGGGGGGTAGATAAAGTAAAAAATATTTTAAGGTTTCTGGTTCTTGTACATACACTAAATCACATTTTTTTTCATCCCCTTTAATAATTAGGTGGGAGTGGTAATGGGGGTGGCTAATGCCAAAATTTTTTTTTGAGACCTTAGCTTCTCTTGTCTATACTAAATATCAATTTTATGAAGTCTTACCTGCTTGATTTACCTATTTACTCCAAATTTACCCCAATTTACCCCTTCGACGGAACAGGATGAAAATATAATCTAGTTCTAGATCTCGTTAAAGTACATATGTGTACCAAATTTCAAGTCAATATCTCAAACGGTTCGAGAGTAAACGTGCGCACAAAAAAAAATTACAGACCGACAGACAGACCGACAGACAGACAGAAATTTTTTTTTTTGCTCAAACTTGAAATCTCGACGTTTCATGACATTCTAAGCCTATTTGAACAATAAAAATTTTTAAAAATTTTTTTGTCGTTACTATACTTCCACTGGATGTGGAAGTAATAAAATAAAAGTGCTAACTGTTTTATTTCGACTACTCATTACATATTCAAATAGAGGCAGATTTACATTAGAAATAAAGAGTTGTCCTATTTTTTTTTGCTCACGACAGTACAGCATTTTACTTGAAAAACTTCCTGTACTTTTTTCATTTGACTTAAAAGTATCCGAATAATTTGATAAATACTAGCCATGTGCAAGAGCGATAAACCGAGACTTTAGTCGAACAAGAGCACTCAGAAGACTCAATTACATGAGAACGAAGTGGTCTCTATATAGAAGGACGTCTCAGACAAAGAGAAAGACGAATATTGAAATGCAAATACATGCAGAAATTCATTTATGTTTAGTTTTTTTACCTTTTTACACGCGCTGTATTTTCATAACAATAATTTTTTTTTTTTAATTTAAAATAAACTCTCAAAATTAATAAGCCTTCATATTATAATAATTTAACTTTATTAATTGAGTATTTATAATTACTTATCAAATTATTAAATTATTAATTAAGTATTAAATTTGATGATTTTGGATCCACAACGCGTACTTTTATATTTTTAACGTCACTTGAAAATTCATCATGGCCTCTTGTGTTTTGAATATAAGTATAGAGTTTTTTGAGTGTTTATAATTAATTTTAACTACGTTATATCAGCTTGCTAAAAACCTGAAAGTAAAATATCATGCCACACAGTTACAGACAGACATTTGTTGAGGTTAAAATGGACGAATGTCATCTTCAAGCATTGCAGGTTACCTAAAACGAAAGATACATAACATCACTTAATGTAATGTGTGTTACTATAGTACTCTAAATATTTTGAAGTCCTTTAAGTTTCATATAATAACACTTTCAGAAGAGTTAGTTCTCTTAAGAGTATATAGCGATCCCATAGTTTTATAATGACACTATTTAAAGATATGTAGTATTACTAAAATTTATATAATTTTCCATGGGTAATATTACCGGTGTTTATAAGAGAACTACATTCCTTTCGGTCATACTGTTTTGTTAAAATGAGTGAGACATCATTTATGGGGTTTTATTAGAACTTAAAATTTAAGTTATTTTAAGTTGAAGCTGAAATATGCACTTATTTGTAATCCAGTCATTGAAGGTAAAATACGGCGATACTGTATAATTTTGCCAAACAGCACCGATTTCCACAAAAATTTGGATTTAGGTTCTACTTACCCTCTACTTCAAAGTTGACCCTGTGCCAGGGGTTGCTTTTTATTTTTTAGGGGTGAAAACTACCCCTATTCGAAAATAATTTTAGAATTGTAGACTCGAGCGTGTAATCGATTGAAATCTCTTTAAATAAGTTGAATGAACGACAACATTTATGATTTATTAAACAGTTTCCTCCCTAAAAGTCACCCCCTAGAATAGTTATAATTAAAAAAAATCGGCAGCTACTGGAAGCGGCTGGAACCTCCCCACACGGTGGATCCTTATCAGCTGTATTTGGATATTACATCGGAAATCAGAGCACTTAGCAAACAGATAAATTACACGTGACTTTGGAGCCATTTATTTCATCAACAAATATCGAACGAACTGAAGCGGACTACAAGCAATCTGTTAAAACATAACCTCTCATGTTTGTTTATGTTGCATGTTAATCAATTGCCGGATATTATAAGGGTATTAACAGATAACGTTTCGAAGATTTTGTAAAATATTGGATAATGAAAAAAAAATAATAACACAAAATTTAGCCCAAATGACACTCTAACTTCAACAAGTCAATAACATTATGGACTGTTCAAGCAGACTACGCATGCATCAAATTAAAATCTTCCTGCTCGATCAAAAAGGTTGAGCAAGTCGAGCTTCGTCCGAGGCCTTAATTTTGTAATATTCGAACGTTTAAGATTTAGCTCAGTTAGCTCGATTTGCAATGAACGATTATGACGTGTCGCATCAATCAGACGTAATATCCGAACACGGCTATAAACAATTATTACCTTAAAAAAAAAAACAACTAAAATAAGTTTTGACATTGTCAAAAATATTTGGGTTGGTAACCTTTACGAATGTTGATTTTTAGGTTATGAAATATATTTAGGGACATAACATGTTTAAGTTTTTCAAGTTTATTCTCATTTTTAATGTTTGACTACGCATTTTTAGCTTGGAGCCACAGTGACTCCGAGCAGATAGTTAAAAAACTCATGCAAATAATTTTTCTATATAGACCATCTTAGGATGACGTCACGATAAGTCGACCATATTGCCTGAGGGATAACCAAACTTTCTATTCCAATGTAAACAAAGAAGTAATCTCAGTTTTAAATGTGAAATAAAAATAAAACACCATCTTTTTTTGCGACAAGGTGCGATTGTGAGATAAGGTTTATTTTGAATGTAAAAAAGCTTAGAAGAAAGGTAAAGAAATCACTTTCTGGCAGAGTCTATTGAATACTACATACGGATAATATATCACTGAAATCTAGCACTTAGTTATTTAAATGTAAACTTGCCTTGCCCATAACAATGAATACATTTGAGTTTATCTTTCTTGCACAAACTTCTTGCACAAATCCAGCCTCATAATATTTATATGCTTGTAAAGATTTGTATGCCTTTAACTGCTGATCTGCGAAGAAGCTGTGAGTCGACACTAAGTAATTTACCATATTAATTACGGACACACAAGGTAAAATAGACAAATCTGCAGAAAGGTCTCCAGTCTCCACTCCAAGGGTGTATGGGTCAATATTGTCTATTATTTTGATTTTCTCATCGTAGCGACACTTTACATCACCCATAAGGGTTGGATAATATTCACTATATGACATTATTACGAAAACACACACAGTTTCTCAAGAAAATCAGAAAAAAATATACAAAACCACGCAAACTGCGTGTTGTTGTCCCTCAAGCAAAATGTCAAAATTGTCAAAACCATGTGACCTAAAAATGATTGATTAATAAAAAAATAGATTGCTAATTACAGGTTAGATTTCTAACCAACAAAAAGAATCCTATTTTATTACGACAAAGTATTTAGGACTTCATAAACATTACGCTGTACTAGATTTTAGTTGAAAGTACGGGAACCAGGCAGAAATTTTAATAACAGCTACGTAATATTCTTAAATCTTAAAAAATATATATTTTTGAGGTTAGCTGTGACGTCACGTACCATAAGCTATAAATCAACATTCACAAAGGTTACCAACCCAAATATTTTTGACAGATGGCAAAATACGTTTTCTCCTAACAATAATACCAATAATATTTTTTGGATGCTGTCATATGTGCGCATATAACGAATTATTTTTAATTTTTTTAACGGAAACCAAATCGAAAGGGTGCAAGTGTGATATATCGTTGAAATTGGAATTTATACTGCTTTTTAATGGTTCAATTACAAATTCTAAGTAATCATAAAATAAACAACTTGTGCCAAAATGGCACTAAACGTAATCCGATCTCAACCAAAACCTTTTCAGATCTTCTGGAGCACTAAAGAAACCCTCATGTAAAAGTTTCATCCAAATCCGTTTAGTAGCTTCGTAGCTATCGTGCTAACACACAGGCATTAGTTACAAACCACTTTTTTGGGTTTCCGGGACCTCGAAATCGTAAAGATTTGATGTTATCTCAATTTTCGATTTTGGATTAATTGTAGTAACCTCCCACAATTATTGTGGGGAGGTTAATAAACACAACACTATAAAAACTAAGTTCGTAGGCAAGAGCACTTAATAATTTTGATTATTGATACGGGAAACAACTAAACGAAAACATCCGTTCGTTGGTAATGGTTGGTAGGGATGGCCATCTTTTGGAAAAATCATATAACTCTTGGTGGACAGCTTCCCTGCCAGATGTGGCCGGAGTAGTGTTCATGGTGGATCGTATAAGTTTGAGTTGATATATTTTGTTTTATCTTCTGGCCTCGGCCGATTTTTCACTAAATCGGTCGGGGAAGTAAGCTGTCAAATTTTTGGTTTCAATGTTTTTCTGGGGGAATTTGGTTTTTGACAGTTTTCGAAAAAATATTTTAGGTTGGTACCAATGTCTTAAATTATTTTTAAGTTATGTAGCACTATTTTTAGGTTATGTTGCCGGAAGAATTTCCGGCGGGATGGCGGAAGTAGCGGAAATAGTTTTTAAAATATAATGTCACTTTTGAAGTTTTATTGGAAAAAACTCACCGAAAACGTTCCGGTGAGATTGCTTATACTTGTAGGGCTTGTGAGCGGTTCACGAAGGCTTCTCACACCTTCCGTGGGCTTTATGAACGTCGAAAAAACTTGTAATGTCTCGATGCACTTGACACTCAAATTTACTCAGCATACAGTCTGCACGCTTTAACACACTAGTCTATTGAACGTTAGGTTAGACCACTGAGTACAGTAACTATACACACTAGTCTATACAGAGGCGAAGGCTAGCCTTCCCGCCAAAACCAAATTTGTATACTCATCGCCATTTCTTAATTGTTTAACAATCAACCTCACTTTTATCTTGACACTGTTGATGTTTATCGTGTTAAGTTTGGATTTGTGAATTTTTTTTTTCCACTCATTTTGGGATATTAAAAACATTAACCGAGAATTAAAATTCTCATAAATAAAACCTAGTGTACAACTCAATTGAAAATAGGCGCCGATTATAAGCAATTCAAATCGTAATCTTTTTCAATCCAACTCGAAATACACTGTCTTTTCAGTGTATCCTTAAATGGGGATCTGCACATGACGTCATAGCTAACCTCAAAAATATATATTTCTTAAAATTTAGTACTACGTAGCTATTATTAAAATTTCTGCCTGGTTCCCATACTTTCGACCAAAATCTAGTTCAATGTAATGTTTATAAAGTTCTAACTAGTTTGTAATAGATGGCAGGACCAATAAGTTCTCTCATTACTTACGCATAGATAGAAAATTTTACAGGTTCTGTGCATACGTACATACAGTGTTGCATACATTCCCGGCTTCTTGTTTTTGACAAGAGTCCAGTGACATCTGACATTAAGTAGCTAAATTAAAACATTGAAAGAATATATGTAACACTACATGCAGTATTGCACGTGTCGTCACAGCTAACCTCAAAAATATATATTTCTTAAGATTTACAGGTATTACGTAGCTATTATTAAAATTTCTGCCTGGTTCCTGTACTTTCAACCAAAGTCAAGTTCAACGTAATATGTATGAAGTTTTAAATAGTTTGTCACAATAAAATAAGACACTTTTGCAGGTTAGGAATCTAACCTATAATTAGCAGTCTATTTTTATTAATCAACAATATTGAAAAATTATTTGCGTGAAATTTTAAATATTTGCTTGGAGCCAGTATGGCTCCGAGCTAAAAATGCCTATACAAACATTAAATATGAGAATAAACGAAAACACCTTAAAATTTGAGGTTGTGTTAGTTATACGATGCACATGCCCAGGTAATTGTAGGACCTTATTGCTCGCGCCATCTATTAAAGTAAATAGAAACCATGCACTTACGAAGCCATTATTACAATAGGAAAGTGCCGGACCACCTATTTAATACACCGTGGTGTAGACGCAACTGGTACGCAAGGTCACAGAAAACGAGCCATCAAAACTGAAAGGAACCGCCAAAGACTTCGCCTCTGTGCAGTTACTGTATTCTGTGGTTCCACTATAAAATATATTTTACACAAGAAGCGTGTTATTTGGTTTTTAATTTTTTTCACGGAAACCAAAGCTAAAGAGTGCAAGTGTGATATATCGTTGAAATCGGAATTTTTACTGCTTTTCAATGGTTCGATTACAAATTGTAAGTAATCATAAAATAAACAACTTGTTGTGCCAAAACAGCAACAAACGTAATCCGATCTCAACCAAAACCTTTTCAGATCTTCTGGAGCACTAAAGAAACCCTCATGCAAAGTTTCATCCAAATCCGTTTAGTGGCTTCGCCGCTATCGTGCTAACAGACATACACACACACACACACACACACATACACACACACAGACATTTTTCAAAAACAACTTTTTTGGGTTCCTGGGACCTCAAAACGTAAAGATTTGATGTTATCTCAATTTTCGATTTTGGACTAATTGTAGTAACCTCCCACAATTTTATTGTGGGGAGGTTAAAAAATATCTTCAAAATGTTCTTTAGCAACTTGGAATGATGAAATATCACCCATTTGCATGAAAATAAAAATTTTATTTTTATATGGATTTTAATTTTTTTATTAACCTCCCCACAATAAAATTGTGGGAGGTTACTACAATTAGTCCAAATTCGAAAATTGAGATAACATCAAATCTTTACGTTTTGAGGTTCCAGGAACCCAAGAAAGTTGTTGTTGAAAAATGTCTGTGTGTGATGGTGTGTTTGTGTGTGCAAAATTGTGAAAAATTGGGCGATTATGATGATTTAATTGGAGCAAGTGGAGGTGCAAATGTCAAGTTTCAGTCAAAATTTAATACCCTTATATTTTTGGTATTAAGTATTAGCTAGTTTGTGTTACTGTCCTCAGAGAGGGTTAAGGGGAAACGAGTTCTATGTGGCACTGTGCCAATTTGCTGTGATATCTGTATAGAAATGCCAATTTTTGTGCGTGTAAGTAAATTTCACACCTCCTCCTCGTGTGTTCTCTCATATAATTAATAATATCTTTAGTGACTCTCCATTGATTTGCTTAAAAATCGCATTTATTTTTCACGCTGCAAAGAAAATCTTAATTTGATTTCATTAAACAACACTCTAATCGTTTTTGCACCATTCTCTGCGCTGTTACGTCCATCCTAGATCTTTATTTCTTCTTGGTATACTTGGTATCTATTTCGACATATAAAAATTTTCTCCTTATTATATTCACACTTTATGGACATAGTCTTAGAAAAAGAATAATATTTTCTACCCTCATTAAAATTTGACCTTCATATTAATACATTTTATTAAAAAATATGAGTGATAACGCTGTAAAAATTCGAGATTAATTCGTTCTCCCGTATTTGAGTTACAGCGACTTGAACGAAAATATAATTGTCTGTATTATTTTACAAATTTCTCACATTTTTGGCCCTATTTTTTATCTCGACCAATCAAAACAGTCGCAATTTTTTATTTCGTCGACGGATAAGCTTCTAAACACTTCAGTTAAGGTAATATTAGTGTACATCTAAAAAATAAATTGACCGCTGAACTAGTTCACTGTCAGTAAACTATACGATCAGCAGCCTTTGGACGAGAGAGACGAGCGGAGTGAAGAATCGAATCAAATAGACAGATATATCTGATTTACGTGCAAAAGACAGAGACAAAGATGCCGGCAGGCACGGGCCAGTGAACTATACGGTTACCTCGATCAGCAGCTTTTGGACGAGAGAGACGCGCGGAGCAGGGAATTGAATCCAACAGACAAATATATATGATTTCCGTGCAAAAGACAGAGACAAAGATGCCGGCGTGGATTCAGCTGACGTAGGCTGTAGACCCTGCCGGCATCTTTGTCTCTGTCTTTTGCACGGAAATCAGATGTATGTGGCTGTTTGATTCGATTCCCCGCTCCGCGCGTCTCTCTCGTCCAAAAGCTGCTGATTGAGGTAACTGGTAATCGTATAGTTTACCGAAAGTAGAACTAGTTGACCCGCAAGTGACGTAACAGTGAGGACTGTGGTAAGGAGAATTTCTGCTCTGTTTCATAGTACCATGAATGTAAACAACTTGTTTCACATTTTCGGGGACCAGGAAATAAAAATAAAATGATTTTTTTCTTGTAACACTAAGCAGCACACAAGATTACATCTGCTACCGCATTAAAATGGTAGCAGTCGGCCATACCGCGGTTGAGTGAGACAACTTGGGCTATTCGCAGTATCTCCTCTCGTGAGTTTGAACCTCAGCTGCGGCAGATGGTAATGTGTGATAATGCGTGGTGTGATGTTGCCTGTGTGTCTCCTGGTTGAGTGGTGGAATAGCCTATGGCTAAACTCAGCCAGGATTTTAATATAAATAAGGCTATTAAAAAATAGTATTAGCAATAATTCACCTAGTAATTATGTATTATGCTTGTTCTAGTTCCAGAGGACGTTGAAAAGATAACGCTAGATTTAGATCTTCATTTACGTTGGTCTCCCAGCACAAATTGTGAAACTACCTCCTACTTAATTTACGTTCGTATCAAGGGAGATCAGCAGTTCACATTTTATAGCGAATACCCCGACCTGGATGTCTCCTTCCTTCCTGAGTGCGAGTGGTTCCAATTTTTAGTTAGACCATCCACAGAAAGTCAATTAGCCAACTCACCTATTCTTGATGCTTATATTCCAGCGGCTTCAGGTAAGCTTGACACAAGGAAACATATATTTGTGTGTGACTGTACTATTCGTCCATCTAGAAAATATTCTAAAGGTCTATAACGTATTATATTGATTTTAATTAATATTGAAAAAAAATGTTCTACTGCAGATTCGGGAATCTACAGTTAGCAATATTATAAAATGTGTTTCGTGTTTGATTATTTTCCTCGAAAAAGTATTGATTTTCTAATTATTATAGAATTCGGGATTCTCTTCAATATTATTTTCCGCAATTTTATGATAGAAATACCCTAGATTTGAAAGTTTCGTTGTTAATCCTTAAAAATTGTTCACTGAATTAGTAATATGCACTCTTGGTGCAACAAATATTTTGCACGGGAAGAATTTGATACCACAAATAATGGTGTAATTTTCTTGCAGGTTGCCAAATGGATAATGAAACTTCAGGATGAATTATTAGAGGAATTATTTCTACATCATTTTCTGGATACGATATTTTACTACATACTACTTACTTCTGTCATTCGGTAGATACCTACTAAGAAACTGTAATCATAAAAAAATAAATAAATAACAATATAATAATAATATTTATTTCCCATATTTAAATTTTTACAGTTTTTACAATATTTATCCAACACATATACAAATAAATTTAAACTTGGTGTATAATTTTGAAACCTATTTTTTATCAGCAAATATGAAGATAATAGTCTAGGTGCCCGCCTACATAAATTGAAATTTATACATATCTTCCTATAACTTCTTGTATGACTTAATTGCGCCTAGTCTACCATTTCTTTCCTCTGCGAAAATTTTCGTAAACGCGGCTTTCCACCTCCTATTTTTCCGAAAGACGTGCATTTCACGTTGTATGAAAAATTTATAGCTACTGTACTTTTACGAAATGTAATCACAAGAAAACTTGATCAAACGCCCGAGAAAAAAATTGTTCGACAAAAATTTTGGAACATTAAGGTGTCTACCATCCTAAACATGCCGAAATAACGACTTAAAAATTTTGTGATAATCAGCTTTATAAAAATTGGCAGCTACTGGAAACGGTTGAAACCCCCCCACCCAGTGGATTTTTGAAGCCGAAAAGAGCACTAAAAAATATGAACGATCTCATTTAATTATATTTATTAAATTTAATTATTTTTTTTATATTAAAACAGAAAAAAAGTCTTACGTTCGGTGGGATTTGGACCTACGAAATTGAGTGTGAAATTTATAGCCTGCACAACATTAATAGCTCGGGAGGCAGCATTGCATTTTTGATAGTGATTTTAGGCCGCTTAATTTTGTGTGTAATCGATAGTCTAGATATGGCTAGCAATAGACACAAACGTCAGCTGTCAGGATCGTGGTGGACCTGGTCGTGAGAGAACGTCTATTATGTCGAAAAGAAAAAAATTCAAAAATGATTTCAAGTCATTTGAAAATTTGTACAACAAATGTTTACATGACAAAAATAATTTAAAAAAAAGTTAGCTGCGTAGATAATGAGGGATTATACGTCAGCCGCTTATATAAATCTGTATAAAAAAATAATTGATGTAAAATCATTTCAGATTCAATGAAACTTATACAGCTAACTCTTTATATTATTAAAATGATAAAAACAATCGTCAGCTATTCTTTCAATGAGGGTAAGACCGTCAGCTGAGGGATTATAAGTGCTGAGCGAGCTTTTAATTTGAGTATGGTGCAATTCAATGTATGATCTAACTGACGATGTTTCCGCCTTTATATCAATAGCCGACGTACATTTTTTTCATTTAATATCTCTGATTAAAGAACTTATATCTAGATACATAACAGGCTATCTTTTCACTATATACCTTGTTTGCTCCTAACATAGTCACATTATATGTCCATTAAAATGGATAGATGAACATCACATCCCATAGGCAACAGTGGCTTTGTGTGTGTAGAAAATGTGTAGAATGGTAAATATTTTCATTAAAATGAATTATTGCAATTCCTGCATTACCGGCTCTTTATATAACGTGATGTAGGCATACGATATTACAGTAAGATAAAACAGTAAGATAAATATGTATTGAAAGGATATTAAAATTTAATTGCTATTTACTTTATAACTGTAAACTGAAATTCATCATGTTACGACTATGGAACGATCGATTTTCTTCTTTTCTAAACTACTTTCTGCAAACGGCACAGCACTTCACTATTTATTTGCACAAAATATATTGTCACTAAACTGTGTAAATATGAATAGAGAATATTATTTAGGTATTAAGCAAATCACAACTTAAAATAAAATTACTTTTTCACCAGTTTTTGGTCGGAGAACACGAAAAACATTTATTGGCATTAATGGCCGAACTGTCAACTGAGATTATGATAATCGAACTGAAGACGATCGTGTACGAGTGGCCGCGAATACGCCGATGGGCCAATCAGCAACTTATGGGAAGAAGTGCCTTAGAATGGGAGTCTTTCGGGATCATAAAATTCATGCCATTATGTATTTAGATATAAGTTCTTTAATCGGAGTTTAATATATTGTTTAAATAATCATTTCTAGAAACTTCAAGTGACTTGGAATCAATTTGAAATAAAAATGTATGGTTTCAATTACAATGGTAATATACACTAATGCTGGAAAATAAACAACTTTAAAAAATATATTTTTCCATTTTATTTTCCTGTACGTTAAATTTGCACAGACCTTGACAAATTGTGACAGTAACTATGTGCGCATTTCTACGTAAATTTCCTGCGCCCTTACTTATGACCGTTAGGGCTCTTTAGGATCTATTTAAGTAGAAGAATTCGGGGGGATCCATTTGTCTAGCCACTGAACAACTTGCATTGGCGGGTAGAGTTCGCACATCCAAGTTGGCGCACGTGAAATCGCCATTTTTTTGGAGCATTTGTAGACTTGCCGAGTTTTATTTTCAGTCGCAGTTGCCAAGCCGTGCGAAGAGGACATGTAGGTAAGTATGCAGTTTTTTCAGCTTACCATGTTTATATAAAATAAATTTGAGTATTGCTATATTTAAAAACGCATATCTTCTTCCTTCATTTCATATTTATTTCTAATCAAAGACAAGAACTTAAGATCTTTGAAAGAGGAAGCCGTCACTTTCTTGAAACTTGTTTTAAACCAGAACAAGGAGACTACAGAACACGTGCTGAAGTCTTACTAATGCTATTGGGTGGAACTCACTGGCAGAAGCCAGGAGTTTTTCAAAAAGCAAGATGGATGTCAACAATAATCTATGCAGCAAAAATGTGCCCATTTAGCGAGTACCTCGGTTATGAGCTAAAAAAGGTTGATAAATTGCGGCAAATCTGTCTTTTCAATACTCTGGTTTACATTAAATGCTAGTTGAACGCTCCTAAAGTAGCAGATGCCCCATGAGTGATTTACAGCTATGGAACTGCTTAAACAGTTACAAAACTAAAGCAGTTTAGGCCGCACTAATAAGTTTCAATCGACACTTATGGTATTTGAAAGAGGAGACAGTACCGGTATCACTCTTTTCAAATAAGATATCTGACAGTAAAAAAAGCCTAAAGAATCCCAACTACATTCATTTAATTAGAGAAAATATATTTTTCAAAAGGAATTGCTTTTCTTAATTTCGGCGTTTTTTTACATAAATTTAAAAGTGTAGCCCCCAGGGGCAAACTTTCTCCTAAACCTGCAGGTTTCAAACCTCATATCGTTTCATTAGGAACCAAAGGGAATCAGAAAAATCCTGGGGAGCAACAATTTAAGAAAAAACAAAATTTTTTTTTGAGACACCCTGCACATTATGTATGCTATGAAAACTAGATTAAAACCATAAATTTTAGTTTAAATTGATTTCAAGTCACTTGAACTTTTTAGAAATTACTATTTAAACAATATATTAAATGTAAATGTAGCTATTGATATAAAGAGAGAAAGATCGTCAGTTAGATCATACAGTAGATTGCATCATACTCAGATTAAAGGCTCGCTCAGCACTTATAATCCCTCAGCTGACGGTCTTACCCTCATTGAAAGAATAGCTGACGATTGTTTTTATCATTTTAATAATATAAAGAGTTACCTGTATAAGTTTCATCGAACCTGAAATGATTTTACATCAATTATTTTTTTATGCAGATTTATATAAGCGGCTGACGGATAATCCCTCATTATCTACGCAGCTAACTTTTTTTTAAATTATTATTATCATGTAAAAATTTGTTGTACAAATTTTCAAACGACTTGAAATCATTTTTGAATTATTTTTTTTTCTTCGACATAATAGACGTTCTCTCACGACCAGGTCCACCACGATCCTGACAGCTGACGCTTGTTTCTATTGCTAGCCATATCTAGACTATCGATTACACACAAAATTAAGCGGCGTAAAATCACTATCAAAAATGCAACGCTGCCTCCCGGGCTATTATATTTAAGGAGAAAATTGTGTCACTTTCGACATTTATGTAAAGAATTCGACTAAATATTTATAATCTGCGATCTCGAAAACTCCTAGATGTCGATTTTCATACGAATCAGACCATAAATTACAAAACTTATCCGCCATTTTGACGCCACCATTTTGAATTGTTAAACTTAGACTGGATAATTGTAATCTGCAACCTCGATAACCCACAGATACCGATTTTCAGCCGAATCCGACGAAAGTAGATAAAACCTAGCCGACATGTTGACGCCGTCAATTTTTGATCACATATTTGTTTTCTACTTTCTTTTGATACCCATATCAAGGGGGTTGTAAAGAAAGTCATAATCCGCCATCTTGGGGTGGCGGCCATTTTGAACATATTATAATATTGAGTACACTATATTAGTCGGAGAGCCGGCCGTCAAATATCCTATGAATAAGATACATGAAAAACTTTGTGTGAGTGATTAATACTACCACAGACCTAAAGGGAGCCACCTTTTATACAAGCTAATTTTGCCTGCGTCATGGAATTTTGACCTCACTTCCGGTTACGATTTTTAATGTTTTCTTAAGTCATCAATAGGCCCCTGAGGTGAAGTTTTTGCCCCACCGGACCGCAAGACATCTACCCCCCCATTTTCGAGGACGGGGAACACGATGGTGACAATGTTTTCCGACCTAGTGTCCAACCGCTACACCTAAATCGAAAAAACCTTTTTCCGATTTTCCGGTGCTACAATTGCGAGGGCTTGCCGGATCGGGTATTTTTGGTCAGTTTGATAAAATAAGTAAATATTGACCACAGGTGACCTAACCCACCCCCGGGGGGAACTACCCACCTCCAATAACTAAATGCCTCGAAAACAGCGGAAATCAGCTGGAAAACGGTATATCCCCATTTTCGAGGGCGAGAAATACGATGGTGATAATATTGCCCGACCTACCCTTCACCAACTATCCCTAAACCTGAATACCATCCCCTTTTCCGATTTTCCGGTGCCAGGCTTGCGAGGGCCTGTCGTACCGGTTTTTTTGTCAGTTAGAATGAAATAGTTAAATATTTGGGATAAATAAATTAAGCCCCACCGTAAGTTGTTAAAAACTTGAGTGCGGGTGTTCTTTGAGTTGTCCTACATATATACATACATATTTATTTATGTATATTGAAATATAATTAATTTTATAATCTGTATATATGTAGTAGTTATTTTAAGTATATTGAATCGAAGTTAAGTAGGGTCAGATGGCACAGAAATGTAAATTTTTACCTGAAAGTACTGGTTTCCATAGTTTTGATTTTGGTTAGTAATGGTTTTTTTTTTATCGTACTATAATTTGTCCAGTGTCAATGAAGTTTTCTAGGTAGTTTTCTAGTAAATCTATTATCCATGCCTTTATAAATGTTTTCAGGGTTGATTTGTTTTTAATTTGTTTTAGTTGCTCTTGGGCTATCGTATATAATCTAGGGGCTAGATATGAGAATGATTTTGTTCCAATTGTTTTCTGCGCTCTAGGGATATGTATTGATGTCTTATTTCGAGTTTCGTAGTCATGTCTCTGTTCGGTAATTGGGGAGTTATATTTTATTTGGTATTTTAGCAGGCTTTGGCAATATAGTTGACGAATATTTAGTATTTTATACTGTCTGAACAGTTGTTTACTCGAAAAGGTTATGGGTTTTTTAAACATTATTTTTATTATCCTTTTATGGCATTTAATTAATGGATCTAAGTTTGTTTTATTTACTCCACCCCATCCGATTATGCCGTATTTAAGAATTGATTCTACAAGGCCGTAGTATATTATTAACCGTTGTTTATCGTCAAGGATTGTACTGACTTGTTTAAATGTATAATAGAGCCACCTCAGTTTTTTACATAAGCATTCTATTTGGAAGTTCCACTTTAGATGTGCATCAAGTATAATACCTAAGTATTTCACTTGTGTTGCCTGTTCAACTTCAGTATTAGTATTTTCAATTGTTATCTTGGTGTATGGTGGAAGGCTGTTTTTATATGAGCAAAAGGGTAGATATTTGGTTTTTGTTATGTTCATGGTGAGTAAATGTTGGTCAAACCAATTTTTTATAATCTTTATGTTTTTGGATACTTTTGACCTAACCTCGTCCCACGTTTCTCCATCAAAGAGGACGACGGTGTCGTCCGCAAAAGAAATTATTTCTCCGTTAATTTTTAATTTTAGCAAGTCGTTTAAATATATATTGAATAGGACCGGTGCGAGGACTGTTCCCTGTGGTAGTCCGTATGTGACAATTCTCGAGGTGCTCTCATGATTGTCTATGTTGACTTTCTGTGTCCTGTTACTAAGGTAATCTTTTAAAACTGCATATATCTTTCCTCTGAAACCTAAGTCATAGAGTTTTTTTAGCATTAAAGGGTGGCTAATAGTGTCGAATGCCTTCGCTAGGTCTATAAAAACACATAACGATGGTCTTCCTTTATCTACCAAGTTATAGATTTTTCCTGTTACGTGCGCAATTGCATCGTCTGTTGATGTTTTTTCTCTAAAGCCATATTGTTTTTTTGACAGAATATTGAATTTATTTAAAAAGCTATTGATCCTTTTTTTTAATGCTTTCTCAAATAGTTTTGATAAATTAGATAGTAACGAGATAGGTCGATAGTTTTTTGTTTCTAATTTATTTCCACTCTTGTACAGAGGTTTTATTTTAGCGATTTTAAAGTGTTGTGGGCAGATACCGGTTTCAAAGATTACATTTATATGATGTGCCATTAACGGAGCGATAATTTCACTTGCGCTATTGATTAGTTCAACGGTTACTTCGTCAAAGCCCGGGGCTTTTTTGTTTTTTAACTCCGATATATATATTTTTATTTCGTCGCTATTTACATTGCTTAAGAAAAAGCTCCTCTATGACATCGTATTTTCAAATTGGGTATCAGGTGGTATTATATCTTTTGCCAGTTTCTCTCCCACTTCGGAGAAAAAGTTTACAAACTCATTGCAAATTTTTGTTTTGTCGTTTGTCCTTTGTCCAGTTTTTTGAATAGTAATTTCTGTAATGTTTGCGCTATTTTTTTGTGGTTTTACTATATTATTTATTGTATTCCAAATTACTTTAGAATTATTTGGGCATGATTTTGTTTGATTTTGAAAGTATGCTCTCTTTGCTTCTTTAATTAAATAATTTATGTTATTTCTACTATTTATATATTGTTGTTTTATTTGTCTGTTGTTTGGGTTATTTATTGTTCTTTGATATAATTCATCTCGTTGTTTGATTGTATTTGCTAATCTTGTAGAGATCCATTCCTTTTTATTATAATTGGTATAATTTTTTTTGAGGCTTTTTCTTTTTCTATATTTATATTTCTTATTAATATATTACTTAAGATTTCGGGATGTATAGTGGCTATCCCAATTTTGTAGTTTTAAGTTGTTTGTAAAAAATTTTTTGTCTATAATTATTTTATGTTTACTTCTCTTTGTGTAGTCAAATTTGTTGACGTCTGTGAGGAGTAATTTTAGGATTATGCTGTAATAGTCAGTATAGTTTGTTTTTAGTACTATTGGGGTTAGAAGATCATCTGTTGCACTTCCTTTATAAAAAATGTGGTCTATACAAGACTCGTTTTCATTTGTTACCCTTGTGGGGCAGTTTATGAGTGATTTATAACCATAGTGGTATAAGATGTCTTTATATTCATTTGTTATTTCATCGCTATCTAGAATATTTATTTACCACCTACCATTTCTCGGATCGGGTTTTTTTTGGTCAATTTGAATAAAATGAGTAAATACTGACTACAGGTGATCTAACCCACCCCCGGGGGTTGAAACTACCTCCAAAGTAATTGTTTATGGAACTTTAATAACCTAATATTTGACATCGTCGACCTCAGCAACACATAAAACGATATCTCACATCGGTAGTGGGGATTGGGGTGGTGCGGGAATTTAAAAAAATTGTTGAAGCCTTTGGTTCTTATACACACACGAAATCACAATTCAATTTTTTTTCACTCCTGTAGTCAATATTTACTTATTTTATTCAAATTGTCCAAGCAGTTGGACTCTAGGTCGAAAAATATTGTCACCATCGTATTCCCCGCCTTCGAAAACGGGAGTATACTGCTTTCCAGCTGATTTTCGTTGTTTTCGTGGCATTTAGTTATTGGGGGTGAGGGTAGATTCAACCCCCGGGGGTGGGTTAGATCACCTGTGGTAAATATTTCATTTTAACTGACAAAAAAAACCGATACCACAGGCCCTCGCAAGCCTGACACCGGAAAATCGGAAAGGGGGGTGGTATTCAGGTTTAGGGGTAGTGGGTGAAGGGTAGGTCGGGAAATATTATCACCATCGTATTCCTCGCCCTCCAAAATGGGGATAAACCGTTTCCAGCTGATTTTCGCTGTTTTCGTGGCATTTAGTTATTGGGGGTGGGGGTAGTTTCAACCCCCGGGGATGTTTTAATATGTGTGGTGAATATATACTTATTTTATTCAAACTGACCAAAAAAATAAACCGATCCGACAAGCCCTCGCAAGCGTAGCACCGGAAAATCGGAAAAAGGGGTGATTTTTTCGATTAGGGGTAGCGGTTGGACGCTAGGTCGGAAAATATTGTCACCATCGTGTTCCCCGCCCTCGAAAACGGAGGGTACATGTCTTGCGGTCCGGTGGGGTAAAAGCTTTACCTCAACGAACTATTGATGACTTAAGAAAACATTAAAAATCGTAACCGGAAGTGAGGTCAAAATTCCATGACGCGGGCAAAATTAGCTTGTATAAAAGGTTGCTCCCTTTAGGCCTCTGGTAGTATTAATCACTCACAAAAAGTTTTTCATGTATCTTATTCATAGAATATTTGACGGCCGGCTCTCCGTCTATATTGTATTGTCATCAGAGCTACACACAATTGCCAAGTTTCGTGATAATACAATAATTAGAAGTAGGAGAAATTCAGTTCCTTAGACCTTATTACTTACATACATACGTACATTTAGTATCGGAGAGTGTTTGTTTTAGGATGGCAATAAGAGCAAGCAATCGTGTACATGCTTCTCTTGATGGGCATGTCACTGTTTACCTCTGCTAGAGTACTGGTAGACGTCTTTATTGTGGGCGGTCGGTTAAATCGTTGAAACTAGTGCAATACCAAAACAAACGCTTTCTGATTCTGTGGATAGTTAGTTACAGGTCGACCTAATAAAGCGTGATAAAAATAAAAGATAGGACTGCGCTAAAAAAATACTCTTAAGAAAATTAATTTATCTGTTTTGTCTCTAAAATAAGTTTAGCTAGTTGTAGAAATACTTTACAAGCTTGGCCCTGGCATATAACCATTTAAAGAACTTATATTTAGATATTAAGGGACAGTTTCTATTAACGCCAGAAAGATACAGTTTTATTAATTTATAATTTTTATTTATATTTAAGTTACAGGTTGTCATTTTAGTACTACTATAAGCAACATACAGAGTGTTTCACAAGAAAACGGACATGGCTTAATGGACACCGAAGGTAATAGGAATCAATAATAGAAAAACCTAGTTGGGCCTTCATTGCTGAAATATAGGAAGTTTTATGTATTTTTTCCAAAATGCATTTTGGTTGTTACTTTGTAAATTATTGGAATAAAAAGGTCATATTTGAAACATGTAATACATTAGTGATCCAAGTATGGCTAACATATGCAATAATATATCAGATCTTTGTATACAAGATCTCACTAATCTCTTCTGGCGAAAAAAGCGAGCCCTCTGCTCGCGGTGGCTTTCTCTGATACAGCTACTTTGGATGAATTAATATACAATCAGTGCTCCACAGAACTCTTCTTGATGTTAGTCAATATTCACCTAAAATAGAATTTCCCAATTTGACAACTTTACCTTCCCTTAATAAAAACATTTATCACTATACAGGGTGTTTGGTAGAGGGTGTGCCAAAAAGGAATGGTGGATAGGTGGGTCCATTTAGAAATTAGTTAGTCCCAATGACCTATATCCAAAGTATCATCGTTTTTGAGATATTATTTTTTTTTTAAATTCCCCTCAAATCAGCCTTTTGGCGTGTATAACAATTTTTTTATGGTTGTAACAGTTCAAAATAATTTTTATTATTTTCTGCAATGTATCTGTGTTCTAACAAAATCATGTGGGATGCTGAAAATTGAAGAAAAAAATTATTATGAGCTAACAGAGTCCCCAGAATTGGTAGAAAGGATCATAAAGTTCAACTTTCCCTTGCATTTGCAAAGAGACGAAAATCTATCAAGATGTTCAAATGCTTTTAAAAAGTTCTCCCTTTAATTCCCTTTTTAACCATATGCCACATGCAATAAAAACTTTTTAAATAACATGAGAAAATCGGTGGTAATTTGTTTACTAGATTAGGATTCTACTTACAAAATTTTTAATATTTTGCTTAACTAAAATTAGTAATTTTTATTTTATTTGAAATTATATTAATTAATATTGATACTATTGTGAAGTAAGCATTTTAGACCCTAACACTACTTATAAAACATATTTTTCTATCAACTTTAGTAAATGAAGAATGATCAGGCTTCTACTTACAAAATTAGGTTTTATGGTTTAATTTCTTTGACAGTGAGAAGCTAAAGATAATCATAATCACTTTATTAACTTTATTTTGTTTAATTTTCTTAGTGTTGGTTAATTTCATAATAAAATTGTTTTCGTTATTTTGTTAAACGTATTTCTTGCATCTTTTCGATATCGTAACAATGGCTGCGTACACTAACGAAGAATATGCTGATATTATGATGGCTTATGGCAGAGCCAATGGTGTTGCACGTGAAGCAGAAAGAATTTATGAGGAGCAGCATCCTGGTAGACGAGTACCCAGCCGCAACACATTTTCAAATACCTACCGACGTTTACGGAAGCCAGGCAATTTGAATTTCCGAGAATCCAGAATACACGCAAGACAGTATGCTGCTGCTAACGATAAAAACATACGTGAAGCGTTTGATGAGGATCCAACCAGAAGCATAAGAAATGCAGCTGCAATGTTAGGCGTAAGCATATGGAAAGTGTGGTCAGTTCTTCGTGAAAATGGACGACATGCTTTCCATTACACTCCAATCCAAGGTAATTTTTAGTACATACTTACCTAACCTTTCGAAAAATGTAGATAGTTGTTCCATACAAATCAAAGTTCACAAAAAATATTCATTTATTAATCATTAATTATTTGTTCCAGGTCTCGAGGAAGGTGACGATGAGAGACGCATACAATTTTGCCGTTTTTGTTACATACGGATGTTGATGACAGAAACTTTGTAAAAAGTATTTTTTGGACGGATGAGTCTACATTTACTAGGGAAGAAATCGTAAATTTACACAATTTACACCATTGGGCCACAAAGGGCGAGAATCCACCTGTGATCAGGCCGACCTCATTTCAACGGAAATTCAAAGTGAACGTTTGGGCAGGTGTGATCGGAAGATCCCTTATTGAACCGCACTATTTGCCGGGCAACCTAAATGGTGATAATTACTTGGACTTCTTACAGAATGACCTCCCGGAATTATTGGCTGAAGTGGCGATTTTTCAAGAAGACAGGCCTATTGTTTTTCAAAATGACGGTTGTCCGGCACAGTACAGGGAGCACTTAGACAATGTGTTTCCCAATTCGTGGATTGGTAGAGGTGGCCCTATTCCATGGCCCGCATGGTCCCCAGACCTGACACCTTTTGATTTCCGCGTCTGGGGATAGGCTAAAGAATTTCTTGTGAGTACACAAGACTCACAAGAAATTCACAACCAAAACCAGTTAACTGAAGGAATTAACGACGCTTTCACAACGATGAGAGACGAGATGCGGCTCCGTACAACAACGGTAGAAATCCGAAGAAAATGTGGCGCATGCGAATGGTTTTTTATACCCCAGTTTTTTATACTCCAGACTGTCACAAGTGAGCCCAAACAACTGAATATAAATATTGTTCACCAGAATGTTCAGTGCTTAAGCAATAAACTCGGTCAATTTGAGATTTTCCTTAATAACGTCAATTGTGATATTTTTTGTGTAACAGAACACTGGGCAAAAGAGGAACAGATGTCATCATTGAAAATTGATGGGTATAATTTAAGTAGTAGTTATTGTAGACACTCCTATAAAAATGATGGCGTAGGCATTTATACTAAGATTGGTATTGACAATCAAAATTTAGATTATGTAAAGGATATTTCTCTGGACAAACACTTTGAATGTTCTGCAACAAAATGTAACTTTAATGATCAAACTTTTATTATTTTAACATTATACAGAAGTCCTGATGGTGATCTTGATATATTCTTAAATAAACTAACTTTTGTGATAGATCTTGTGTTAAAAAATCATAAAAAACCTAATTTAGTTATCTGTGGTGATTTCAATATAAACTTTTTACCTCCATCAAAAAAACTAACAGATTTAGTTGATATTTTTAATTCTTACTGTATTAGACCAACTATTAATGAACCAACTAGATTAAATAACTGTATTGACAATATTTGTGTGAATTTGGAAGAAAGCTTGTACACCAGTGATATTTTGCAGAATGGTTATAGTGATCATTCCTCTCAAATACTGGTTGTTACACTAACAATGGATAAAATAAATAAATCTACAATTAAATATAGACAGTTAGATAATCCTGACAATATAAATTATTTTTGTTCATTACTTGCACATGAGAACTGGCTGGGCTTAAATAGTGACATCAATTCAAATGCAAAATTTGATTTATTTCTTGATACATTCCTTTATTATTTCGATCTAGCTTTTCCACTTAAAACTAAAACAATAAAAAGTTTTGATGTCAAGAATAAGAGTAATAAATGGATGACGAAATGTCTTAAAATCTCGTCTCAGAAATTAAAAGATATGTACCATGAATCTCTGACACAGAATGATAACGCAAATCTTAATTTGTACTACAAAAAGTATAAAATACTTTATAGGCAACTGATAAAGAAGTCAAAATTACTTTACAACAATGATTTGATAGCAAACTCAAAAAACAAATCTAAAACAGTTTGGAATATTATAAATCCCAAGAAAGAAATCAATCAAAAAGTTGTAAAGTTAAATATAGGCAATGAACTAATAACTGATCAAGATAAAGTTAGTAATCACTTCAATAACTACTTCAATAATATTCCCAATGAATTGCTGAAAGATAGAGTAATTAACAATACAACTATAGAACATATAGATCTTAATGCACAATCTTTTTATTTGGAACCGGCAACTTACTTAGAAGTACTGGATATTATTAAAAATTTAAAAAATTCGAATTCAGCAGGATATGACAAAATCAGCGTAAATTTACTTAAAAAACGTATGAATCAAATAGCTTTACCATTAACCAATATATTGAATACGTCTATAAGTGATGGAATAAGCTAAAATTAGCCAAAATAAAGCCTTTGTTGAAATCGGGAAATGAGAACTCAATGGATAACTACAGACCCATAAGTATATTGAGTAGTTTTTCTAAAATATTGGAAAAATATATTGCTGGGAAATTGATTGCCTTTTTGGATAAATGTAACTTACTCAATAAAAACCAATTCGGCTTTCGTAAAGGTCTTTCAACTACTAGTGCTATTACTAAATTTCTAACTGTCCTTTATAATAATCTAGATGACAAAAACAAATGCATTGGCATTTTTTTGGACCTGAGTAAGCTTTTGACCTGGTGTGTCATCAGCGTCTTATAAATAAACTTGAATTGTATGGCATTAGAGGCAAACCGTTAGATTGGCTCAAATCTTACCTTCAAGGCAGAAAACACTATGTAGAAATCAATAACAGGTCATCCAATGTACTAGATAATTTGTTCGGTGTTCCACAAGGATCGGTATTGGGGCCTTTATTGTACATAATTTATGTACATAATTTTAATATAACACATTCTATAATGTTTGCAAATGATACATCTATTCTTGTTACTGACATCAAAATAGAAAATACTGTGAAGGAAGCAAATTTGCAGATGCAAGAGGCACATAAATGGTTGAATAATAACATGCTTATCTTAAACAATAAAAAATCTACCTTTATTAGATTTAATCCTTCAAAAAATAATTTCAACCATAGTTACTTAATTAAAACAAAAGACGGCTCTATCAAACAAGATAAATCTGTAAAATTTCTTGGTTTACATTATCTGAAAATTGCTCATGGACAGTTCACATAGATTTTATTGGTAAAAAAGTCGCTCCTATTTGTTATTGTATTAACCAGTTGCGTGAAGTAGTCAGGAGACCCGTTTTAATAACATATTATTACGCACAATTCCATTCTGTAATATCATATGGTATCTTGGCTCGGGGCTCTTCAACAGAAAGTGTGCGTATTTTTAAACTGCAGAAAAGAGCAATACGTTTTATTATAGAGACAAATAGAAGAGCAAGCTGTAGAGAGATTTTTAAACTACTAAATATATTACCATTGCCATGTATATTTATTTTACACCTACTCATATATGCCAGAAATCAATTAAATAATTTACACACGTTGACTTCTAACCATTCGTATAACACTAGGAATGGATTAATGCTTGAGGTACCAAGACACAAGTCATCATTATTTGAAAAAAGCCCACAATACTTGGCAATAAAAATGTATAATAAATTACCAGATTCATTTAAAATACTCGATACTAAAAGTTTTAAAGTTCTTATAAAAAAAATGTTATTATTCTGTAAATGAATACTTAAGTGATGAGCTGTGATTTATTTACACTTGTTTATCTTTTTTTTTTCTTTTTGTGTATTCTGTGTTTTATGTTGTTTTATATGGAGTGCGTACTTGTGTTTACAATACGTGTTTAGTAATTTTAATTGTTATATTCCATTTATTGTTTGTATGTTCTTACTTATTCATTTTGTTTTGTATTTTATTTTGACCTATCCTATATCATGTTATATGATCGACTGGATTAATAAAGTGTTATTATTATTATTATTAATGGGGGGGGGCGCAATTTGAGCAAAATTAATGAATAAAAAATTTATAAAAAATTTTTTGTTTGTTTTTACTTTATTTTCCCCTAATGTAATAAATTACCACCAACTTTCTCATGTTATTTAAAAAGTTTTTATTACATGTGGCATACGGTTAAAAACGGCATTAAAGGAGAAGTTTTTGAATCTTGATAGCTTTTCGTTTCTTTGCAAATGCAAGGGAAAGTTGAACTTTATGATCCTTTCTACCAATTCTGTGGAGCCTGTTAGCTCATAATAATTTTTGTTCTTTAATTTTCAGCGTCCTATATGATTTTGTTAGAACACAGACACATTGCAGAAAATAATAAAAATTATTTTAAACTGTTACAACCATAAAAAAATTGTTATAAACGCTAAAAAGCTGATTTGAGAAAAATTTTCAAAAAAAAAAATAATAATATCTCAAAAACGGTGATACTTTGGATAGAGGTCATTGGGGCTAACTTGTAAATGGCCCCACCTATCAACCATTCGTGTTTGGCACACCCTCTACCAAACACCCTGTATACTTGATGTTTATAAAGGAAACCTCTCAGTTTTTACTGATGGCTCTAAAAGTGATTTAGCGGGATGTGCCTTTTATATCCCTGACCTTGAAAGTTTTCATTTGTCAGTTACTTATCTTGACTTGTGATATTTATTCCTAATATGCCTTTGTTTATATAGTCTTTGTGGTTTAACCCACTGTCCGCGCCGCGGTCCAGTCTATGTGTAACCTTGAGCTGCCCTGATGGACCCTGAGCGTGAAATGTGTCTATCCTTTTTACTTTCTTCTCTTTTCCCGATCTGTGCAACTAGCTGATGGAACACACTCAAGGCCAAAAATTGGGGGAAAAAAATTAGTGATCCTAAATAAACATATGTATGACAAAAACAACTATATGCCCGAATTTGGAAGATAATTATTTTTGTTATTATTCCGTTAATTTGCAAATCAATAACCAAAATAAATGTTGGCAAAATATATAAAACACCCTGTATTTCAGCAACAAGGGCCCAACTAGCTTATTTATGGGCGATTCTGAGTACCCTCGGTGTGCTATATCTGCCATTAAACCACGCCCGCTTTCTCGTGAAACACCCTGTATAACAAAATAGCAAAAATAGAGTAGAAGTGTTTCTTCAATGAGTTCACCCACCACCATATGTAATATAACCAGCCCTTTATCCCTGACGTCCTGAAATGACCTGCGAGGGAGAAGCTAGACCCACAAGATTAATTATTGGCAACCTGCAAGATAAATAAAAAATTATTTATGATATCAAATGTTTCGCATGGAAAATATTTGTTGTCCAAGAAATTCATATAAAAAATTCAGGAACGTGTGTCGATTATCCCTATGGCTATGGGCTGATAAAGAGTTTTCGAGAAAAATGCACTTTCTTTCGGCAAACAGATTATTTCCTTAGGGAAAATACAGTAATCGTTCCTGCTGACTTATTCCTAGAGATTTTTATACCCAGACAGAATTTGGCTTCACCTGCATTTTAAATGTTTTCATTAGTTCTTGCTTTAGAAAATTTGCTATTTCATTATTATTCGAGAATACAAGAAAACCATCTACTCTACATACATTGCTACAATTAGAACTTTATCCTTAGTCCAGTTGGGTTTCACCTCTGATTTGAGTGCTAATGAATGCTTTAGTCCGGTCAAGTTAGCCCTAAAAACAGGGGTACCCTTGCATAAATTCCCAAGAAGCTGAAAATTTACATGAACGTTAGGGATACCATTATAATGAAGTTGTGAAAAGTCCCCATTGATCCCGTGTGTGCAAAAAATTTTATGCGAGGTCAAAGTTCGCAAAAATGGTTTTTTTGGATTTTTTAGCGAAACGGTTAGTTTTATGATAAAAATAGCTGTAAAAAATTGTAAATCTTTCAATTCTCTACAAAAATAGTCGTTACACTTTTTTTCCTAAAATTCACCCTTTTGGGAAAAAGCCATTCTAACTTTATATTCTCCATAATATGCACACGTTTCCACGCCACCTATGAGGTAGTGTACTTGACGTGTCCTTTTTAATGTGGTTTCCCCGGTAGGCCTACTCCACCGTCTTTTTATTGAAGTTTAATATAATATTAAGTCTTTTTATTCAACTTCTTCTTCATCTTCATCTTCCTGAGTTGACGTAAATTGTTCCAACGATACATCAGTTGTTTCGTCGTTGATGTAAGGATCATCTTCTGTTGGAGATTCAGTATTTGAACACGACTGGCCTTGACAGCTGGTGCATGCTGGAGAACAAAGTAAGCCTACTTTTTTGCAGCCGCATTTCGAATTACACCCCTTTGTACAGTTGCAAAAAATAGTATTAAGGAGCTTTTCTGGTGCCGGTGGAAGTAGAATGTGGATTGGTTCCAATACATTATTAATTAGCTTCCAACCCCATTCTTCTGGGTCCAGTTTATTACCAAGCCACACTTGAACCTGGTAATATACTCGATAAAAATGTTGATGAGCAGAAGCCGAGGTTGGAGGAAGACAAGCTAATTGAACCCTTTTTTTAATTACGTGTAGTTTTGCAAAAGATACGTAACGTAATTTATCTATGGAAGTAATTTTTTTTGGAGCTCCATATACAGAAAGAAGAAAGCGAATTGAGTTGGTGATTAGAGTTTCTGGAGCAGAGTTCATATCTTCAAAAGCTTTTGCACATGTAATTAAATTTTGTTTTTCAAAGAATTTGAAAACTGTTGTTTTACACCTCCGGAACATTGCTGATGTATCACAGCCAGTCATAGCATGTCAAAATAGATTATGATTTTTACATTTAGGATAAGCCGGTAAACTCATATTTGAAAATATTTCTGATGGTTGTTGAGCCTTGCCTGGTTTTAAAAAATAAATGGTATTTTCAATTGGAGTTCGAGCGGTAAGTAATACCAACAGATCAACATCTTCACCAACAACAACATTGACATCAGTTGGATTGAATTGATTTATTGCAGTTTCTATAATGAGTACATCAGCGTCATTGTCAGCTTACTTGACTAATTTTTTTTTTTTTTTTTTTTTTTATTTTACGTTGTCAATATCAATGTTTACATTTTTAAATCAAACATAAATAACTGATTTTTGTGATTTTCTCATTCCAAGCTCACCGAATAAGGACAACGGGTAGGGAGCCAATTCATATTCTTTTCATCTCATATTCTTAGAATTATCATTCAATATTAATGTATTAGTCACGAAGACTAATAGTTTTACTTATAATATACGTCCATAATGTACATAGGCAGCGTAGTCATGCATATTATGGAGAATATAACTTTAGAATGGCTTTTTCTCAAAAAGGTGAATTTTAGGAAAACAGTGTAAGGACCATTGAGAATTGAAAGATCTACAATTTTTGTCTAAGCTATTTTTATCATAAAACTAACCGTTTCGCTAAAAATCCAAAAAACCCATTTTTGCGAACTTTGACCTCGCATAAAATTTTTTGCACAAACGGGATCAATGGGGACTTTTCACAACTTCATTATAATGGTATCCCTAACATTCATGAAAATTTTCAGCTTCTTGGAAATTTATGCAAGGGTGAATGTCTATTTTGACCGGAGTACCTGTGTCTGTAATAACGTTGATAAAAAAGTTGAAAAAAATATTAAAGCAGGAAATGATTTTACATTTCTCCTCCCCCACTTTTAGGAATTTTAGAGTGGCCATATCTCAAAAAATACGTATTTGGCGAAAAAATTCACAAGAGCAAAAACATCTTATTTTGGACCAAAAAAGGTAAGCATATTTTTTTTTTAATTTTTGACCTAATTCCACAAGTTACGCAACCCTTCAATCATTTCCTAATGTAATCTTTTCTTCAACTTTTTTATTAGCGTCATTACAAACCATAAACAGCTTTCTTCAAAAGACAAACTTTATTTTCGGAACCCTTTTGAACAAATTCTTCAGCTTGAGAAATATATATGATTTCCTCCAAGAAACCATTCAAGAAAGCAGTTTTTACGTCAAGATGACTAATATCTAAGCTCATCTCTGCAGCCAGCCCGAACAGTAGTCTGACTACTTACTTTAGAGGTTTATTATTATATTATTATTATAACCAAAAGGTCAATATCTTCACCAACTATTATTATTATAGTTTTATTTTATTTTCTCTACATATTTTAAAGTCAAAGGCATTATCTATTGACTCTTTGCGCAATAGTTTTATGAAGCTATCCTTATTTTTACTAAGCTAGAATTTGTTTTTGACTAACCGAGGATTTCATAACTTGTGATTGAAATATCTTCACAAACATTTTTTTATAAACGACGAATGCACTCGTTATTCTTTAGTGCTATTCTGTTCATCGGCATACCCATTAAAAGTACTACTCTATTCATGGTTCTGATTATTGATCATATACAGGGTGTCTCACCGGGAACTGAATCGATCGATATAGAGAAAAGTACGCATCAGAAATTTTTGAAAATTTTGGGAGTTACTAAAGTCAGTGTGGCCAATCCAACTAAAATAATTACAAGCAGCTGGCACTTCCGCTTATACCGGAAGTCGATACCAACTTGCTTATTTTAAATGGAACACCCTATATATTTCAGGGTTTTCGAAAAGAGCGTAAAATTCTCGAGTCAAAAACATGTAGGACACACTATGCCTAAATCCATCCGTTTCAGAGATATTTGACATTTTATAGAAAATTTGACAGGTGCAACGGTTTGCAAGAACCGTTATAACTTTCTTCGTGTAAAAGATCCTCATTTGCTTCTTGGCACATAAAAAGAACACAAAGAGAACTACGTTCTACAACTGAAATAAATTCAATAATATCATACCAAGTGTTCCATTTTTCGCGTTACATTTTGTCAACTTCAAACCGCGAAAACTTGTTCAGGTCAAATGGAACACCCTGTATTTTTTTACGTCAAGTTGTGTAAAATTGAATTGCCTTTTTTCTGATATTAGCATTGTGGGGTTAAAGTTTTCAACTTTTTGAAATATTTGCGATTTTATTAGAAATTCACGAATTGTTGTAATCATTTCATCAAAATAGCCGTGATTAGAAACAATCAGTCATTATTTGATGTCAAAAAATGCCAGCACGTTTAAATTACCGTCACCAAACACTGCAAAACGCATACTGGAAAATTTTAAAAATTATGGCTCTGTCAAGGCAAAAATGCAAAGAAGAAAGCCTATTATTGATGACGAAAACATTGAAATAGTCATTCTGGGATATTTTCATGCATTTCCAAGGATGTCATTAAGACAAGCTGCTCTGAAATCGGGACTATGCAAGGATTCAATTCGCAGAATCTCATTAAAACATAAGTTTCACCCGTTTTCATTCCATATGGTTCAAGGATTAAAAGAAACAGATTTCCTAAGAAGACAGAATTTTTGTGAGTTTATTCTAATAAGGTCTGAGGGTGACGATTCTTATTTGGGAAATATTATATGGACAGATGAAGCAAAATTTACTAAAAATGGACTTTTTAATAGACACAATTCGTATTATTGGAGTGACTCAAATCCTCATATGTTCAGAGAGCGAAACTTTCAGCAAAGTTGGCAGTTCAATGTTTACTGTGTCATAAGAAACGATAGAGTGGTGGCATTACAATTTTATCAGGAAAATTTAAATGGTAAATTAAATTTACTCTTCTACTAACATGTATAGGTAAATTTTTGTTTTTTTTTAGGTGAAAGATATCTGAATATCTTACAAAATTTGAATAATGACTATTTAGAAAATTTACCTCTCGCCGAACATACAAACATTTTTTATCAGCACGACGGTGCCCCCCCACATAACGCATATTTAATTAATAATTATTTACAAGAAACTTTTTATGATCAATGGATTGCCAATAATGGACCTTTCTTATGGCTTCCTCGCTCGCCCGACTTATCAGTTCTGAATTATTTTATTTGGGGAACTATTAAAAATAAAGTTTATGAGAGCCCATTAACAACCATTGAAGATTGTATGCAGAGAATAAGAAATGCATTTCAAAACATATCACAGAATTCAATTAGAAGAGCTACCCTTGAGGAACTAATCCGAAGGTGCGAAAAATGTGTCGAGGTTCGAGGGCGGAATTTTGAGCAATTATTAAATTAAAATGGAATCATGTTTTAAATTGATCTTATCTCTGCTATTTTAGTTCATGCTGTATCTTCAATTCGATTAATACGCATGTTACAGTGTTAGTGTTATTTTCCGTTTTTCTGGATATCGATTAGCAAATGTGCTGCAAGTTCTTGATATTACCTTATCACATTCTCCATAAATAATAAACAAATTTAAAAAGTCTTCGTGGGTGTAATTTAAACGTGCTTAAAAAATACAGGGTGTTCCATTTGACCTAAACAAGTTTTCGCGGTTTGAAGTTGACAAAATGTAACGTGAAAAACGGAACACTTGGTATGAATTGAATTTATTTCAGTTGTAGAACGTAGTTCTCCTTGTGTTCTTTTTATGTGCCAAGAAGCAAATGAGGATCTTTTACACGAAGAAAGTTATAACGGTTCTTGCAAACCGTTGCACCTGTCAAATTTTCTATAAAATGTCAAATATCTCTGAAACGGATGGATTTAGGCATAGGGTGTCCTACATGTTTTTGACTCAGAATTTTACGCTCTTTTCGAAAACCCTGAAACATATAGGGTGTTCCATTTAAAATAAGCAAGTTGGTATCGACTTCCGGTATAAGCGGAAGTGCCAGCTGCTTGTAATTATTTTAGTTGGATTGGCCACACTGACTTTAGTAACTCCCAAAATGTTCAAAAATGTCTAATGCGTACTTTTCTCTATATCGATCGATTCAGTTCCCGGTGAGACACCCTGTATTCATATATTATTATTATTACCATGCGTATGCTTAATAAAGTTTCTTTTCAGATTAATGAAGTTTTATTTTGTATTAAATTTTTGAAATTATACGAGACTTTCTGTAGTAAGTAAATTGGGTGAAAAAAATGAGTGTCAAAAAAATGAATTTTTGAAAATTGTACAAATGCACTTTTTTGAAAATAATTAACTCTCTTAAAGTACATAAAATAGCTTAAAATCGGAAAAGAAAAAATTGGCGTACAATTGCCTCCTTGACAAGTGATGAAGAATTAAAAATTTTATTTCATCCGCCATCTTTGACCGTCCTATTTGACATAGGATATCCAGGACTGGTGCATTATATTTCGCCATTTTTGGTGTTTTCTATTTCTTTCCAAGATGGCGGATTGACCTATACATATCGGACAGGTCTATATTTTTTAAGAACAGAATTTTATTCCAAATATTTTTAAAATTCCCATCCCATTACTAGTACAAGATATATTAAGCAGATAAGTTGAAAATGCGTGAAAGCGCGTCAAAAAGTGCATATAACTTTTGACGCACAAGGAATTTTTTGGTACAAATATTTTTTTTGTAATGAGGTCATCATAATACATTTCAGGTGGAATGTTGTCGCCGAAAAAAATCAATTCAACCCAAGTAGCAAAATAGAATCCTAAAGAAACTGAATTATTTTATAGTTATCGTCTAGCGCCGTTTGAAGAACAGTTTTATTTCTTAGAGTATCCAATTAAAACAATTTTATCGTATAAGAGAACGTTTCTATAATATTGTTGTGTAAATGTTCTTATAGCTCATATTATAGGACAAAATCTTATTGTACTACTCACAAATTTTATAACATTTGTATAACATTTTATACAACCATCTATAAAAATATTTTAAAAGAATTGTATAAAAATTATATTACAATTGTATACCTATTCTAACAACTTTTAATTTCTGTATTAAAAAATAGTTGAATGGAAGTTGTATAAAAAGCTGTATTAAAGTTCTTTAAGCTAATTTATAAAACTGTTCTTACAGTAACAGTATACAATAGGTATAAAATCATTTTATAATCAACCTATAAGTACATCAGTTTACTCTATTATAAATACCTTATAGAATAAAAATGTAGTCCTCGAACATAAAGTTATCGGAAATTCTGAGTTATAAAATCTGTTTGCACATAACCCCATTTTGTCATAAAAATTAAACTAATTTTACTAGTCAGTTTTAAAAAATATATCGAGCAATATCTCAGTGGATGAAAATTAAAGAAGTGGATTTTTTAAAAGAACAGTTAAAAAAAATTACCATCAAATTCTTGGGAGTTACTAATAATTCATCTAACTGCAACCATGGGGCTAATTTGGAAATAAAAACAGTATTATCTACCACTGCCAGGCATCATAAAAATGATACTCCAGTAGAAGAGCTGCTAATCAACATTTGTTTTTGCTTTCAGCCGCATCGATATTTGAAAACGATGTTGAGATGTATAGGGATTTTTATGGTGAAGATATAACAAGTAACGTACACCTACACAATCTCTCACACTTAACTCACGAAGTAAAAAAAAATTGGAGTGCTATCAACATTTAATGCATATCCTTTTGCAAACAGACCTTTTTATATTAAAAATTTACTTAGAAATGGAAATTGTCATCTGCCACAAATAGCTAAAAGATTAGGTGAAAGGCTAGAAGTTGATAGATACCAAGTTCCAAGGGCACAAAAGTTTCCAAATTTAAAAAAATGCTGAATTAACAACTAACGACAAAACATACCAACTAAATGTGTTCAATTTTGTAAGTTAGGTTACTAATGTCTAAGTACTCTATACTGGAGTTGATTGCAACAGAACAGAACAGAATAATTGTTTAGTGCAATATATATATATAGGTTACGTGATACATTTGTTTTGCGATTTCTCTGAAATCTTTTTCAAACTGAAAAGCATGGCTCTGCGGTGGTCCCGCAATAATTTCATCAAACAAGTCTAGTGCAAGGTGACAGTTGACACGATTAGCAAAAATTGGAAACAAGATATCTTTAGTTGAAAATTTTCCGATGTACATGAAATTTGATAGATGCAGATTTCAGGATTCTCTTTCCTGTGTAGAAGCTAACTAATTAGTCCAATAAATGAATGCCCAAAAGGGGATTGTAGAGGACATGGAAGGGGGGAGAATTTTCCTCTTCGGGGATATGTTGGGAGTAGTTAGGAGGTAAACATACTAAGAGTCCCCGCCCCTCGCTCTGCCTCTTCAGCGAAAATCGATAATTAATAAATAAATCAATTAGACATTTCTCTATCAAATTAGTTTACCGTGGTCTGCTAATAAATCACAGTCACAAAATAATCTTTATTTTACAACACTCGATGTATTTACGTAAGATTTGGTAGAAATCTATATATTTCCTTAAATATACAGTGTGACTCACTAAAAATGAAGACACCCTTATAACTTTTTTATTTTGTTTCCGATTTGAATCAAATTTTACTCAAGTATAAAAGAAATTAGAATCTACTTATGATCAGAAAACATTCGCCTGCTACAAAGGCAAAGCCACCTGCGGTACCAAAAAATGCGGAAAAGAATTAAAAATCATATTAGTGGGGCTTGATGAATTTCACGTATCCACCACAAGTTGAGGAAACTGAGGACCCCCTTTGCCAGATGCGCTTAAGTATGAGAAATCCTTCATCAATAACCAAATCAAATTTTGGTGTATCTACGATTTTCGCGACGATCAGATGTATTTTTTTAGAATTTTTAATATTCGAAATGTTTTTTTTTTCATATTTTGGTCCGCGGGTGGCTTTGCCTTTGTAGCAGGTGAATGTTTTCTGATCATAAGTAGATTCTAATTCGTTCTATAGTTGAGTAAAGTTTGATTCAAATCGGAAACAAAATAAAAAAGTTATAAGGGTGTCTTCATTTTAAGTGAGTCACACTTAATATTTAAAGAAATGTATAGATTGATTGATTCACCAGCGTGCGGTAGGCATTGCTGCCACTTCCAGAGTTATACAGCTGGGCCTGCTACGTCCACGCTGGGTTGGACTAAGGTCATGCTTGTTGCCAGCAGCGAGTGTCATATGGCTCGTGGTAAAGGAATATGGGATGGGAGGTGTAGGTATTTGTGAGATGCGTTACCGCATTGTGTCGTGAGGGAGCGTTTAAGCTCCCTTTTGTGTTTTTGGGTCTGGGTATCTGTCTCTTCTGAATCTTCGTGTGAAATATGTTTTGTGTCTTGATATGGAGTGTTTGTTACTGTTTATGCTCCTCTTTGTGTGTTTCTGCTTCTTCGAATCTTCTTTTTCTAAGTTTTCTGATTCCTCGATTTCCGATGCTAGGTTGGGTTTGGGTCATGCTTGTTGCTAGCAGCGAGAGCCATATGACGCATGGTTTTTTTTTCCCAGTTTGTTTATGATTCTCTCGATTGTTGTTTTCCACCTGTAACATGGTCTCCCTATTATTAGTTTGCTGCTATTCAGTATTAGTGTTTTCTTCAGTAGGTTTTCTGCTGTCCTTTTTTGCTTTAACCTTCTTGATCCTTTCCCTTATCTCTTTGCTTACCAGGATATGGTCTATTTGTGTGATTGAGCTTCCATTACTCTAGGTGTCAATGCGTGTTTGACTTTTGCTCCATGTATTTATTATTGTTAAGTCAAATATGTGTGCTAGGTTTTTCAGCGCGTTTCCATTTTCGTTAGGCCATATGTGGAGTATATGTGCATTGAAATCTCCAGGTATACGATTTCACTGCACTATGTATATATGTATATAAACTATGATTTACTGCGTTAGAGGGAAGCACTGTGGAAAGTTTTGGTTTGTGTACCTAATTAAACACTAACTAATTAATATCTCTTATCAAGCTGACAATATTCCGAGGTATAAATTATTTTACTAACACTTTCACTTATACAAACTTAAATATAATTTCTATACGTTGTCACTTTGTATTTAACTTTTACAAGCTTTTATGGGTATCCATGGTGACAGAACACTATAAGTCATCTCCCTGCCTCCCACGATATGATCTATTTATTGAGTTCAGGTATCAAGATTGCTCTTTTCTGTGTGTGTTTTCTTGGAAACCATTTTCCTGAGAGAAACCTGTATCACGCATACCTACATTGAGGTGCCATAAGGATTCAGTTTGGACGCTACACACCGACAGTGCCCCATTGATTATTTCTGGTCTAATCCAAATTAAACTCGTTTGAATATTTTTAGCAATTATGAGAACTTCACCTGAATTTAAGAGTATTGCGCTACTGATCATTACGTGTTCAATTTTGATTAAATTTGTTTGAATATTTTTAGTAATTATGAAAAACACACTTGAAGGTTCACACAGGAAATCTGTATAATCACACTTTAATAGCGATGCATTACTGACTTTCGGGTTTTATTATCACCATTTTTATCATGCGTAATTCTCTTGATTGGCCGAAAGAAATTCGGTTTTGGCTATTAATTATTATTTGTATTATTGACATAATAGTATGCCTCTGGTTTACTCAATACTATTTAAAATATTAGGTTTTGAGTTAATAAGTTAGGTTAATAGGATTAAGTTGATAAAGTTATTAAAGTAATTAAATTTAATAAAATAAAATAAATTAGTTTATAGCTTAGCTTTCTGTGGCTTCTGGCGTGGTGATTGTTGGTTTTTATTCCCTCTTCTTTTTGGGCTTAGTACACTTAAAAAACTTTCCACTGCACACCCAAATTTATTATTTATTTATTTACACTTTTACGTTTAATATGTCTGTCTTGCTTTGCTTTATAAACACGTGTTGTTCACTTTTGACACTGAATATTTATTGCTTTCTTTACGCAATAAAGCACTTGAAAGGGTCTTTTAGGTACCTATATAGATAGGTCTATTTAGGTCGACCGTCAACTAAGGCACAGCTTTACAGTTTATTTTTTGGTACTATTAAAAAAACACATACATTTTCAATTTATTAATTATATATGAACTTCTTTTTTCCTATTATGACTTGTCACGTTAAGCAAAATTTCTTGGCTCACCGGTGGCTTAAATTTGATTAGGTTTACCGTGGTTTTAACTGACTTTTAGCACTTATTTCGGGAGCGTCTTACGATGCGTCTATACACGCCGTTTGTCAACTTTCGAATCGAATATTTAAAGAAATGTATAGATTTCAACAAAATGTTACGTTAGTAAGTAAATACATCGAGTGTTGTAAAATAAAGATTATTTTGTGACTGTGATTTATTAGCAGACCACGGTAAACCGTTTTGATAGAGAAATGTCAGATACCTAATTGATTTATTTATTAATTATTGATTTTCACTGGCGAATATCTCGGAAACTATAACACATAGGAAGAAAATGAATATAAGCATTCTTGTAGGAAATTTAACTATGTTTAATTTTACCTAGAATACTTTTTTTCGTTTCCGAGTTAGCCAAGAATCGAAAAAGGGACCTTTTTACCCCCCCCCCCCCCCTGAAGCGGCAGGGGTAAAGGCGGGGACTTTTAGTATGTTTACCTCCTAACTACCTCCAACACATTCCTGAAGAGGAAAATCCCCCCCCCCCCTACCACTCCTTCGCTGACTGGACTAAAGGGGATCACCAAAAAGGGTGAAACAAAAAATTTGGAAAGAAAATTTAACCGCCTTCAAAAAAGTCGCTAAGAATTATGAAATAAAACTTTACCGTCTTCGAGTTAATTGAACTTTATTTACCTATCTAATCAAATACATGGAAATTTACATTTGGTTGAAATTTTTCGGAATTCTGAAAAAGGTAGTTTAGAGTATGGTGATTAAAAGTTGTAATGACCGTGACCCATGAGACCCTATATTTTCGATTCGAAAATTTATCATATTAAACGCCATAAACGAGAACTGAAAACCAATTTTATGTGATTCTGCCAGCCATTAAACAATCAATAAACCCTTGTAAAGCTAGATAATGTTTTGCTTGAACCTTGCCCTACCTGAAAATATCCATATCCAAAAATTATATTTTCAAGCTGTGCTCTACGTTTAAGAAAATCGACTTTTTTATCAAATTTAAAAAATGGTAGAATTGCTCATATATATACACAAACACACACACACACACACACACACACACACACACACACACACACACACACATATATAAATGCAAACAAAACAAATAATTAGGCCAGGCTAGATAAGTGCTAGAATTAAAAAAAAAAGTAAGCAAACTGATAGCAGAATATTTTAGAACATATCACAACTAAAGAAGGAAAAATAATCCGAACCACCTGCGGTTGTCTGGGATGAAATGGGGTGGGTTTTTAGGGGTGAAAAACGGTTTTTTGTGATTTATGGCTTAACTACGCATCTAATCAAAAAAAGTTAAATGAAAATGTTATAGGTAATAAAAATATCTACAACTTGTGTGGAGAGCACTTTTATCCTAACCTCAAAATTTTTCGAGATACACGCAAAAAACCTATTCGGTTTTTTATTTTTTCCTTCCACAAAAATAATTCGATTCAGCTCAAACTTGGTGAAAGAATACCTTTTGGTGTCCCACATAAGCACTACTTCTTTTTGGAGCAAAATATTTAACGGTTGTTGTTTAATTCAATTTAAAGAAAAGAAAAAAAAGGTGAAATTTTCAACTGCGATTCCTCATAAAAGTACTTGTCCGATAGAGTTCGGACAGGACTCATTATTTTTGATTTTATGTCTACTTTCAATAAATAAAAAAAATATATATAGCGCAATGGAAAAAATTGCCGCAAAATCGAAAATTCCGAAAAAATGTATGCTTTTTAAGTATTGTCAAAAAATTTGTTATTATTTATTTCAATTAATATCATTTTGTAATATTAATGTATGCTACAAATAATAAGTAAAAGAATTAATAATTAATTACATTCCTCAACCACGTTTGAATTATTAAACAAACAAAAAAGTATGATGTTGATTTCTATGCCCTCTATTGTAACCGTATTGGTACGGCGTATAAATGACCGCATTTTTATTTATTTGATAATCTACATATATTTACCTTTAATTTTGATTGTTAATATCTTTTAAATTGTAAAAATTGATAAAAATTGCTTTGTTAATTTTTATTATTAAACATAATATAAATAATTTTTTGTAAAAATAATAAATGTACTTTTTAAAACTAAAGACTAAGAAAAGGCAAATATGTGTATATATACCCACATACACATACATCCTCACTTATAAAACCAATTGCTATCTTATAAAATTTGGAGAGAGAGGAAATGAGATTTAATCGTTTTGCGAAATATATTTACAGAAGTTGTTTTCAGTTGGTCATCTATATTATTGTAGATCGAGATTGCCTTATATACAAATGACTTGAGTTTAAATACAAATCTGCAACAGCTACTTTGCATATTTTGCAAATGATATTGCGTAATCTTATCAAGACATGGAAAGTATATTATATTGCAATAATTTAAAATCGGCCCAAGATTTTCACACAATTTTTTTCTTACTATTTAATACTTATATTAAAATATAACATTTTCAATGAGTATTATGTTTTTTTTTTTAATAAAACTGCCACGTGCTCCGTGAAACGCATCTTATAGTCAAAAATAAGACTTACATTTTTTGCTTCATTTAGAATGGGCAAATATTGCCCATTGATAGCGATCTTTAGATTTGCCTTCGTGTATTCCCGTGTTTTATTAGAAGTAAAGCACAATACTGCACTTTTGGTGCCATTTAGTCCGAATTAATTAAATTACGAATATTTATTGTGTTTTCAGAAGTAAATTTATAAAACAATTGAGCATCATCGGCATAACATTGGACATTCCATAATTGATATTGTTATGAATTTGTGTCAATTTTAATTTTTTTTTGTTAAGATACACATTTATTAATTGACATAAACTCTACGCACATAAATTATTATAATGTAAAAGGTTAGTTGAGTAGCTATTAAGCTAGACTTCGCCTTAGTTTAGAAATATGATGAAAATTTAATTATAAATAAAGCCACTTTATTATTATTATTATTATTATTTTTTTTTTTTTTTTTTTTTTTTTTTTTTTTTTTTTTTTTTTTTTGTAAAAGCCAGTCACCCTTTAAACTCTGTGGCTCCGACACTCACAGAGGGGAGCTGGTAGTACCGGTAGCCACTCCCCACGCCCGTGGGGTGAGTGACTACTGGGTCCGCGAATCGTGTGCCCTGAGCAGACGTAATGAACCGAGGATGACGGCCTTCTGCATTCTGCCGGCTAAGACCTCTGCCGAATTTCGGCATGCCGGTATGATCTTAAGTTCTGAAAGCAGTGTGTGTCTCGTTCCACCGAGGGCTCCTATAATCAGTACCACTATCTTAACAGTATGGTCTGGATAGAGTCTGCGGAGTTCGAAGAGCAAATCTCGATATTTTGTCCGTTTTTTCTCCTCCTTCAAGACAATGTTGTTCTCCGCGGGAGCCGAGAACTCCACGACAAACATTGTCTTGAGTTGGTGGTCGAGGAGGACTATGTCAGGCTTGTTGGCTTGTATTTGCCTGACTGTGGGAAAAGAGTAGTTCCAATAAATTAGACACTTCTCATTTCCCACAACGGACTCAATATCCCCCGGAGTAAAAGGCAGCACTGGTGTCTCGTCTATTTCATACGAGTGCCTTAAGTGATAATAAAGCACTCGTAATGCTCCGTCGTGCCTCTGGATATAGGCCGAGACTGCATATGTCGGACAGGCCGACAACAAGTGCATTAGAGTCTCTGGCGCCCTGCGGCAGGCCCTGCAGCTGACATCAGGGACCTCTATACCCATGACACGACTTCGATAAACGAGAGTGTTAAATACACCATCCTGGCAAGCCATTATGAATCCCTCGGTCTCAGACTTCAGCCCGGCTGACCTTAAGAAGGCAAAGGTCAGCCTTTCGGATAAGCCAAGATCTTCTATATTTTTATAGAACACTCCATGCATTGGCTTATCCGTATGAAGCTGCAGAAAGATGTTGTGTTCTGCAGCTTTAATTTGGGCTTTTCGCCGAGCAGGTTCCAACTCGGTGACAGAGTCGCGATTTACCCGCTCGACGTCGAAGGAGAGACCAAGTTCATCGGCTGCTCTCTGTGCTGCCTTAAACAAAAACGCTCCTACCCCTGCATTTTCATGGTCTCGGACCATGCAGAGGAGGGGATCCGAACTCCTGATAATCTTACAGGCTCCATCCAGAACCATCCTGTTATGGAGACTCTCCAAACTCAAGAGTCCACGGCCTCCCCGATGTCGTGGGAGGTATAACCGTGGAACGGACGATTTAGGATGCAAACTCCTATTGAGATGCATCTTCTTGCAGGTTCCTACATCGAGTTGACGCAACTCCTCTCGGTTCCATTTCACCACTCCAAAGGAGTGGAGAAGGATCGGAACGGCAAGCATGTTGGTAGCAGCCACCTTGTTCTTCCCCGACAGTTCTGAAGACCAAATCTGTCGGAGTCGGTGCTGATACTTGCCGCGGAGAGCGTTTTTCACTACACTCACTTCTTGGGTGGAGCGTTGCTCGACACCCAAGTAAGTGTACGACTCTCCGGCATCTAGATGATGTAAGATGCTTCCGTCTACGAGCTGCGCGTCCTCTCCGTAGTCCCCGCATCGTCCTCTCTTGAGATGGACCAGTGCACATTTGTCCAACCCGAACTCCATACCGACAGCCTGCGTGTACTCCTGTACCACCCTAAGGGACTGGTGTAGGTCCCTTTCTCCGGAGGCATAAAGTTTAAGGTCATCCATATAAAACAAATGGGTGACCTTATGCCTCCTATCGCCGGGGGTACCGCAGTTGTATCCACGGGTTTTCCGGAGCGAAACGGATAATGGCAGTAGTGAGATGCAAAACTGAAGGGGGCTGAGGGAGTCTCCCTGAAATACTCCCCTTCTGAACGATACCGGCTCCGTCTGGACTCTATCGTTACCGGATGTTATAGTAAAGCGAGTCCTCCAGAGCGGCATCAGTTCTTCAATACATCTCACTACGGGACCGGGTACCGCAAGACATTGGAGCAAGTGTAAAATAATTATTATTATTTTTTTTTTTTTTTTTTTTTTTTTTTTTTTTTTTGTGAAGCCAGTCGCCCTTCTCTCTGTCTCCGATGCCAGAGAGGGTACGCTGGTAATACCAGAGACCACTCCCTACGCCGTAGGGTCAGTGGTCACTGGGTCCGCGAATCGTGTGCTCTGAGCAGGCGTAACGAGCCAAGGATAACGGCCTTCTGCATTCTTCCGGCTAAGATTTCTGCCGAATTTCGGCATGCCGGTATCGTCTTCAATTCCGAAAGCAGTGTGCGCCTCGCCCCACCTAGGCATCCTATGATAAGAACCACTAGTTTAACAGTGTGGTCCGGATAGAGTCTACGGAGTTCGAAGAGAAGATCTCGATATTTAGTCCGTTTTTCCTCCTCTTTCAGAACAATGTTTGTTTCCCCTGGGGCGGAGAATTCAATGACAAACATTGTCCTAAGTTGGTGGTCGTGGAGGACTAAATCAGGTTTATTGGCCTGTATTTGCCTGAGGGTGGGAAACGAGTAGTTCCAATAAATTAGGCACCGCTCATTCCCCACTACGGACTCAATATCCCCCGGAGCGTAAGGCAGCACTGGTGTCTCGTCTATCCCATACGTATGCCGCAGATGATAGTACAACACACGTAATGCTCCATCATGTCTGTGGATATAGGCCGAGACAGCGTATGTCGGACAAGCCGACAATAGGTGCATAAGTGTCTCCGGCGCCCTTCGGCAGGCCCTACAGTTTACATCAGGGACCTCTATACCCAGGACATGACTTCGATAGATGAGTGTGTTAAAGACACCATCCTGGCAAGCCATAATGAACCCTTCGGTCTCAGACTTCAGCCCAGCTGACCTTAGGAAAGCAAAGGTCAGCTTCTTAGATAAGCCCCTGTCTTCGATGTTCTTGTAGAAGACTCCATGCAAGGGCTTATCTTTATGCAGCTGCAGAAATTTACGTTGCTCTGCTGCTTTTATATGGGCTTTTAGCTGAGCGGGTTCCAGCTCGGTGACAAAACTCGGGTTTACCCGCCCAGTGTCGAAGTCGAGACCAAGTTCATCGGCTGCTCGTTGTGCTGCCTTGAATAAGAACGCTCCCGTCCCTGCGTTTTCATGGTTGCGAACCATGCAGAGAAGGGGATCCGAACTCTTGATGATCTTGCAAGCTCCATCCAGAGCCGACCTGCTATGTAGATACTCCAAACTCAAGAGTCCACGGCCTCCCTGCTGTCGTGAGAGATATAACCGCGGAACGGACGATTTTGGATGCAAACTTCTGTTGAGATGCATCATCTTTCGGGTTCCTACATCGAGTTGGCGCAACTCGCCTTGTGTCCATTTCACTACCCCAAAGGAGTGTAGAAGGATCGGAACGGCAAGCATGTTAGTTGCAGACACCTTATTCTTCCCCGACAGTTCAGAAGACCAAATCTGTCGGAGGAGGTGCTGGTACTTGCCGCGGAGAGCGTTTTTAACTGTTGACACTTCTTGAGTGGAGCGTTGCTCAACACCCAAGTATTTATACGTCTCTCCGGCATCTAGGTGGTGCAAGATGCTTCCATCCACAAGCTGCGCGTCCTCTCCGTAGTCACCGCATCGTCCTCTCTTGAGGTGAACCAGTGCACATTTGTCCAAGCCGAACTCCATACCGACAGCCTGAGTGTACTCATGTACCACCCTGAGAGATTGGCGTAAATCTCTCTCGCTGGAGGCATACAGTTTAAGGTCATCCATGTAAAACAGATGGGTGACCTTATGCCTCCTATCTCCGGGGGTACCGCAATTGTAACCACGGGTTCTGCGAAGTTCAACGGATAACGGCAGTAGCGAGATGCAAAATAGAAGGGGGCTGAGAGAGTCTCCCTGAAACACACCCCTCTTAAACATAACCGGCTCTGTTTGGACTCTGACATTACCAGATGTTATAGTAAAGCGAGTCCTCCAGAGCGGCATGAGTTGTTCTATGCATCTCACTACGGGACCGGGCACCGCAAGACATTGGAGCAAGCGAACAATTAGCTCATGAGATGTCATATCAAATGCCTTGCGGTAATCGATCCAGGCCATAGAAAGGTTCCGCTTATACTGCACGGAGTCCTGCGTGACACATCTGTCAATAAGCAGGTTCTCCTTGCAGCCAGCGACACCCTTCTTAGACCCACGTTGCTCGTATATCCGTTCGTAAACCGGGCCGCTTGCTTGAAGTTATTATTATTATTATTATTATTATTATTATTATTATTATTATTATTATTATTATTATTATTATTATTATTATTATTATTATTATTATTATTATTATTATTATTATTTTTTTTTTTTTTTTTTTGTGAAGCCAGTCGCCCTTCTCTCTGTCTCCGATGCCAGAGAGGGTACGCTGGTAATACCAGAGACCACTCCCTACGCCGTAGGGTCAGTGGTCACTGGGTCCGCGAATCGTGTGCTCTGAGCAGGCGTAACGAGCCAAGGATAACGGCCTTCTGCATTCTTCCGGCTAAGATTTCTGCCGAGTTTCGGCATGCCGGTATCGTCTTCAATTCCGAAAGCAGTGTGCGCCTCACCCCACCTAGGCATCCTATGATAAGAACCACTAGTTTAACAGTGTGGTCCGGATAGAGTCTACGGAGTTCGAAGAGAAGATCTCGATATTTAGTCCGTTTTTCCTCCTCTTTCAGAACAATGTTTGTTTCCCCTGGGGCGGAGAATTCAATGACAAACATTGTCCTAAGTTGGTGGTCGAGGAGGACTAAATCAGGTTTATTGGCCTGTATTTGCCTGAGGGTGGGAAACGAGTAGTTCCAATAAATTAGGCACCGCTCATTCCCCACTACGGACTCAATATCCCCCGAAGCGTAAGGCAGCACTGGTGTCTCGTCTATCCCATACGTATGCCGCAGATGATAGTACAGCACACGTAATGCTCCATCATGTCTGTGGATATAGGCCGAGACAGCGTATGTCGGACAAGCCGACAACAGGTGCATAAGTGTCTCCGGCGCCCTTCGGCAGGCCCTACAGTTTACATCAGGGACCTCTATACCCAGGACATGACTTCGATAGACGAGTGTGTTAAAGACACCATCCTGGCAAGCCATAATGAACCCTTCGGTCTCAGACTTCAGCCCAGCTGACCTTAGGAAAGCAAAGGTCAGCTTCTCAGATAAGCCCCTGTCTTCGATGTTCTTGTAGAAGACTCCATGCAAGGGCTTATCTTTATGCAGCTGCAGAAATTTACGTTGCTCTGCTGCTTTTGCATGGGCTTTTAGCTGAGCGGGTTCCAGCTCGGTGACAGAACTCGGGTTTACCCGCCCAGTGTCGAAGTCGAGACCAAGTTCATCGGCTGCTCGTTGTGCTGCCTTGAATAAGAACGCTCCCGTCCCTGCGTTTTCATGGTCGCGAACCATGCAGAGAAGGGGATCCGAACTCTTGATGATCTTGCAAGCTCCATCCAGAGCCGACCTGCTATGTAGATACTCCAAACTCAAGAGTCCACGGCCTCCCTGCTGTCGTGAGAGATATAACCGCGGAACGGACGATTTTGGATGCAAACTTCTGTTGAGATGCATCATCTTTCGGGTTCCTACATCGAGTTGGCGCAACTCGCCTTGTGTCCATTTCACTACCCCAAAGGAGTGTAGAAGGATCGGAACGGCAAGCATGTTAGTTGCAGACACCTTATTCTTCCCCGACAGTTCAGAAGACCAAATCTGCCGGAGGAGGTGCTGGTACTTGCCGCGGAGAGCGTTTTTAACTGTTGACACTTCTTGAGTGGAGCGTTGCTCAACACCCAAGTATTTATACGTCTCTCCGGCATCTAGGTGGTGCAAGATGCTTCCATCCACAAGCTGCGCGTCCTCTTCGTAGTCACCGCATCGTCCTCTCTTGAGGTGAACCAGTGCACATTTGTCCAAGCCGAACGCCATACCGACAGCCTGAGTGTACTCATGTACCACCCTGAGAGATTGGCGTAAATCTCTCTCGCTGGAGGCATAAAGTTTAAGGTCATCCATGTAAAACAGATGGGTGACCTTATGCCTCCTATCTCCGGGGGTACCGCAATTGTAACCACGGGTTCTGCGAAGTTCAACGGATAACGGCAGTAGCGAGATGCAAAATAGAAGGGGGCTGAGAGAGTCTCCCTGAAACACACCCCTCTTAAACATAACCGGCTCTGTTTGGACTCTGACATTACCAGATGTTATAGTAAAGCGAGTCCTCCAGAGCGGCATGAGTTGTTCTATGCATCTCACTACGGGACTGGGCACCGCAAGACATTGGAGCAAGTGAACAATTAGCTCATGAGATGTCATATCGAATGCCTTGCGGTAATCGATCCAGGCCATAGAAAGGTTCCGCTTATACTGCACGGAGTCCTGCGTGACACATCTGTCAATAAGCAGGTTCTCCTTGCAGCCAGCGACACCCTTCTTAGACCCACGTTGCTCGTATATCCGTTCGTAAACCGGGCCGCTTGCTTGAAGTACCCGCATGTACAAGATACGTGTGAATATCTTGTAACATGCGTTTAAACAGGTTATCGGTCTGTAGTTCGCTGGATCTGCCAGATCTCCGTTCTTAGGGAGTAGCACGGTTCGCCCCTCGATAATCCAGGAAGGGATTTGCTGCTCTCCATTTAGCCACGAGGTGAAGATTCTGGCTAAATGGCGGTGGGTGCTCGGAAGTTTTTTCCACCAAAAGGTGTTAATCCCATCGGGTCCAGGAGCAGCAAAGTTCTTGGAGCCTTCTGGGGCTCTTCGAACCTCTTCCGTCGTTATCGGTTGGCACACTGCTTGAGGCTGCTGGAGCCCTTGGCAAAAAGCTTCAAAGTGTGCCAGGGCTGGAGTATCTCGGTTTAGTGGACGCTTTTGTTCGTAAAGCGTCTTCCAGAAGTCTTCCACCTGATCTACAGTCGGCGGATTCTCAACAATACGCTCAGGCGGTTGGAACAGGCGAGATGGCTTCTTGCGGAAAAGGTTATTTTCCGCTACTGCCCTCGCCCGCCTTGCTAGCGACTTTTTGCAAGCCACTAGCATCCGTATTCTATCGAGACAATGTTGCTTGGTGGTAAGCAGCACTGCCACGTTAAGCGTGTGATGGACTCGCCTTAAGTTGGCGGCGATTCGCCGCACTTTTGACGTGAAAGGCCTGTTCTCTGCCATGTAATCCATCACACACTGAATACGGGAGGCATATTGTCTCGCCGACCGGATCTTGGCTTCCATCTTTCTTATACGCCGGTCAGCTCTCTCCTGAGGGGAAGTTGTATTATCCCGCCTCACCACCGGAGAGAGCCGCGTCGCGGCGTCGTAGACGGCACAATTAATGTGCCAGATATCAGCCTCTTCCGGAATAGCTTCACTGAGTTCTGCGTCCACTCTGACCAGATCTTGTGGCCGAGGGGGCTTTTGATGGTGCAGCCCCCTTCTGGTTCTGATGCCCTCTGGTATGGGTGGAAAATCTAAAACCACTTCCTCGACCGGTTGATCGGGCGGTCTGTCGACTACCTCTTCAACAGGTCTCAGAGCGGTTCTGATGTAGCCTCTGCTTCGGAGGTGAGATACATAGTCACGAAGATTTTGTTTCGTGAAAGCGCGATGCTCTGGGTGTACATCACACCACAGAGCATGCATCCGCGCCATGTATCCCCTCCGTGCAGGCTCACTGCTTTCATAGCACTGCAGAAGGTCGTCCCTCAGCTCGTCCGTCCACTCAAAGCGTCCATATGCGTCGCGGTTGTCGTCATCGGGCAGTCCGTCCTGTTGGGCCCCACCACCTTGCCCATGACCCCTATCCGCTCGGGGTCGATCGTGGGGGCCCTGCCTTTGGTCAACTGGAACCAGAGATTTGGGCTTGTGGGTGGTTAGCCCAGCAAGCCCACGACCGACACCAGAGGGGAATGAGCTTTCCCCTCCCGGGTGCACTAGGGCTGCCGGTTCGATTTTGCACCCCCAGCTGGAGTAAGTGGTGGCGCTACTCACCAAAGGCTTGATAGATGAAAGTCAGCCCCTTCCTGCTTATTTATTTTTTTTTTTTTTTTTTTTTTTTTTTCGGTTTGCCCGCTGCCGGACAGGACTTCCGTGGCCTCCGACACCTCACGGTAGCCGCGCCGGCGAATTCCTTGCAGCCACTCTCCACGACCTGTGGAGTTAGTGACTGCAAATACCTAAATCGTGTGCCCTAAGTAGACGAAGGGACCCCAAGATAACCGCCTTCTGCATCTGGCCTGCCAACCATTCTGCCGAATTCTGACAGGCCGGTATGATCTTCAATTCTGAGAGCAGCGAAGGCTTCATCCCTCCGAGTACGCCGATTATTAGGACGACCATCTTGACAGAGTAGCCTGGGTACAGCACTTGGAGCTCATACCGGAGATCACGATATTTGGTCCGTTTTTCCCCCTCCTTCAAAGCGATATTTGTCTCAGCAGGTGCTGAGAATTCGATGACAAACATCACTTTGTTCTGATGGTCGAGGAGGACTATGTCAGGCTTGTTGGCTTGAATTAGCCTGACGGTCGGGAACGAGTAGTTCCAATAAATTCGGCACCTCTCGTTCTCGACAACGGACTCAATATCTCCGGGGATGTAAGGCAGCACTGGTGTTTGGTCTACCCCATACGAGTGCCGTAGGTGGTAGTATAGCACTCGTAAAGCCGCGTTATGGCGGTGGATGTAGGCCGAAATCGCGTATACCGGGCATGCTGAAAGCAAATGCATCAGCGATTCCGGCGCCTGACGGCAGGTCCTGCAGTTGGTATCAGGGACCTCTACACCCATTACGCGGCTCCGGTAGACCAAGGTGTTTATTACACCATCCTGACAGGCCACAATGAATCCCTCGGTCTCCGACTTAAGCCCAGCTGACCTTAAAAAGGCGAATGTCAGCCTAGTCGATAAACCCAGTGTTTCCATGTTTTTGTAGTATACACCGTGCATGGGTTTATCGACATGCTGCCTAAACAGGCTCTCCTGTTCGGCAGCCTTTATTTGGGCTTTCAGACGAGTCGGCTGAAGCTCAGTGACTGACTCTGGGTCAGCACCGCGCCGGCCGCCTCGTCTGGCGTCGAATACGAGACCGAGTTCATCTGCGGCTCTTTTTGCTGCCTTAAACAATCCTGCGCCCACCCCTGCGATTTCGTGATCTCTCACTAATAGCAGGAGCGGATCCGAGCTCCTGAGGATGTTACATGCCATACTCAGTACTACTCTGCCATGCATACACTCCAGACCCAAGAGTCCTCGGCCCCCCCGATGACGTGGGAGGTAAACACGAGGAACGGACGATCTAGGATGAATACTCCTATGGATGTTCATCATCTTGCGGGTGTCTCTGTCTAGTTGGCGCAGCTCATCTACCGTCCATTTTACTACTCCAAAGGAGTAGAGCAGAACAGGAACGGCAAGCATGTTAGTAGCAGACGCCTTATTCTTCCCCGAAAGTTCGGACGACCAAATCTTTCGGAGTAGGCGTCTGTACTTGCCGCGGAGAGATTCCTTGATTTGTTGCACATCCTGGATGTGATGTTGTTGCACACCCAGGTATGTGTAGGTCTCTCCGGCATCCAGATGTCTTAAAATGCTTCCGTCTGCGAGCTGCGCGTCCTCAGAAAATTCCCCGCATCGCCCTCTCTTGAGGTGGACGACCGCGCACTTGTCCAACCCGAACTCCATACCAATGGCCCGCGTGTACTCCTCGACCACCCTTAGAGCATTTTGAAGTTCACGCTCTCCGGAGGCATACAGTTTCAGGTCATCCATATAGAATAAATGGGTGACTTTATGCCTCCGGTTGCTGGGTGGTCCACAGTGGTACCCGCGAGTTTGGCGGAGTTCAACAGATAACGGCAGCAGTGAGATGCAAAAGAGGAGGGGACTCAGAGAGTCTCCCTGGAATACTCCTCTTCTGAATGCCACCTGCTCTGTCGTAACCCGCTGTGCACCTGATGTTATGGTGAAGCGGGTCCTCCAGAGTGGCAGCAGTTGTTCTATGCATCTCACTAGTGGCTCTGCTACCGCAAGACATTTGAGCAAATGTAACAAAAGTTCATGTGATGTTGTGTCAAATGCCTTACGATAGTCAATCCAGGCCATCGATAGATTCCGCTTGTACTGCACAGAGTCCTGTGTAATACAGCGGTCTACCAGCAGGCTGTCCTTACAACCTGCCATGCCCTTCTTGCCGCCACGCTGCTCGTATATCTGCTGGAAGACCGGATCAACCTGCCGTAGTGTCCGAGCATACAAGATACGAGTAAATAGCTTGTAGCAGGAGTTCAGACAGGTGATTGGTCTATAATTCCTTGGGTCAGACAGATCACCCTTTTTAGGGATGAGCACAGTACGTCCCTCGACAAACCAGTCCGGAATCTGCTGCCCCTCGTTCAACCACTTGTTGAAAACTCGGGCCAGACGACGGTGTGTGGAAGGAAATTTTTTCCACCACCAGTTATTTATGCCGTCTGGCCCCGGAGCAGCGAAGTTCTTGGTGCCAACGAGAGCTTGTTGGACTTCCTCCGGACTGATTGCCGGGCACACTTCTTCCGGCTCTTCAAAGGTTCTGTGGCACAGAGCCTCGAAGTGTGCTATTGCTGGAGTGTTGCTATCGAACGGACGTGCTGTTTCGTAGATTCCTTTCCAGAAGCTTTCGACATCGGCTACAGTTGGTGGATTATCGACAACACGCTGTGGCTCTTGAAATAGGCGGGAAGGATTCGTACGGAACAAGGTATTTTGCTCCATACTTCGTACCCGCCTATTTAGCTTTTTCTTGATAGCCATAAGCGCTCGAATCCTATCTAAACAGTGCTGCTTAATAGTGAGCATCACTGTTAGATTTAGAGTGTGGTGCTGGCGTCTGAGTCCGGCTGCTGTTCGCCGGACTTTAGGCGTAAATGCCTTGCCAGTGGTTACGTATTCCACCACACTCTGGATTCGAGAAGCGTGTTGTCTGGCCAACTGTATTTTGCCTTCGATCTTTTGTACACGCCGCTTAGCCTTTTCGATACCGCTCGAGGGGTTGGTATTCCTCTCGCGGGGCACGAGTTGGCTAGCAGCGTTGTACACGGCACAGTTGATCTGCCAAATGTCGGCGTCTTCTGGTAATTCCTCATCGATAACAGCGTCCATCCGAGCCAGGTCTTGTGGCTTTAGGTTAGCCCTGGTGTTAAGGCTAACCCTCGTCCTTAAGTTGACTTCGGCGTACCTTCTAGGATGTTCCCCGTCAGCTCTTTGCCGCGGTGGCAGTGCGGCTGGCGCTTCTACCTGCTGACGGGGTGCCCTTACGTAACCTGTCCTGCGCAGGTAGGATACTTGATCCCTGAGCTGTTGCTCAGAGAAGGCGCGATGCTCTGGATGCGTGTCGCACCAGATTTCGTGCAATCGCGCCATGTACCCTCTGCGCGCAGGTTCGCTGCTCTCATAGCAGGTCAGCAAGTCATCTCGAAGTTCCCTCGTCCACTTAAAGCGTCCATGGTCATAGCGTGTGTTGTCATCATTGAGACCGTCCGGTATGGCCCCTCCAACTTGTCTCTGACCCCCATCCGGTTGGGGTCGATTGTGAGGGGCCCTTCCTCTGTGTGCTAGAACCAGAGAAGTGGATCTCAGAGTGGTTAGCCCTGAGATCCACGTCCGACATCTGTCAGGCAGAGTTGCCTCTGCCTGTCCAGGTACACCGCGTGGAGGCTGCCGGTCCGTTTTCCGTACCCTTATTATTATTATTATTATTATTATTATTATTATTATTATTATTATTATTATTATTATTATTATTATTATTATTATTATTATTATTATTATTATTATTATTATTATTATTATTATTATTATTATTATTATTATTATTATTATTATTATTATTATTATTATTATTATTATTATTATTATTATTATTATTATTATTATTATTATTATTATTATTATTATTATTATTATTATTATTATTATTATTATTATTATTATTATTATTATTATTATTATTATTATTATTATTATTATTATTATTATTATTATTATTATTATTATTATTATTATTATTATTATTATTATTATTATTATTATTATTATTATTATTATTATTATTATTATTATTATTATTATTATTATTATTATTATTATTATTATTATTATTATTATTATTTGTATGATTCCTACAAAATGTAAATATATTAGAATCATGTATTAAAAAGTACATTTATTATTTTGCAAAAAAATATTTATATTATGTTTAATAATTAAAATTAACAAAGCAATTTTTGTCAATTTTTACAATTTAAAAGTTATTAACAATCAAAATTAAAAGTAAATATATTTAGATTTTCAAATAAATAAAAATGCGGTCATTTATAAGCCGTACCAATACCGTTACAATAGAAGGCATAGAAATCAGGATCATACTTTTTTGTTTGTTTAATAATTCAAACGTGGTTGAGGAATGAAATTAATTATTAATTATTTTACTTATTGTTTGTAGCATACATTGATATTACAAAATTATATTAATTGTAATAAATAATAACAAATTTTTGACAATAATTAAAAAACACACAACGAAAAAAGGCATTTTTTCGGAATTTTCGATTTTCCGGCGATTTTTTCCATTGCACTATATATATTTTTTTATTTATTGAAAGTAGACTAATTACAATAGGAAAAAGAAACTAAAATGAAGAAAATACAAAATAAACAGTATTTCATGTACTCAAATGTATTGAGGTTGACTCAAAACACATTGTTTTGTATTATTAACACTACAATTAAAAATATTAAAGTTTGACTAATGACAATGTAAATAATTTTAACATATGCTGTAAGAGGCGAATGCATTAATAAATTCGTATTTGGCATAGCTAAATTAAATAAGGCGTATGAGCGAGTTTGAAAAGACGGAATATTAAAATATATTTAGTAAAATTATCTGAGCAGTTCGTCTGATTTGTTAGAAGTGTATGTAAAAATAATACAGACGGGACTCGTCGTCATTTAAGTCAATTCTAGCAGCAAATCATATTCTGGAATACCCTTAGGTGAATAAATCAGTCAGCTTTAAAGGAAAGATGTTTAATATACCTTCTCTGAATTCATTCCAAATTAAAAGTATGAATACCATATTGTGAATTCCAAACAATGCTAGCATATTTTATTTTTATCTTCACGAAAGTATTAAACAGAAGAGGAAGTATTGAAATGTTACTAAAATGCCTTGTTATTTATGTGAGCAACAAAGGTTAACTTTCAATCAGTAATGACTCCAAGATATTTATGATGAAAAATGTATTGGATTATTTCTCTTCGAAAAAATCATGGTAATACTTTTTGACGTGAAGTGTAAGAAGTGCAACAACGTAACAAGGGGAAGTAGGTAAATAGTAACCAATTTTCAAAAAAAATGAGCCCTGTCCGAACTCTATCGGACAAGTACTTTTATGAGGAATCGCAGTTGAAAATTTCACTTTTTTTTTTAATTTGAATTAAACAACAACCGTTAAATATTTTGCTTCAAAAAAAAAATAATGCTTATGTGGGACACCAAAAGGTCTACCTTCACCAAGTTTGAGCTAAATCGAATTATTTTTGTGGAAGAAAAAAATAAAAAATCGAAAAGGGGTTCTTTTGCGTGTATCTCGAAAAATTTTGAGGTTAGGATAAAAATTCTTTCCACATAAGTTGTAGATTTCTTTATTACCTACAACTTTTATAATCAACTTTTTTCGATAGGATGCGTAATTAACCCAGAAATCGCAAAAAACCGTTTTTCGCCCCTAAAAACCCACCCCATTTCACCCCAGATAACCTCAGGTGGTTCGGATTATTTTTTCTTCTTTAGTTGTAATATGTTCTAAAATATTCTGCTATCAGTTTGCTGTAACGAATTATTTTGTTGTTCAACTCTTATCTAGCCTGGCCTAAATGAATTTGTTTCAATTAATAATATTATATAACACTTTATCATATTTATTCTCGTGTTTAGAACTCTCTACAGCAAAAAATATGGGGTATTGGGGGTCACGATTATTACAATTTTAAATCGCCATATTCTAAATTATCTTTTTCCCGAATTACGAAGAAAAATTTTAACCAAAAGTAAATTTCCATGTATTTTGGGCGGGGTCCTTTTATTTCATAATTCTTAGTGACTTTTTTTGGAGGCCGTGAATTTTCTTTTTCAACATTTTCTTTAGTACTTTACATGTACTAACATAAGTTTTATAAAAAGTATATTTCTAGAGGTAAAACCTACTACTTGGTGCTATTTATTTATTTCGTGTCAAACTTACCTGAAGGCGCCGGAATATAAGCATTAATAATGGATGGGTTGCTTATTTGGCTAACTTGATCCTCTGAATATGCTGTAATTTCACAATAGAACCACCTGCATTCAGGGTAGAAGAACATATTCAGGTAAGGCTGATTAGTCGTATATATGTACTCCAAAGTGTTTGCGGCGTAGATAAAAATCATGTAATTGGTGAGTTCGCAATTTGTGCTGGGAGACCAACGCAGATAATTATCTGAGCCTAGCGTTACATTTCGAACGCTCTCTGGAGCTGGCATAAAAATAAAAACATAATCATTATTATTATTATTATTATTATTACTTTTTTTTTTAATTTTAACGTCTTATTAATATTAATGAGGGCTGTACAGGGGAGAGATCTTTTTCAACATTAAAATATGTAAAAAATTATTTCAGAAATTCGTTAGAAAACGAAAGACTAAGTGAATTAGCCCTCCTGCACTTAAATAGTGGCCTGATAGATACAATAGACTCCAACAGCATAATATAGACTAGGCCGTGTTAATGTTTGATAAAGCTCGTAAAAAAATATGAAACATTGGATTCGGAACGACGTCTAGAAAAATGTACAAAAGTTTCAAACACGCACATAAACAATTGCAAAAGTTATAAACAAATGAAGATTGAAAAAATAATGAGTTTCGTTGTTTGCAAATAACTCGAAAACTATTAATATTTAGGAAATTTTAAAGAAAGCTTCTTAAAGAGGAAGAAATTCCCAATAAAAAGTCCCAACTCCCGAAACTGTATCTCTAATATTAATAATTTTAATTTAATGTTGAAAATAGAGCTCGCCGCGGAAAACATTAAGCCGCTACGATGTTCTGAAACTGGGCGTAATAAGTAAAATTATTTTTTTATGTTATTAAATATTAATTTAAAAATTTTAAAAAATTATGGTATTATTTAGACACTTAAAGGAACAATATCCCGTTGGAAAAAAAATGTTTCACTGATTTTTCATAAAATGAGCCTATTGTTAATTAATAATTTTTTTTAGAGTTTGCGTTTATATTTCAAGTCGGATAATTGTTAAACAAAAGCCACTAACATTATTTCGCTCTGTGCAGACCTTGTGTCAACTATACTTTATGGGATTATGACATTGCGATGTTTTTAGTTGTTATAGTCTATTAGTTATTAATTACTTAACCTAATAAAAAATTAAAAAATGAAAAAGTTGAGGTTTTTTTTATTAATTTTAATTATTATTACTCTTTTTATATTAAAAAATACTATAAGATTACATGAACTTTAAATTTCTGTTGCTATTTGTTTAAATAAATTTTATAAACAAACAGACAAATTACGTATTTTTGAAAAAAAAATTGTTTGCCATTGTATTTCTTATAAATATTTTATTGGAAATTTCTTCGTCTTTAAGAATCTTTCTTTAAAATTCCTTAAATACTAATTGTTTTCGAGTTATTTGCAAAAAACGAAACTTGTTATTTTTTCAATCTTCATTTGTTTATAACTTTTGCAATTGTTTATGTGCGAAATTTTTGCACATTTTTCTAGACGTCATTCCGAATCCAATTATCTCATATTTTTACGAGCTTTATCAAATATTAACACGGCTTTGAACTTGTGAACTAGTCTAATAGATCAGTTTGCATCTGAGAAAGCAAGTAAGAAAAAAGATTTTTTAAGTCTGACAATTTGTTTTGTTTTGTGTTTCGTTTTATTTAATGATATATTTCTAGAACCTAGATTTGTTTATTTTTAAATATTTTTTATTATTTGTTGGCTTTTTTAGTTGTATAGTTTTTGTTGAACCATTTTTCCAAGTCTTTTTTGTGTGCTGTTTTTTGTCCTATACTTATGTTTTTCACTTATAATATCACAAGAGCTTAACTTATTTTCGAAAATTTTCTTAAAATATTCGTGCCCGAAAGAAAATTTCCCGGAATAATTTATGCTTGCGTGGTATTCGGTAAGAAAATTTCACACCACTTAACACCATAATTTGGAAAAAAATTATTAATCCAACCTGACATTTTAAATTAATTTCACTGCTTGTCAAGTTGGCCAGGGTATTGTTGTTTCTGACATATTATGTTGATTTGTCATTTTTGTTTAACCGGTTCTGTCACAAAGCTTAATAATTACTAGTTTAAAAGGTCTGTCGTTGAGTTTAATAAGTGTATAGCGAAATGTCGCGATTTGGTAAAGAAAATCAACAAGTAATTAGACAAGAAATTCAAAATATAACACCAGATAACACCCGAAAATCAAAATCAAGTGTAAGGAAACAGTTTGTTGAATTTTGTGACGAAAAGTTGTATTATATTCATGAGTGTATGAGTGTAGTACAGGTGGCTACTATACTGGAGGACTACGCATTTAATATGAAAAAGAAAAATTTTGAAGATTATAAGGAAAGTGTGGTCAAAGTGATGTGGAACTCTACTGCTAAGCAGTTACAAGAAATTTATTACGAAAAATATAAAATAAAATTTAATCCGTTTTCTGATGTGGAATTTGCGACCGCCTGAGCTGCACGCGATGCTAAGCGCAAAAAATTACAGAGAGACCCATTAAAAAGAAAAGTGAGTGCTTCAGCCTTAACCAGCGACGAATACAAAAAAATTATTGAAACGTGGGATGAAAATACTCCAGATGGATTGCAGCGTAAATTTTTTCACATAGTTTCACATGAGTTGGCATGGAGAGGAGGGGAAGGATATTCTGCGTGTATCCAATACTTCAAAGAAGAAACTGATAATTTCGGAAACCCAAAAGGTCGGATAGAATATAATTCAATATTCTCCAAAACCACACAAGGTGGTTCTAGAAAACTGTCGGATAGTAAATGGTTGATTACAAATTTCGATAATCCACAAATGTGTCCGGTTCGTTTGTTTAAGAAGTTGATGGAAAAAAGGGGAAATCTTATTCAGACCGACAGATTATTCTTAACACCAAACCTATACTGGAGTCAACCCAACTTGAAAGGATGGTACAAGAATAGCCCAGTTGGTAAGAACATTATATCTTCATGGTTTAAATCAGCAGCCTCTGATATAGGAATTGACACTAAAAAAGTAAAAATAACTAATCATTCTGCAAAAGCAACAGCTGTTTCGGAATTGGCCAAGGAATGAGTTGGTGAACAACAGCTCATTAAAATTACTGGACACAGTAATAGTCAGTCAATCAAACCTTACTTACAATTGGACATTGAACATCATCATCAGATGATTGAATCCATGAGGAGAATTTCATCAAGTACTAGCAAGTTTAATCATGATCAGAGCACAATGGAAAATAAAACAGAAAGTACCCAGATTCAACCCACCAATTCAAGCCAGCCCACAAACATTTATAATAATTGTGTTTTTAATATTAATAAAACCTATAATAATTAAATTTATTTCGTTATTATTTTGCTTATTAGTCGATATCATTAGAGATTTGCCAATGAAGATATTAGTTCAACATGAAATAAATTCTAAAAAAATCAAATAGGTATATCCACCATATTTCGTTAAATAAAAAAAAATTACCAACTTTAGTTACACCAAATGCTAAAACTCAGATGGGTATTAGTTCAGTCTATCGCCCTTTCATAATTTTAGGTTACTAAAGGTGGTAGAAATGTAAAGTAATCCATAACACTTCTAATTTAAAAAATATAATATTAACATGGTTTGTTGCAGTAGGTGGCCGTGATATAGGCGGCCATGCTTTTGACAGATGAGGTTTATATTGGTAAATTACATTAAGTTACTATATAGTAAACCAGCAAACAAAGATATTTTTATGTAAAACATTTCTTGTAAGCATTTGCGTTAAACAATTTGAGAAAAATGGAATGCTTTGAAAAGTACAATTTATGTAAATACTGCAAAGAGTTGAGTCAAGCGCAAATATGTCATCCAAGATTAATATATTTAACGAATTTAATGGAAGATTGCGATCAGGAAGCGTTAGAGTCGAATGGTTTGTTTACGAAAATCCAAGAAAGTCTGCTGCAGATTTCAAGTAAATATGGCCTGTTGCGTAAAAGAGATTTGAACAAAATTGTTTCAAAATATTACATATGTCTTAAAACACAGACATCTAATTAATTCGTCACCTTCCTATTCACCATTAAGAAGAGAGGATGGGTTAGAATTCAAGCAACATTTAAATCTTATTATGTTTGTACATCCTACGTTTTTTGAATTATAAATTGTTAATGCATAATAATTTAACAAATTTGTGTTTTCTGTTTAATGAAACTTTATAACGAATAATAAATAATAATGTTAATTCAGAAATTTTGCATTATTCACAGATATATCTACATTATTTAATGGTTGTAGATCATATGTTTACCTTTTCAACTGTCAAAAAATGTTCACTTAAATATCGTGGCGCTTCGAAAAAATTTCCGGAAATTTTTTTAATTGCCATGGTAACTAGTCAAAATTAAGGTATCTTATTGGTTAAAATGTAGAGGTGTGAAATTTTCAATAAAATATAACAAAAATGAGTTTTTCATCTGTACTTACTTACTTTTAAACAAATATAGGTTGGTTCAGGTTCGTCTTAAGATAACAAAATTAAAATTAAAGAGCAATAAAAACCCCCAAAAAAAATCATTTTTTTGGCAAACTATTCAAAGCGGTGCCGCAAAAAATTTTCGCCTGCGGCGCCATTTTGTTTACCAGCCAAAAATTTTCACTTCCGACGAATTTGCCTACGACACTAGCTTTCGCTTTCGGCGCCATTTCATTTAGCCACCAAGGGGGTGCCAAAAAATTTAGTGCCTAGGTACGCACAAGTTCATAAACCGGCACTGATATAGGTGTTGTCTCACAATACAATAATCGGTTTTGGCACATCTTGCATTATCACAGGCCGGGAGGTAAAAAAACATACAATTTTGTATTTATTTACTTCATGAGGAAAATGGGCAACTCTGTTGTCAAGCTGTTATACCCAGAGATACAAATACACCAAATCTGACTGAAAAATCCCGTGCTTTTATCGTTGAGTGAAGAGTCTTTATAGAGATGCAGCCGTGTACTTAATATCATAGCCCGGGCAGGGTCTGTGGTGTAGTAAGGCGCCAGCGGCATTGTGGTCTAGCAATCTCGTCAATCTCAGTCCCTCAGTCGGCTGATAGCACTCGCATGGTTCGTGTCATTTGTTGTATTAGTGCACCGTAAAACGAGGAAAAAGTAGCTTCCTTCTTGAAAAAAAATTTTTGAAGGTACAACCACATGGGACCTTCACAGCATGATAGATTAGGTCCTTGGCCATCTGTAATGTCCAATTACAACATTTTTTGGGAGGTCAAACTATTTTTATGACGAAAAATGTTATAAATCTGTCAAAATTAATTTTTCCTACATTTTTACACATCCCTCGTGATATCTCCGGAACTAATTGAGATAATTATACGTATTTTTTTTTAATTGATGGAGGAAATGTGGGCGAAGGTCACTGCTTTAATTTTGTTTTTATGGAAAATCTAATTTTTCTGTAAAACGAGGTAAAACTTGAACATTTACTTCCCTTGCAGCGCTTTTTTCAGTAAGCGAAAAACTTTTTTATTTTAAGGAATTTTGACATACCATCTCCGTATGAAATAAAGTCTACACCTCAAGGAAGTTTTTAAAACAAAAATCAGGTCTCTACGACTTATAGTTTTCGAAATTTTGTTATTTAAAGCTGGGTTTTTCGATCCTAGATGCCTAGATGTCCGGCAAGTGTGGACTATTTAATACAAGTAATCTTATATTATATTATGCCAGTTAGAAACAAACTTTTCTTTATATAATGTGAATGCAAATGAGTATTAGTTATTTTTATTGAGTTATTACATATTATTTAGTGCTTAACAATGAAATGTTTATTCTGTGGACAAACTTTGAAAGATAATGACAAATTAGTGAGACAAAATCCTAGATTGCAAGGAGTAAAAACAATTATATATGCCACGGTAAAAAGGCGAGACATTTGTGTCGAAAAGATTTTGCAACAAGAGGAAAATATTTTAAGTGGAAAAGTCAAAGTGAAATTTCATATAGCCTGCAAACAAACCTATATTAGTTTGTAAAATCTTAAAAATCTTTCCCAATTCAGTGAAATTGAAAATGTATCTTCGTATTCGGTAAGATGCAATAAATTTAATATTCGGACAATGTGTTTAATATGTAATACATCGAGAAAGAAAGGCGTAATATGGTATACGATAATTCTCTGTAGACGTGATTTATCTTTATATTTCTTTGCCACCTTATTATCAGTCTAGTCGATACATTGTTGACAAGGGGCCGATGCGACATTTTTATTGTTAATGATAGGATTTTGGAGAATGAGAGGGGAGTATGCGTTTATTTTCGATTTATCCCAAATATTTGAGAAACCAAACATAGTATAATTTTTCACATTCAGTGGAAGTATAGTAACAAAAAAATTTTTATTGTTCAAATAGGCTTAGGATATCACGAAACATCGAGATTTTAAATTTGAGCGAAAAAAAAAAATTCTGCCTGCCTGCCTGTCTGTCTGTCTGTCTGTCTGTCTGTCGGTCTGTCTGTCTGTCTGTCTGTCGGTCTGTCTGTCTGTCTGTCTGTCTGTAACTTTTTTGTGCGCACGTTTACACTGGAACCGTTTGAGATATTGACTTGAAATTTGGTACACATATGTACTTTAACGAGATCTAGAACTAGATTATATTTTCATCTTGTTCCGTCGATGGGTTGGGGGGTAAATTGGGGTAAATTTGGGGAAAATAGGTAAATCAAGCAGGTAAGAGTCCATAAAATTGGTATTTAATATATACAAGAGAAGCTAAGCTCTCAAAAAAATATTTGGCATTAGCCACCCCCATTATCACCTCCACCCCGTTATTAAAGGGGATGAAAAAAAAATCTGATTTAGTGTGTGTACAAGAACCAGAAACCTCAAAATATTTTTTTACTTCATCCACCCCACTACCACCCCCTATCACAACCCCCCACCCCACTACCGATGTGGGGTATCGTTTTATGGGTTTTTGGGGTAGATAATTTCAAATAAAGTTCCATAAACAAGTATTTCCACATACAAAATTTTTTCGTTGTGAGTGACTTGTATCTTGTACAAAAAAGTCCCTGAAAGCATATTTTTATCTATTATAGCTCACAAGCTAAAGGCGCCCTCGCGCAAACTTCAAAATAACCTTTTTGCGCTGTTCTCTAAGCAGCCCGTTAAAACAGTTAAATATTAGCTGCCCTATGAGAATTTTTGGTCGATTTTTTTACTTACGAATTTTTGGTCGCTCTACACGATGGCATCCTTTATTTTTTTCTTAAATAAGTATTTTTTAACGCAAAAAACATTAAAAAAACATAAATTTGGACTTTTCCACCCCTTGTAGGATGTAATTGATTGTTTTAAAAAAAAATGCTCTTTGCATATGCAGCGAAGAAATTGATTTACAAAAAAAAATATTTAAAACTTGTTATGTTAAGTAATTTATAAATAATGAATCAACTGTTTTAATGTATTTTTTCAGCGGTCGATGAAGCATAATGACACAAAATCAAGCTCAATTTTTTTTCTTAAAAAAATGTATTTATTGTTGACATCTCATTTTATTTATCGCATAAAAACAATTAATGTTAGGTACCGAAAAGTGTAATTTTACTTCCACATCCAGTGGAAGTATAGTAATGACAAAAACATTTTTAAAATTTTTTATTGTTCAAATAGGCTTAAAATGTCATGAAACGTCGAGATTTTAAGTTTGAGCAAAAAAAAAATTTCTGTCTGCCTGTCTGTCTGTCGGACTGTCTGTAACTTTTTCTTGTGCGCACGTTTACTCTGGAACCGTTTAAGATATTGACTCGAAATTTGGTACACATATGTACTTTAACGAGATCTGGAACTAGATTATATTTTCATCTTGTTCCGTCGAAGGGTTGGGGGGCAAATTGGGGTAAATTTTGGGTAAATGTGCAAACCAAGCAGGTAAGAATCCATAAAATTGGTACTTAGTATATACAAGAGAAGCTAAGTTCTCAAAAAAATTTTTGGCATTAGCCACCCCCGTTACCACCCCCCACCCTCTTATTAAAGGGAATGAAAAAAAATTGTGATTTAGTGTATGTACAAGAACTAGAAACCTCAAAATATTTTTTTACTTCATCCACCCCCCCACTACCACCCCCTATCACCCCTCCCCACTACCAATGTTGAGTATCGTTTTATGGGTTTTTGGGGTAGAGGATTTCAAATATTATATTATTAAAGTTTCATAAACAATTATTTCCACATACAAAGTTTTTTCATTATGAGTGACTTGAATAGAGAATATGGATGTGGAAGTAGTGATTCCTTGGGCAGCGGTTTTTCATTTTCATCGATTTTTAAATAGCTGGAACTTGCCGCATATTTTTATTAAATAGTGTTTCTTTTTTCTATAAATACATTTCAATAACAAAAAATGTTTAACTATTTTTTTTTATTTCAACATTTTTTTAATGCTTGCCACTCCATTATTAATATTATGCATTGTACAAAAAACAGTTTTAAACAAAAGTTACTCAGTATATTTTGTGTAATTTAAATTTGACTATTAGCGTGGCTAAAATTCGAGAAATGTCGTAAATCGATTCAAATTTCTCCAAAAAATCATGCATGCGATTTAGAACCTCCCTCAAGTCTTTAAAATTTTTCTGACGTTCTCTTAATTTCTTTTTGTTAATTAAGTCGGTCCCCTCCCGTGCCGCTTGCAGAGTAGCGTAAAAAAGTCACTTTTATACTTACTTACTTAAAATTATAACAGATAAAAATGTGCCCTCGCGGACATAGGTATCTGTAGAAAATCCGATGTACAAAAGAAGTGCAATGCATTTTTGTCGATAATTATTACAATTCTCGCTACGTAAGCGCTGAAAGGCCAAAAATACCATTCTCGACATTTACATTTTCTTTTTTTTAATTGTTTAAACACAATTGGGAGGTCTTAAAAGTACTAAGTACTCATAAATAGGAGCTGAATCGAATGACACAATAATATATTTTTTTCGCGTATCGGGAAATAAATGTAAGTGGTTAAATCACAGACCGTCTAATTGCACTGGTCTACAATCTGCGTATAGAATTAGTATTTTATTTGTACCCTCGTTCGCTCGACATCAACGCTGAGAAATCTCGCGAGATTATGACTGCTTCTGCTAAGTGCCGACGGTGGCAGTGGTGGCACCACCATTCAACGCACAACATGTGGATAGAGACGTGCGGGGGCTGAGATGAGAAAGAAGGAAATACGGGAACGATAATTCGCATAAGGGCAGCACTTCTTTAAGGATTCTTCACTCAACGCTTTTATTAAACCAGACTGATCTGAATGTGATGAAATTTTTGCATTTATTTTCCTCATGAGGAAGATGGATGAGACTTTAATATTTCTTTAGCTTTAGGTTAGCCAAACATGAATAAATCAAATCTGACTGATAAAAGCTTTTGCTTATGGTCCATCAGACACAATTTGAAAAAAAAAATGAATTTATTTACCTCAGGAAAGTTATTAAGACCCCCTATAACTTTTTTCCCTGTCGTGCGATTTTCAAAAACCAAAATAGAATTTATTCGTTATTACCTTTAATATTTAACTGATTATTTTTTAAATCTTCTTCAAATAAATAAACTTGTGGAAGCGGAAAAACCTTTTGCATTTTTTTCAAATGCGTTTTTGAGTACGAAGGAAAGGGTTAAGGGGAGAATTTTTTTACAAGTAAGTGAAGATCTTTTCCATTTTAAATTAAAAATATGTATATCGCAATCCAAGCAATAGGAAGGCAGGGAGGGGGCATAATGCGTTTGCGGGAATAAAGGATTAAGGAAAAGGGCTAGGGACTTCGGACCTTGATATGCGGCAATATAAATATTTTTTCCATCTTAATATTTTATTAGTCTACCATTTATCAAATATTAAACTTATTATAAATAATTATTTAACAGCGCCACGAGTTTTCGCGTCCCATTTCTCTAGTATTAGGTGTCTTTTGGATATATAAAACAATTATTTTTCCGTTTAACTCGCTCTATCTCAAAAACGGAACAGTCTCTCCAATTTTTATCGTGTTATCACTATACAGGGTGTTTGGTACATCGATAGAAAGTTTTCACTGGGTCATAGCTGGAGTCGTTTGGAACCTATATGACCATATTTACCCTTATACAAAGTCTCACCGTTTTTGGGATATCGGCATTTTTAGATATTTTTGTGAAATAGTTGAGTCGTTACAAATACATGTTATTTTTTATGATACTAAATACTTTCAGCGTTCTTAAATATTTTTTTTAGATATTCTTAATATCCACTTTGTCGAAACAACACAAAAAGAAATGCCGAAGTATTGGTATAAAATTATGTAGTACAGTGTATGTTTTGAAATATATTGGTTTAATTTTTTTTCCATTTCAAGCAAAATTTTCTCAAAAGCGGCACCACTTCAAGAGATTCAAACAGTCTTAAAAACTTATCTATTGCATACTCTTTCCAATGGTATACCACGTTATGACAGAATTATAGTTCATTAAACTAAAAAAGAAACATATTTGTAGACATTACATTTTTAATAAGGAAAAAAATTAAATAAGTATTGACCATTTTATTATTTTTATTTCCAGTTCTAACTAAAGCAAATGTAACTAAAACTAATGAATAATTCATTTCGTTTCCAAATAAAGAAAATAGAAAATAAGAACCTCCACTTCTAATGCATTTACATGCCCTCTTTCGTATTTGGGTAGTGGTGACGCCTAACCCCATTTCTTCCTTTACTCTGGCACCTGCTTCATTAATTCTCCATACAAGGCGGTCATAGTCGGTTATTTCAATCTCATAAACTAGTTATTTCATTCGACCCAGACGTGAAAATCAAGGGGCGTTAAGTCTGGAAACCTCACTGGCCACAATATTGATCCATTTCTCCCAATCCAAGGATTAGGGAATGTCTCTTACATTTAGAGGTATGGTAAATTATTCTGCAAAAACTCTAAATAACTGTCTCCATTTAAATTGTCTGGAAGACAGTACGGACCAATGAAAGCTCTGCCAATTACCGCTGCCCATACATTCACAATGAACTTGTATTGAAAAGACGTTTGTTTTTTCATGTGCGGTTTTTCGTCAGCTTCAGCCCAGAAATGAAGATTGTGAAAATTTGTTATTCTTTCTCGAGCGAACTCGCCTGTCCACAAAATACTTTTAAGAAAACGTTCATCTTCCAGATCAGCGTTCAACCCAAAACGGCAAAAAGCCGTTTTCCGTATTGGGCCACCTTCTTCGAGTCCCTGAACATGCGTGTAGTAGAATGGATGTTTTCCTTCAATCCTAAGAGTTGTGGACAAATGACAAATTCAGTTGAAGAACTACTTTTCGAATACTGCAGGTAGAATCTGCTTCGAAAGTCTCCAAAATCTGCTCATCTACTTCAGCATATTGCACAATATGCACCCGTTCCCTATGATGAAGGTTACCTGTTTTACGTATTCGTCGATATGTGTTACAAAACACCTGAGCATTGGGAATTCTTATTGTTGGAAATCATTCCCGATAAAAATCTTTAGCTGCTGCTGCATTTCCGTCGGCTATTCCTTACATAAAGAAAATATCGGCATATTCGGCATTAGAAAAAGATGCCATTGCAGGAAAGGTGACAATGCTATGAGCAATTAAATAAAAGGGCATTCAATACAAACGTTCAAATGTGTCACTGGTAACCAAGAACATTTTTTTGTGTTTGGTCACCTGATATCTACCCTTTGTGTATTTCATTTCTTGTTTATGTACGTGTAAATACGTTTGATTTTATTTCAGTATATCACACACAGAAAACTGAATTTAAATATTAGTAAATAAAATCACCGATTTGCGGCTGAAAGAATTTACTATGATTTCGTTTAATATTCTTTCCTTTTCAGGGTAATGAACTATAATTATCATAACGTGGTATATCATTGGAAAGAGTATGCGATAGAGAAGTTTTTAAAACTATTTGAATCTCTAGAAGTAGTGTGGCGCTTTTGAGAAAATTTTGCTTAAAATAGAAAAAAAAATCGAACCAATGTATCTCAACTCATAAATTGACCTACGTAATTTTTGTACCAATACTTTGGCATTTCCTTTTGTGCTGTTTCGACAAAGTGCATATTAAGAATATCTAAAAAAAATATTTAAGAAAGCTGAAAGTATTTAGTATCATAAAAAATAACATGTATTTGTAACGACTCAACTATTTCGCAAAGATATCTAAAAATGCGATATCTCAAAAACGGTGAGACTTTGCATAAGGGTAAATATGGCCATATAGGTTCCAAACGACTCCAACTATGACCCAATGAAAACATTCTATCGATGTACCAAACACCCTGTATATTTATTAACGAAATTAGGTCAAATTTTAATAAGAGTAGAAAGCATTATTTTTTTTAAGGTTATGCGAAAATGTGTATTCTCAAATGTCACATGCAGGAAACTTTTTTTTCTTTCGAAATAGATACCAAGTGTATCGAGAAGAAACGAAGATAAAAGATTGACTTTTTTTATTTGAAATTTTTTTTTCTAGCATTAGCAGTTTTCGAGAAAATTGCAAATTAGTGATTGTTGGCCTTGTATTGCAATTAAATGCTACTAAATTTCCACGTTCTCATTAAATAAGTTTTGCATATATATAAATGTTAATTTTTGGACATTTTAATAATAATAATAATAAAGTTTATTGAAAATACAAGATTACAATGAGTGCTTAGTTTACAAACAAGTTTGAGATTCAACAAACATTAAGTCCACAGAAGGTTGAACCTTTTGCGTGGACTGAGTTTACCTTATTTTAACCAGCCTCTTTATTATTGCAAAATTCTAAACGACATAATAACTTCACTATCTCGCTCGTGCATACAGATTTAAAACAAAGTTTAAAAAGCAATACATGTCGGGTATACATAACAAAGTATAACATATAATTATTTCACTGTATGTTCTTTCATGGAGATGAATTTGAGATAGCTAAATAAAGTTAATAAAATTAATAAAATAAGTAAAATAAATGAGTAAAATAAGTAAATAAAAATAAAAAAATAAAAAAATAATAAAAAACAATAAAAAAAATAATAAAAAAAGTAGGAGTATATACATAATTTAATTATTTTTTAGAACTATAAGTTGGTGTATATTGTTCCTTGCTTGGCCGTTTATCCATTACTGCTATAATGTCACTATTTGAAAGTCATGTCTACGTTTTAATATTAGATTGTTATGAAATATGTATTGGTTAAATATATAAATAAATGATAGGAAATAACATTTAACAAAATTTCTATTCAATTACAAATCTAAAAAAAAACAGAAAATATTTTTTTGAATTTTAAATGATTAATAACTTTTTTATTTACCGATCGACTTTGTTAAAAACCAATTACGTTTGTTTTAAGAATTTTTAATGTTATAATGCCAACTTAGCTGTTAAAATACTCGTCCGAATCTTAGGTTTGTGCAATGTGTACGCACTAGTAATAGCGCAACTTATTTATAAACCGCCGTTTTGGCAGTTTAATATTTGATAAAGGGTAGATTGGTAAAATATTAAGATGGAAAAAAGATTTATATTGCTGAATGTCAAGGTCTCTATTCCTTTTCCTTTATTCCCGCAAACGCATTATGCCCTTGCCTCCCTTCCTATTGCTTGGATTGCAATATATATTTTTTAAATTATAGATCACTTGCCTGTAAAAAAAATTAGCCTCTGAACCCTTTCCTTCGTACTCAAAAACGCATTAAAAAAAAATGCAAAAGGTTTTTCCCCTCCCACAAATTTTTATTCGAAATAAATTTTAAAAAAACTAATCAGTCAAATATTAGAGCTAATAGCGAACAAATTCAATTTTGGTTTACCAAAATGATACGACAGGGAAAAAAGTTATGGGAGGTTGAATAATTTTCCTTTCCCTACCTTACCCACCACCCCCATCCTCCAGCTCCATCAATTGTTATCGATGTCACCTACCTCAAAAAGATCTCATCACCCTAACTCCTTTTTTTCGTGAAAAAATTAAGGAATTACTTTTTGTATATTAGTGTTACGGCAAAAAAACGCACATTAAAAAAAGAAATTCACGAAATTCCGATTTGAAAAAAAATTATGTCCTTCCGCGAGATCTTCAATTTTTGATTCAACTTTTTTTTCATCAAGTCAATAATAAAGTTATCGTGGAAAAACGTGCTTTTGCGAATTTAAATGCGAATTCCTACCCCACCCCGTGCAATTAAGCTGAACTAACTTGATAACATGATAAAAGAGAATGCATGTAACCGAATTGTCAAAAAAATAAATTTAAAACAGTTGGTTTCAAAACTCCTCGTTTTCTCGCCAGATCCGCTCCAGTATGATCAAGTAATTGGATTGGAAATACAGATGTATACTTACTACATTCTTCTGCTATGGCACCTTGAAGCACTAGAAGAACCAAGAAGCTTAGTACAGAAAGCATTGGCGACATTGTTAACTTTTTGTCAGGTGAATAACTATCCACAATAATTAACTTCTACTTATATACGATTCGTCAATTTGATACACTTTAGATATAAAAGATAAACGTCAAGATGCTCTATTCGCAGAAGATTGAATCAAATAGGGAGCTTTAAGTAGAGACTATATTTACATATTTGATGTTAATCGAACATTTCACATAATATACCGGGTGCCAACGAAATTATTACACAATCCATTGTTTTCAGAATTTTTAAGGTATGACATAAAACTCCCCGAGCAGTATCCACTGTAACGAAAAGAGATATTCAAATTCTGCAAAAGTCAAGGGTTAGATATTGTTGGTGGCTTTATTTTGACTTTCAAATGTTGCAAACGACAGTAGTGTATGCAAGTATTTTTAATTCTATGTATATAAACTTATGCAGCAAAGGAGAACCCGGAAAAGTGAGGTAGGATATAAAGATCTTAGAAAAGAAAAACGCGTACATCGGAAGAAAAAATGGTCCTTCGAAAACCGCATTATGGCAGATCTTGACGCACTTAGAGGACAAAACGAACAAGAAAATTTTACAAAATCCTCAACTGCTCAAGAAATGAGTTTAAACCGAGTGTGACTATGTGCAAGGACAAAGATGGGTACATTATTAATAGATCCAATTTAACGGAGCGGATCTGGTTTTGAAATGAAACCAACTTTTTTTAATTTTTTTTTTTGACAATTCGGTATATGTTTTATCATGTTATCAACTTAGTTCAGCTTAATCACACGCATTTAAAATTCGCAAAAACACGTTTTTCCACGATAACTTTGTTATTATTGACCTGACGAAAAAAAAGTAAAATTAAAAATTGAAGATCTCGCGGAAGCGCATAATCTGATAAATTTTTTTCAAATCGGACGGTAACTTTTCGTGAAAAATTTTTTTGAAAATACTCGTTTTTTTGCCCTAACACTAATACACAAAAAAGTAATTCCTTAATTTTTTACGAAAAAAAGAAATTAGGGGGATGAGATTTTTTTGAGGTAGGTGTAATAGATAAAAATTGATGGAGCCGGAGGATTGGGGTGGTGGGGCAATTAGGGGAGGGGAGGGAAGTAAGGAAAAGAAAATTATTCAACTCCCTCGAAGTTTTTCCCTGTCGTGCGATTTTCAAAAACCAAAAAGGGATTTGTTCGCTATTATGTCTAATATTTGACTGAATAATTTTTTTTATTTTTTTCAAATAAACAAACTTGTGGGAGGGGAAAAACCTTTTGCATTTTTTTTTAAATGCGTTTTTGAGTACGAAGGAAAGGGCTCAGAAGAGAAATTTTTTTACAGGTAAGTGAGATTTTTTTTTATTTTTAATTTAAAAAAAATACATCGCAATCCAAGTAATAGGAAGGGAGGAAGGGGACATAATGCGTTTGCGGGAATAAAGGGTTAAGGAAGAGGGATAGGGACGTCGGAGCTTAATATTCGGATATATAAATCTTTTTTTGTAAAACTGTCATTAAAAATGACATTTTTAATTCATTGATAGGTGAACTAAAAATTGACTTTTATAATGTTACATGTTAAAAATACTTTTAACACTAGTGTCGAAAACACTTTTAACACTAGTGTTAAAAATGAAATATACCATATAGTAATATGCATTCTTCTCAAGATAATAGAAAGCTGTATTGATAAAATTAGAAGAAATATATTACTTAGAAATAATACATATGTATTCAAATAGTTATAAATTATTTATTTAGATATTTGATGTCTGGAGCTTCATTCAAAAATGTATTAATATGTTCGCTAGTAAATATTCTCGATTTTTTTGGCCGATACACTTTTTCGTTTTAAAAACGCTATTAGCTTGTACTACTTGCTTACATCCACGTTGTTCTTGATTTGCAAACTAGCTTTTATCATAGAGAAATTAGACCACACTGCTGACGCCTTTCATAACTTTTTCTTCGAAGTAAGCCAAAAGTATATTTTCAGTGAACTTGTCTACTACTTTCTTCATTTTATATCATTCAATAAGTCTTTTATACCATATTGTTGCCGCTATTTCTGGGGCAACAAATCTAAAGTTGCCCTCTCTGCGGCTTGTTTAACATCTTGTGGAATAATGAAATTACTTTTATTTCCCGTATTTTCTTCAAAATCCATTTTTTTTAGCCACAAAATTTACGATATTTAAAGACAGCTTCAATTGGAGTGACTAATAAACACTAAACAATTTACAATTGTTTTACTTAGTTACCCTTTATCCAGTACCTGACTTGATATTTACATTTTATTGTCACATATAATTGAAACGAAGGGGTGGGTGGCTCAATGCCAACGCGTGCGACACGTGCCGAGAAGTCGGAATCGATTCTATTCACGCGCCGCTTCACCGAAAATCGGATTTTACCACCACTTTCGATCGGGGGTAGAGAAATTCCAATCAAACGGTGCGTGAAATATTTGGGGGTGAACTTAGACAAACGACTGACGTTTAATACACACGTTAACGAGACGGTACGCAAGGTCTACTTCATGTTCAGGAGTCTGTATCCGCTCCTGGCAAGAGGTAGCGGACTCAACAGGACTAATAAAAAGTTGTTGTACACAATGGTAATCAGGCCGGCCATCACATACGCGGCGCCGGTGTGGTGCAGCATCCCGGCCACGACAATGCGGAAGTTGAGAGTATTAGAACACAAATTTATGCGCCTCATTTCAGACTCCGGTAGGTACACCTCCCTCAGAGATCTTTATGCACGTTGCCACGACATAACCCCACTAGCGGACTACGTCCAAGAAACCTCACAAAAATTCTACCAGTTTAAACTGGACGGTAGTCCGCTTACCCGCAACATTACCCGAATCAGACAGCATAATGCCATACTTTTCGATATAAGACACCCCCTACCATACCAGGCGTTGCCTATCTTCCGGCAGCTCCCCTAGCCACACTTCCTTCTACGATAACTTACCCCTACCCCCTTACTTTTATCTTTCCTCAACTTTACATATTTCCAATCCCTCTTTCTCCCCATTTATGTTTGTACAATTTTGTTCTTTTATCTTTTTTGTTATTTTTGTTCCCTTTTTGTCCCTCGAAATTCCCTCTAGGCCGAAAACTTATGTAAATCCTAATTTTTTAAACCACAATTTTATTTCCACCCTACCTTCCTTGTCGGCGATCAGACCACAAGGTCGTCATTTGTTCGAACGGGTTTTTTCGTTTAGTTGTGTTCCCCGTATCAACAATCAAAATTACGAAGTGCGCTCGCCTACGATTTTAGTGTTCTCAGTGTTGTATTTATTTTTAAGCTACTTTTAGGTCCATGTGGACACATAAAAATTGTAATCTAGCTTTTAAGTCTGCACGTGGCAGACAGGAGATTCTACCCCCCCGCCCCCCTCCCCTCGAATTTTTGTCATACCTTTATTAGATTTTAGTTGTACATCTCCTTGTTTGTTTGTCTATTTTTCATATGTTGTCTAATCTACCTTTAACTGTATATACATGCATATATATGTACATATTTTTCTTTTTTTGTTTTGTTTCTATTTTGTATTTGACAATTCCAATACTGTAATAGTCTATGGAAATAAACTCATTATTATTATTAATAATTTACTTCCAAGCCGAACCGGACCTACTCCGCCCAGCCTCACACCCACCTCGGCGATGTTCGCCGTGGTTGTCTGGCTGGCTCCGGGCTAGGATCCGGTGGCACAATGGATCACTCTCAAATTTTTATCGTATTATCACTATATATTTGTTAACATAATGTGTTAATATATAGGTCAAATTTTAATAAATGTAGAAAGCATTATTTTTTTTCAAAGGCTATGTCGAAAATTTGCATTCTCAAACATGCGGGAAACTTTTTTATCTTTCGAAATAGATACCAAGTGTATCGACAAGTAACGAAAATAAAAGATGGATGTAACTTTTTTATTTGAAACTTTTTTTTCTAGAATTAGCAGTTTTCGAAAAAAGTGCCGTTTTTGAGTTAGAGCGAGTTAAGCAGAAAAATTATTGTTATATATATCCAATACACACCTAATACTAGAGAAATGCGCCGCGAAAACTCGGTGTTAAATAATTTATTTATAATAAGTTTAATATTTGATGGAGAGTAGACTGATAAAATATTAAGATAGAAAAAAGATTTATATATCCGAATATTAAGCTCCGACGTCCCTATCCCTTTTACTTAACCCTTTATTCCCGCAAACGCATTATGCCCCCTCCCTCCCTTCCTATTACTTGGATTGCGATATATTTTTTTTAAATTAAAGATAAAAAAAATCTCACTTACCTGTAAAAAAATGTCTCTTCTGAGCCCTTTCCTTCGTACTCAAAAACGCATTGAAAAAAAAATGCAAAAGGTTTTTCCCCTCCCACAAGTTTGTTTATTTGAAAAAAATAAAAAAAATTATTCAGTCAAATATTAGACGTAATAGCGAACAAATCCCTTTTTGGTTTTTGAAAATCGCACGACAGGGAAAAAAGTTCGAGGGGATTGAATAATTTTCCTTTCCCTACCTCCCTCCCCTCCCCTAATTGGCCCACCACCCCAATCCTCCGGCTCCATCAATTACTTCCACATCCAGTGGAAGTATAGTAACGACAAAAAATTTTTTAAAAATTTTTATTGTTCAAATAGGCTTAGAATATCATGAAACGTCGAGATTTTAATTTTGAGCGAGAAAAAAATTTCTGTCTGTCGGTCTGTCGGTCTGTAACTTTTTTTTGTGCGCACGTTTACTCTGAAACCGTTTAAGATATTGACTTGAAATTTGATACACTTATGTATTTTAACGTGATCTGGAACTAGATTATATTTTCATCTTGTTCCATCGAAGGGTTGGGGGTAAATTGGGGTAAATTTGGGGTAAATAGGTAAATTAAGCAGGTAAGAGTCCAGAAAATTGGTATTTAGTATATTAAAGAGAAGCTAAGGTCTCAAAAAAATTTTTGACATTAGCCACCCTCATTACCACCCCCACCCCATTATTAAAGGGGATGAAAAAAAATTGTGATTTAGTGTGTGTACAAGAACCAGAAACCTCAAAATATTTTTTTACTTCATCCACCCCCACTACTACCCCCTATCACCACCCCCACCCCACTACCGATGTGGTGTATCGTTTTATAGGTTTTTGGGGTAGAGGATTTCAAATATTATATTATTAATGTTCCATAAGCAATTATTTCCACATACAAATTCTTTTCGTTGTGAGTGACTTGGATAGAAAATTTGGATGTGGAAGTAGTGATTCCTTGGGCAGCGGTTTTTTTTATCTATTTCACCTATCTCAAAAAAATCTCATCCCCCTAATTTCTTTTTTTCGTAAAAAAAATTAAGGAATTACTTTCTGTGTATTAGTGTTAGGGTAAAAAAACGAGTATTTTCAAAAAAAATTTTCACGAAAAGTTACCGTCCGATTTGAAAAAAAATTTACCAGATTATGCGCTTCCGCGAGATCTTCATTTTTTAATTTTACTTTTTTTCGTCAGGTCAATAATAACAAAGTTATCGTGGAAAAACGTGCTTTTGCGAATTTTAAATGCGAATTCCTCCGCCGCCCCGTGTGATTAAGCTGAACTAAGTTGATAACAAGATAAAAGAGAACGCGTGTAATCGAATTGTCAAAAAAAATTTTTTTTAAAAAAGTTGGTTTCAAAACTCTTTTTCTCGCCAGATCCGCTCCATTAATTACATAACTAGTTAATCTATCCTTCATTATTGGTAGTTTCCTGAAAGACTTAAAGTAGGTACCGTCATTCCTATTTACAAAAAATATTATTCACAAAATATGGAGAGTTATCGACCAGTCACGATTCCTTCTTGCTTTTCAATCATTTTTGAATATTCATATCTTGCTCGATTTTTAAAATTGATTAAGAAATATAATTTAATTTCGGAAAATCAACATGGATTCCCTGAAAATAAATCTGCCAATATTGCCGTGTACGCCTTTTATAACAAATTAATAGAATATATCGAGGCAGGCGGGTGCCCTGTTGGGATCTTTCGCGATCTGAGTAGAGCCATCGACTGCGTCGAGCATGACAAATTATTGAACAAATTATACTTATACGGTATACGAGGTGTAGCATATGATTGGGTAGCCTCTTTTTTGAAAAATAGAAAGCACCATGTTAGTTTGACACACACTAGTACCAAAGCCACCTTTAAAATTAACTCTAAGTACACACCGGTGAATACTGGTGTCCCTCAAGGGTCTGTATTGGGGCCAATACTATTTATATTATACCCGAATGACCTTGACAACTAGACACAACGTATTCTCAGTGTTATTTGACGACAACTCTTTGTTGGTCTCCGATATATCGGACGAATTATTGACATATGAATGTATTACTGTGATGCATACTTTATGTAATTGGTATGATCATAATTCACTTTTTTTGAACAAAGATAAGACAACTGTTATAAGGTTTCATAACAGGCAAAAAGAATGTTCCAAATTAAATAATATTAAAATAAATGGGGGTCACATTAAAAAGTGAGAAGCAAAATAAATTTTTAGGAATAACATTGGAGTGTCTAAATTTGAAGGCTCACTGTGGTAACTTAATATCAAAATTAAGTACAGTTAGTTATTTGTTGAGAAATATTAGATCAATTATGAAACGAGAACAGTTAGAATCTAGATTAAGATATGGATTATGTGTTTGGGGTAGTTCCACTCTATTCTCAGATGTTTTTATCGTTCAAAAGCGAATTTTAAGGTCCATTGCAAATGTTTCCAGTGTAGAATCATGTAGAGGATTGTTCAAAGATTTTAAAATATTATCCCCTGTATGTGTTTATGAATTCTGTGTGTATGATTTTAAACATAAATCCAACTTTATGTTACCTAAAGATGTCTACAAAATTGGGACTAAACAAAATAATAATTTTTATATTCCCGTTTGTAAATATAAATTGTCTAAGGAAAAACCCACTTATTTAGGTCCAAACATTTTAAGTAAACCACCTTCTGCAATGCAAGAGGTTAGACATTTGAGATCTTTCAAAATTAATATGAACAAATATTTGTTAAATACGTGTTATTATACATTTTTATAATTGACAATTTGTTTCCTACCCGTTGAATAGCTCTGCATCAGATTTACGGTGTCAAACGCTTTTGCTAGGTTTAAAAATACACACGCAGATTTTTTATGTTTATTTAGTGAAGAATATATGAGATCAGTAAGGTATGCTATTGCGTCTAGGATGGACTTATTTTCTCGAAAGCCAAACTATTTTTCTGACAACAATTTATGTTTGTTTAAGTAGGCGGTAAGGCGCTGTTTAATGACTTTTTCAAATATCTTGGCCAAGTTTGACAATAATGAAATTGGTCTGTAATTCTCAGTTTTTTTCTTTATCACCCGTCTTAAATACTGGTTTGATAATGCTATATTTAAACGCGGTTGAAAAATAGCCGGTTTCAATTGACTTATTTATTATATCAGCTAGGATAATAGCAACATTGTCTTTTAGAGCGTTCAATACTTTTGAAGAGATGCCATCGATATCCGGAGAAGTATGTGGTTTTAAATTGGAAATAATTTCCTTTGCCTCTTCAGCTGTTGTGCAATGGAAGAACATAGAACTTACAACCCTCTTTCCACTATTAAATTTGTTGTTGTTATTTGATATTTTGTTAGCCAAAGTTTTTCCTATATTAGTGAAATATTTGACAAATTCCTCTGTTACATTTTCCTTATAAGTGATATAAAGGTTTTCATATTTTAATTTCTGAATTTCATTTCTATTTTTATTTACATGTCCTGTCATAATTTTTACTGTTAGCCAAATGTTTTTACTTGTGTTAGATGTTTGCAGTTGCTGTTTGAAATATTCATTTTTAACTGCTTTTATTAACTACTTAATCTATTTCTGTATTCTTGTTTTAACTGTATATTGTTTGTGTCATTCCTAAGTTTTCTATATAATTCATTTTTTTTATTGGATGATTTAATTAAACTAGGAGTTATCCAATTTTTGCGTTTCTTTGGTACCTTTATTCTATAACTAGATGGTTGTGTAATATGTTGTATTTTCTTTATTAATAAGTGTGTGTTGAGACTAGATATCAAATACAATTGTATATCATTGTATTATCCGTATTTTATGTATGGTATAAAATGATTTAGTACCACCGGTATAAAATTACCTCCCATTTTAATATATCTACAAAACTTCGGAAGAGGATTAATGGAAAACAAGTTTTTTATTTAAAAATTGTCAATTTTTGTTTGTGCATGTATTTCACAGCGTAGAATAAATTTTAACTGAATATTTCTCACACTTTCCAGAAAATATTACTTGTTTCTTATATTAAAAAAATCTTTTATCCATGACCACTATATTAGGAAGGTATAATCCGTCTATTTTCCGTAGAATAAAGGCCCTTTAATACACTAGTGGATTAGAATTCATAATGCCACGCTTCGATTTTACAGGATTTTATTTAGAATTACTAATAATATTGACATTAACATTTATATCAAGAACGATCTTCTTGTCCTTTTGACCGGTATTAATCAAATTAACTCGATAAGGTTTTTCTGAACAAGAACTGACATTGGTAACCGTGCTAGTCAATGTATACGGTAGGACCTGGATTTTTTCAGCTATTGCCATCTTGCTGGATAGTGATTCTTCTATATAACTTTCCGCTACCGTAGTCGATTTTCAACCACCGTGACTCTTGACAGTGGTAATATCGCCCCAGCAGTGGATAACAATGTTGCCGAAGAACGCCTCATTCCATGTCCGGTAAAACTTTCTGGATCAAGGAGCCCAAGAAATGAAGCCACTTCTGAAAAGGTTTTCGAAATGGTGTTGATGACTACATGTTGTGTAGTACATTTCCAGCTACATATCGCAAGAAAAATCTCCCATCGGCAGTTTTAAGTCTCAAATTGGTGTATTTTCGACACATTTCTACAGCATTGACTGAAAAAGCTTCTTCCATGACCGTGAAAAACTTCTTGAAATGTTAGTTTTCGTATCCGGAATGAGTACGCACAGGTAACTTACCTTTGTCTTGAACATGGCTGATATCAAAAAGGTTAATTCATTACACCGACAAGCACCTGCCACTCCCTTTAATGAGTGAAATAAAAAGCTCAATATATAAATTGAAATATTGACATCGTGTATTTCCTACCTTAACTTGTAAATATTCCTCTGCTTCTTTCAAAAATTTTTCGATTTGGTTTCTCTCCGGTATCTTTGCCTTCCTTGGTTTATAATTTCTTAATTCGGATTTCAAATATTAAGTAAGTTTACCATACTTTGAAATATCAATACCTTTGTGCACTTTCAACGTTGATTTTAACATGGAATACTTTGTCCACATGCCAAGAGGCAGCAAACCGTTTCTCCACATTGAAAAAGTAGCACCTCTTCTGTAATTGCTACTTCTATGCCCCTTTTTTTTCGCCAGTTGTCGAATTCCACCAATTCCTTCTCGTATACACTTTTGCTTTTCTCTGGTAACAGACGTAATGCTGCTTCTTGAGCTTCTTGCATGATTTCAGTCGGAATGAAGAAATTCTCAGCATTCTCACTCATTTTTTCTGTCGATTTTGCAAATTTTTCGCTTTTGTCAACTAATATATAAACTCATGTCATAGAAACGATTCAAAGACCTTCTATTTTTTTGCTCAAAATCAAAATATTCTTAGTCAAAATAAACTAATTTGGCCGTGGTCGTGGATAAAACGTTGAATTACATTCGGGGATTAACAGCCTTTCAATCTACTTGAAAAAATGTGAATTTCGGCTGCGCCTCGAGTGCACATTTTTTCTCATAGATTAAAGGCTTGTTAATCCCGTTATATAATTAATAATTATAATTATTTAAATGACTTTTGGCGAGGAGTGAATTTGGTTTTTTCTACATTCTTTTTCTACTTAGTTATCGAAACTTAGTATTTTAAGAGAGTTTCTTGCAAAAGAATAACCTCTTGTAGTTCTAATTCTAGTAGCAAATTCTAATATCAAATCCAATGTCACCCCTAAATAAGGGTTGTTTTTTAATGTGTTCCCGAGATTTTTGCCAAAACGGATGAAGGATTCGTTTTCAGCATCCCAAAAGTGAAAAAAAAAGATGACTTCCACACTTTACCACGGATGGGCCAAAAAGCTCCTTTTTTAACATTGTTCTTACGTTTATTTCCAATTTTTGCACATTTTAGACAAGATGTAGGTAGCTTAATGATTCTATAATATGACTACCGCGGGGTCATAGTCCACATAAAAATCGCTGGACCCAATCTAGAATAATGTATAAATAAATATAAAACAATAAACAAACATAAGGGGCGAGATATGCAAAGATCTTCCTAGACCCAAAATGTAACAGGTGCTAGAAAAGGAATGTTTAATCAACAACTCATTAAAACTAATATCAAAGTAAATAATCTTAATCCACGAAGAATTAAAACTGGATGGGCAAAGGTTACAAACAGGTTTTTGGTACTTTGGACACTGATCATATAATGAAAGATATGATAATTCTATGAGTATTTCAGATAATAATCAGCAAGTGCTGCTGCATAGTTTAAGAAATCAGATATCTGTTATAAAGTGGCTCGTACCAGAAGTTAATTTAATAAACAAAACAATAGATAACATAGTCCCACAATAAAAATAAAAGTAGAATAATTAAATATCTTACCAGAAAATACTAGTAATTATTTTAACTTTTACATAAATCTTATCACGGATAAGTATAAACATATATCCTTCTTTTAAGAGGAATAAAATATGCACGTTATGTGCAATACTTTAATAACTTTCACAATAATGTTATTTTTTCATTTAAACTATTCTGTTCAATGAAACCAAAAATAAATAAATCAAACATCGCCTTGTTCTGATGGTCGAAGAGGACTATGTCAGGCTTGTTGGCTTGAATTAGCCTGACGGTCGGGAATGAGTAGTTCCAATAAATTCGGCACCTCTCGTTCTCGACAACGAACTCGATATTTCCTGGGACGCAAGCCACGTCGTCTACCCCGTACGAGTGCCGTAGATAGTAGTACATCACTCGTAATTCCGCGTTATGGCGATGGATGTAGGCCGAAATCGCATATACCGGACATGCGGAAAGCAAATGCATCAGCGATTCCGGCGCCTGAGGGCAGGTCCTGCAGTTGATATTGGGGACCTCTACCATATCCATTACGCGGCTTCGGTAGACCAGTGTATTAATTATACCATCTTGGCAGGCAACAATGAATCACTCGGTCTAAGACTTAAGCCCAGCTTACTTCAAGAAGGCAAATGTCAGCCTAGTCGATAAACCTAGTGTTTCTAAGTTCTTGTAGAATACACCATGCATGGATTTATCGACATGCTGCCTGAACAGACTTTTCTGCTCGGCAGCTTTTATTTGAGCTTTCAGACGATTTGGCTGGAACTCAGTGACTGGCTCAGCACCGCGCCGGCCTCCTCGTTTCACATCGAATTGGAGACCAAGTTCATATGTGGCTCTTTTTGCTGCCTTGAAAAAGGCAGATCTGCAACATAGCGGGAGATTTAAATCTTTTTTTTAATTCAAATCTTTTGAGTTTAAATATTTTCTTTAGTAATGATTTTTGATTTATGATTTAAATCATTTTAGAAAGTATCTTTGATTTTATTTAATAAAAATAAAATTTAAATATTTTCAAAAATAATTAAATCTTTTTTAACGATTTAAATCTTTTCTTAATATTTAAATACTACAACAGTTATTTAAATCACGCAAGAAGTAGTTTCAATCTTTTTCTACTACCGTCTATATAAATGATCTTTGCAAACCTAGCAACACGCGCGATAACGAAAGTAAACATTCGAGTTACTTGGTTGCTAGCTACTTGGTTGCTAGCTACGAAAGTAGAACTTTCGAGGCCAGGACAAATAAATAAAAAATAAAACTAATTTTAAAGCTTCATAAGATTGCATATACCTTGCTTTGGATTTCTTGGGGTAAAGCGAGGCACAGGTAATATTGGTTGCTTCTTTTATCCCATTTTCATCGCCACCAATAGTATATTACATACCGAGGTGGAAAGTGTTTCATTGTTGTCGAGAGATAAGATAGTTGACCGAGGCGCGCAGCGGCGAGGTCAACTAATTCTCGAGACAGCAATGAAACTTTTCACCAAGGTTTGTATACTATTTTATTCGCAATCAGCTCCCTTAATGATCAAAAAGCCAAAAAAATCGTTTACTAAATTTTTAATTAGCATAAACACTAGGGTGGCCCATCTCTATAGGGGGTGAATTTTTTTTGCGTATTTTTTAAGTCTCACCCCACGAAAATATACTATTATACTAGGAATAATTTATGTCAAAGTTTCAGATAATTCGGTGAACGGTAACCCGTGCCGCATTCAGGTAGAAATATGTAGATAAGATTTTATTACGGTAATACAGTTAAATTTTACTTAAAATACAAATATCTACCTTTTTTCTCATAATGTTTTATTGGTGTAATTATTTCCTAGAAATTATTTGTTTTGGAAGTTTGGAAATATAATGCACATACGGTAGGTTTTTATGTCAGTTTGCAATTGTGTTTTACAGTGGTGACATTATAAGTTCTAGCATACGTTCCTTTTTGAAAAAACATTTAACGATGGCTGATGTTAGATCCTTACGAAAGGATACTTTCATTTACTTAGTTGGACACTATTCGTCACAAATCATTGGCAATAAATTGCCGTCTAATAGACAAGTATTACAAGTGCTCTTTTATAGCATTCGTGAAGTGAAGCTAAGTGTACATGAAAGTGCTAAATTAACAATAAAAGAGGTGTCAGTTTTTTGGGATAAAGCTCGCATTCCGACACGTCAGGATTTTCATTGTGTTAAACAACTAGATAAACTTTATGCAGAGTGGAGGAACTTACAAAAATCGGCTAAAAGGGCCAGTGCGGGAGGTAAAAAAAAAAATTTCGTTGAAAAATTGGACGATCTCTTTGACATTTCTCATGCAAATGCATTGGAGTTGATGAAAATAGATGAAGATAAGCAGTTTTTAATTAACCAAAGAAAAATGGGACGTCCTGGATTTATGCATGGTATTGATTACCAACTTGCTTCTCAAGAAAAATCAGCTGAGGAGAAATTACAGAAATTATCCAACAAGAAAAAGCTAGATTAGAGGAAACAGTCACCTGTCCATCATCAAGTAGTAATTCAGCCGATTCCAACGAAAATGAAGATGAAATAATCGAAGCCCAAGAAGAGTTGTTACATGACCAGCCTGGCCCGTCACAGCCAAAAAAGAGGAGATTGTATGGAACATGTAACATCATCACACCAAAAATAGCCGCCAAAATAAGCGACAGGTATGGAGTCCATATTTTGACGGCAGTAGCAGAAGCACTAGGACATGACACCACATCTTTGTCCATCAGCAGAACCACACTTCAGCGCTCTAGACAACGCATCCGCGAAGAAAGAGCTGAAATATTAAAAACTGCCTTGGGTAATTCTGAATTGCCGGCCCCAGTCATCCATTGGGATGGAAAACTTTTACCTTCTCTCACTGGAATGGGAAATATCGATAGACTTGCTATCTTAGTTACTAGTGGAGATATTGAACAACTACTTGGAGTACCAGCTTTGCCCAATTCAACTGGAAGAGAACAGACTGAAGCAGTTTATGATGTGCTTTGTGAATGGAATTTGGACGAAAAGGTAATAGCTTTGTGTTGTGATACAACAGCATCAAATATGGGTTATATAAATGGGGCAACAAAAATTAGAAAGAGATATTCCATATTTTCCTTGTAGACATCATATTTTTGAAGTGGTTTTGAGAAGTGTGTTTGACACAAAAATGCCTTACTCATCTGGTCCAAATGTGCCACTATTTAAACGTTTTAGGGAATTTTGGCCTAAAATAGATCAAAATAAACTAAAAACTGGATTTCAGGTATCAAAAATTAAACACATTTTACAACCAGTTAAAGCCGAAATTGTAAAGTTTCTAAATGCAGCTTTAACTTTGCAACAGCCTCGTGATGATTATAAAGAATTTTTAATGCTTTCTAAACTTTTTGTTGAAGAAGAGCCCACTCACACGACATTCTATCAACCAGGGGCATTTCATCATGCATGTTGGATGGCCAAAGCCATTTACTGTCTAAAAATATTTTTTTTCCAAGATCAGTTCCAACTAACTAAAAAAGAAAAATAGGTATTGAAGATATGTCTCTTTATTGTAAAGGTTTATGTAAAGGCCTGGTTTACAGCGTCATTTGCTAGTAAAGCACCGCTTCATGACTTAGACTTTTGTAAAGAACTCATAATTATCAAAATATTGACAAAGAAATATCTCAAGCCGCAAGTAGGAAAATAGTGAACCATTTGTGGTGCCTTAATTCAGTAAATGTTGGCTTATCTTTCTTTGATCACGATATTTCAGTTACCACTAAAAGAGAAATGGTTAAAGCTTTGAATAGGAAAGCAACAAATCAAGAGGGTATTAAACGACTTATGATTAGTAACATTACTGATGTTGAAAACAAGGAAATTCAGGACTTCATATGCGAGAACACTAAACAGTTTTTTCAAAAATTAGGTTTGTCTATGGAATTTTTGGAAAATGATCCAACAACATGGAGGGAACATGAAAGTTATACCCGATGTTTCAATATTGTAAACAAAATTAAAGTTGTAAATGATGCCGCTGAGAGAGGAATCAAACTTATTACTGACTATAATGACATTTTAACAAAAAATGAAGACCAAAAACAGTTTTTACTCCAAGTTGTAAATGATTATAAATCACAGTTTCCAAATGTAAAAAAAGAAACCCTGTCGCATGCTTTGGCCTAGTGCAAAAAATATTGTTTTTATTACTATATGTCTTGTAGATTTAGGATAATATTTGGTACTATGTATGAAAAAAACGTTTCATAATAAAATACACAAAGATAAAACGAGAGTTTTATTTCAAAACTTCTAGTCTAGTTTTCTTAGACTACGAATTTACAGTAGTATGACACATGTCATAGTCACAACAGATAATGTCTTTGATATTTGTATGACTTGATTAGTCATTCTAAAGATAAATGTTGCTGATTAAAAAAAAAACAATGCATCAACCAAATAATGTAAATAATTCCATTTACTTTTATTATTGCATAATAATGCATTCTGCGGCACCCCTTGCCTTCAATTTGCCTCAATAATATTTTGAGGGGACTGTTTTTTCTTCAAATGGAACCATTTGCAGGGGTGAGAAATAAAAAATTTCGATTTCGAAAAAGATGGGCCACCCTAATAAACACAGGTTGGTAAAAGCTCTTGCCGACCCGAAAACGGGTAAGAAAGTGGCTACTTTCCAACCCGAAATGTTAAAATGTCACTTTCCAACCTGCAAATGTCACATTTCAGTTGAATTGTCGAATGAAGTAGAAATGTCAAACTTTCCAACTTTTGACATGTAAGACAATTTGATTATTTTTGTATGATAGTAATAGGGTTTTCCCAGAAAAAAAAATTATTGCTGAAATAATTAATTCACGTAAAAAAATGATTTATGGCATATTTATTATCTTTTTAAGTTTACTAATAGTTACGAAAAAAAAAAACTTAAAGTTTGAAAAATATTGAGTTCATTTTAAACAGCCATAAATTAGCGCGTTGTGACGTCAACGCCCTGAAATCCAATAAAAAGTCGGCATAAGATAGCCGTGAAAAATATAAAACATAACCTCTATTTATTGACAGCACTTTAATTATTATGAGTTGTAATGCATTATCAAAATGCCTAAAGAAGCTTGTTTTGTACCTTTGTGTAATAATACTAGTGAAAATGCTCCCTCAATATTATTTTTGATATTACCACTCAATATTGAAAGACGAAAAAAGTGGTTTTCTGCTGTAAAATCTAAACAAATATTTCATTTGGGAAAAGATTTGTTCTGTTGTGAGAATCAGCAGCACCTTTAACATATCCCTCTTCCACTTCACTCATTTTGATCGTAGAATTAATAAAACATAAACCAGAAACTGATAAAATGATAATATTTTCACTCCAAACAATCCAAACATCAAAATATAAATAAAGTTTTAGGTTAATCATCTGATGTGAACTGTCGATGCAGAAGCGGGTGAAGGTTAAGCCTAAACTACAAAATATCAACGTCCGACGCTTTTACGAATAACTTGTGTGGTATTTATCTGTATTCTGATTGGCCAATATTTACAAGTTCACTGCTTTAGACCAATCACAGTACAAACAATAAAAGATGAAATTCTGAGGAGTTTTAGAGAAAAGATTCCTTTAACACACAGTTAGAAGCTATTATCAACTAATTATATCCATAATCTCATTGGTTTTCTGGGCAGATACGTCATTTTGGCGCATAAAAATGCCCGTTTTAAAAAGCCCTGAAATTATCAGCAAGTTGTTTAACTATATTTTCTTAGAAGTAATTCTTATTAGAAAAGTAAATTGTTGTAAATTAATAGAATGTTTAATTATATCATTTTCACGACATAAAATGTTAAAATAAAATTAGTGGGAAAACCCTATTGTTTCTCTAGCATGGAAACAATTTTCAAGACAGCCTCCTAAACTATAAAATTTATTAAAAACGTCAAATAAATTCATGAAACATTTAGTTTTATATTATTAAATTCCATAATATCTTTCGGTAGTAAAAAAAAGATAATACATTACACACAAAATCGCCTCACATCTAAAAGTAAACTTTCGCATCTAGTAATGTAAATTTTTGGATAAGCCATAACGATTTTTATTCCCAGCACACACTAAAAGGGGGTTTGTGTTAAGTTGTGATTTGCCGTGCCACCGACTTCTTTATAGGTTTTAAACTTCGCCCCCCCCCCCCCTGCTCGCCAATTTTTTTATAGGTATCTTCCTCCCGCTCATCAATTTTGAAACACACTTTCTCAAATCAGCTAGATCATACCTCATTGATTTAAAACAGCAGAAATAGTAAAAAATACTTAAATCGTTTGCAAAATGATTTTAGGTATTTAAAAGATTTAAATCTCAAAAAGATTTATAATTTAAATACTTCTTTATAGACAAAAGTATTTTTGATTTAAATCATTTGATAAAAAGTAAAGTATCTTTGAACTTTTATTTAAATCTTTTTTCAAATGATTCGTTGCAGCTCTGAAATAAGGCACTGAAAAAAAAATTATACTGAGTCAACGGTATGCAAAAATGTCTCTGGACATCTGATATCAATTTTAATAGACATGTTTCCTCACAAAAGCATATGAGTATGGGATATGTGAGAGAGTTGGGACAATTTTCAAAAATTAATTTTTAAAATTTTTATTTTTGAAAATTCAAAAAAAATTAAAAACACAGTAATATACCTTCACATATTGGACTACTTCTTGCAAATATTAATTAAATTTACATGGTAAGTAGCGGTATAGAAAAATATTTTCTATTGCCATGTATTTGTCCCAAATCTCCATCTTACGAGGGAGAGTTGGGACTAGCGATGGGGAGATTTGGGACAGATAATTAAATCTTCACAAAGATATGGAAAAATATTTTATTATTGCAAAAAATAACAAACAACGAGAAAGAATAAAATTAATTAAAAAATCTGACAAATGCTCAGAAGAAAAACAAAAATATATTGCAACAAACAATAAAAAAATTTTTGCTAACGCAAATCGCTAATATTGCCAAAATATTTACGTAAAAATTCGGCCATATATTTTGGAACGACAGGATTGTTCTTTTTTTTTTGTATCGTAACGGCATACCTAGAACGATCCAAATAATATAAGAAAATGAATTCATACATGGAATGGGGTAGATAAGGATGGGCCAACTCTCCCTCACTACTCGGTGTCATTAAAAGTGACCAGATATATTTTTAGGCGGAAGTGAATCATGAAATGACCCCAACATTTAATAGCTAAAACGTCGGTCGTTATATGTAAAATAACTCTCCAGCAATACTTGCACCCACAAAGCAATGAATTGGATAATTTGAACAAAAAAAGTTACTTTTCAGTACATAAAGCAATTAAAATTACCTGAGATATGAAGTACACAACACACAGGCGAAATACGGCAGTTTATTTACTTATCTCACAAATATACATAAGCCGTATCACACTACCAACTAATCGGTATAAAAAGTCACTGTCCTAACTCTCCCATGGTACCAACTCTCCCACATCTCCCCTACTAGTGGTGAACAATTTCGATTCAAATTGAACGCCCCGATTCGGTGTTCCTGTCACAGTGACAACGGATCCAGGCGTTCAATTTGAATCGAAATTGTTCAAAGAATTTTCAAAATGTAATTTTTATAATAATATGTTTTTGTTATTTTTTATTATCCATGGTGATATTCCTAAATATGTATGTAGGCTAGTACCCTACATATACTCCCTCCCTACAACGAAGAAACCAACTTACCAAGGTATCAATATTAAAAATCAGATTTTAAATAAAAGTTAGATTTGATGGATAAATGACATTAGTAAAAAAGAAAAGTCAGATTGAGAGATAATTGACAAAATAACGTAACACAAGGAAATTTACTTTTTGTAATAAAATTATCCTTAATGTGAGTATGTTATATGTCACTGATGAATTGAAATAAAATAATAGCATGTATATGACTGATGCTAAGTGAATAAAAGTTCGCAATCATAATTGGATTGAGCTTCTTTAATAGGCAATTGATAAAAATAGCAAGCATGTGCTAAATGAATATGACTTCGCAATCATAATTGGATTGAGCTTCTCTAATAGGTAATTGATAAAAACAGCAAGCATGTGCTAAGTGAATATGAGTTTGCAATCATAATTGGATTGAGCTTTTCTCAAAGATGTCGCACCAGCTATAGCAGCTTTGGCTAAAGAAAAGCTGGCGAGACAATTAAAATAGTGAATGAGTTTGCAATCATAATTGGATTGAGCTTCTCTAAAAGATGTTGCACCAGCTATAGCAGCTTTGGCTTAAAAAAAGCTGGCGAGACAATTAAAATAGTGAATGAGTTTGCAATCATAATTGAATTGAGCTTCTCTAAAAGATGTCGCACCAGCTATAGCAGCTTTGGCTAAAGAAAAGCTGGCGAAACAATTAAAGTAGTGAATAATTAATACATTGATACACTTGATAAGCTGGTTTTACATTGCAGGGAGTCATATAGCAGAGTACGTACCTATACAATTATACATGTACATAATTGAGTAAGTAATAACAAGTCTTCTGAAAATCTAGTTTGATTCGTTTCTTGGTACTATCTTCATGGAGAGACTGAGGAATCCGTGTCTAGCGAAGATATCTATGTAACGGTCGACCTTTAATTGGCTGTCCTCGTTGTGGACGTCGTCCTCGTAGGCCGTTAAAGCTGCTAGCAGCACGAGCAGTTGCGCTCGGCTTCACATTCTCGCCGTGACTAACACAGCTTGTAGAATATCCATGGGAGGTTATTTTCAGCATAACTATTTGTTCAAAGAGCAATAATACTTAACAAAACTGTCAAAAGCTATTAAACTTCAGTCTTCATTACTATAATTTTTGATTGATTTTTAATTCTTATGGACTCTTAGGAGGCATAAAATATATGAAAACGTTCGGGGCCACCAATATAGCCAAGTAGAGGCTATTAAATAAATAATAATTAACTTTTAAAGATTTTAATTTCAATTTTCAAAATGTAATTTTTATAATAATATGTTTTTTGTTATTTTTTATTATCCATGGTGATATTCCTAAATATGTATGTAGGCTAATACCCTACAAGTGGCTCTACTGATAGTGACAGTGAGTGTTTATAATAAACCGACCATATTAACTTTGGATATTACAGAATTCCCTAAAAAAAAAAAAAGTACAAGGTAAGATATATTCTGCCACACTTGCATAAAAATTATTCCGCACTGACCTAGAGCCAACCATGATTTTGACGTCACAGGGATAAAATTTCCGAGCTCTACTTATACCATGAAAATTCTGGAGACTATGGCTTGTCTAATGATTTCGTTGACACCCGGTATATTACGTAAAATGTTCTGACAATATCCAATACGTAAATATTGTCCCTACCTAAAGCTCCTTATTTAATTTAATCTTGTGCGAATAGAGCATCATGATGTCTATCTTTCCTATCTAAAGTGTATCTAATTGACGACTATTGTATAAATAGAGGTATTCAGACTAGATAGTTATTCATCTGACAACAAACTTCACAATGTTCACAATGCTCCGTGTACTGAGCTTTCTGGTTCTCCTAGTGCTCCAAGGTGCCATAGCAGAAGAATGCAGTAAGTATACAAATTATTGCTAAAAAAACTGCAAAGGCCATAGTCGGTTAAGATGGGTGAATTTTCCCCAGCATGGATAGTGCTCATTTTTTTTTTGCTTGATTTTTATCAATATCACTTACAATTTTGCCAAATTTCAGCTCTTGATGTTAAACCGTTTTCGAGTAAAAAAAAATCGAAAATTTTCGAAAATGATTTTTATCTATTAAACGACATAATCGATTCGAATAAAATTTTAACCAATTATATATACTACCATACTTACTACGTACTACATACATTTTGGTATAATTTTGGGATGGTCTTTTACCATACATAATTTTTCTAAGGCGATCAAATGGGTACTTGGTACTTGAAAAAAATAAAAGGACTTTTTAATTTTTTTAAATGATGGTACGCTGATGGTAAAATTGTCATAATTTTTTTGTAGCATCTTGAGATAGTTTTCAATAATCTCTAATTTTTGAAATTGGTAGTATCAGTAGAAGGTCCTTAAAAAAATTAAAAAAATTAATTTTATTGTTTTAATTCCGTCTTGACAAAGAAGTTCATTTAAACTTTTTGTAGCTGTTAAAATTAAATGGCATTCATTATTTTCATTAAACATAATTCATAATGTAAAGAATCGATGCTTTCCGAATTTATTATAAACAATCATCTTTAAACAAAGAAAACATTTGTAAATGTTTATTTTTTCAAATTTATTCAATTATTTTTCGAATGGGATCAACATGTTGATTTGTCTTAATTACAACATTTTTATGGCTAGTTAAATCTGGTAAATAACTTAAAAATTATGAGAAAAGCTTGTCCATTTCTTCAATTCGTAATTTGTCTGGGTACATTATTACAGCTAAACAATTACGGATGGATTTTCTTTATTAACATTTAATTTTTTGCTACACATGTTTGAAAATCAATTTTCTTTTAAATAAATTGGATGATATTGCACAATTTTTATTTTGTTACAAATATCTTAAAATACATATTTCGGTTACGGTTTTAAGTCTCAATTGAAGCGGAGAGAATTATCTTGAATATGCTTCCAGATACATCTGTAGATGAAATTAAAACTATTCAAAGTTGGACAAAAAACGTCATTATTCTTTATATCAAAAATAGCCTATTTTTAACCGATAATACATATACTATCGAAAAAATAACGGAAATAAGATAAGTCTTATAACGTATTTTTGCTAAAATCTAACTTTAATTTTTGTGACATTGTCAGTTATTTCTCAAAATTCACTGCAAATGTGCAAAAACTAATATGCCCCATATAAGCGATTTAGTTAAAGCTGGAGTTATTGCTAAAGCCGAAGATGGATGATCAATAAGACAAATTGCACTGCGTTATAATATTAACAATTCGTGGACGACGTGGTCGTGGACGATTAGACACGAGGATCCACGACCACCAACGGGAAGTCACGTGAGACGTGACGTCACAGCGAGGCCACTTGCCGGATTATCTCAGGCGCCCGCTACGCCTCCCACACATAGTAGAGGGCCAACAACGCGTAGCCAGTTACGCATGCGCGCTCTAGGCCCCAGCATATATAAGGAACCGCACAGCGCGGGGAACGTCAGTTCAGTTCTAGCAACGAGGAGCAGCAGTAGGCAGCTTTCAGCGAGAACCTGAAGATGGCAGATGGGATTCTGCCGAAACGTCGTTTAGACAACCGTGGCCCCAGCAGGAGCCTGTCAACTACGCGGGAAAACACCCGGAAGCACAACAACCTTTCATATATATATATATATATATATATATATATATATATATACGCGTAAAATCACCAAGTGGCACCAAAACTAAATTGACGTTCTCGCACCCAATATTTTCCGCATTTAATGTGAGCAAGTGGCTCCCTATATATTCCCGATATGTATATGCGTTCTGGCACCGTATATATGGAGAAGACACTTTTTCTTTAGATACTCACTGTGTTGTTAATACATTTAGGATTGCTAACGCACTCTGTAAAAATAGGCCATTGTGTTGCTTGTTTTTGAAACGTATCACATGCGATATCCGTGGTGTAATTGCAGAAATAGAGGAAATAAGATGAGAAATAATTCTCAGAGTGAACTAAAAATTGTTATTGATGTTGACTCATCATATTCTATTTTTAGTTTCAATTGAGGTCTAGAAAATTATTTGAAAAAAAAAAGACAAGTAGATGAGGTTGATTAAAAAAGAAACAAATTAATTATTTATTATTCAGTGGTGATAAATCACTTATGAAAACATGTAATTAGAATATCAATTTTAGTTATTGTAAAATACAGTGTGAATTTGTGTATATGACATACCAATAGTAACTGATATTTATTATTGACAGTTCGGCTAATTTCAAAGCATGTCGTACAAAATAGTATATTACGTAATGAGTGTTGTAAGAAGCATATTACGCACTAATGGAAAAGTTACGCACGATGCCGCTGCGAGTGCGTATTTTCATGAGTGCGTATTTTCATGAGTGCGCAATTGCTTTACAACTCGAATTATGTACTATACTTTACCTACGATCATATTTATTTATTTATTTAGTAAAATCCTGATTTAGTTGTCAACAATATTATTCAACAAATATTATGTCAGTTTTGACAGCGTTTGAAAATTACGTAGGCGCATTTGTTTTTTTAAACCCCGCGTCAGCGATATAAGCCACCTATAATTGCGTGTCCCGTGCGTTTTGTTTACCGTGCGGTTTGTTTAGAGTGCGATTTGTTTACAATATGTAAAGTTCAACTTACATAGATGTCAGGTAGTGTGTTTTTGACTAGTTACAGTAGTGATCGTAGGTAAATAATATAATAATCGTTTCCCTCAAAAATTCTTAAAATCACAAAAATGTATATTACAAAACAATAAGCGAGTAAAATATTAATTTCATATAATAAAAATGTCAATTTATTTACAATCTTTTGATTCTAAATATTATATTATGAAATAGTGTAATAGGTAGTATGATTTAAAAATATAATTTATTACCTTATTTTGTATGAACTGTTACATACGGTAACAACGTTGGATCTCAACGTTAATATATTTTGTTGAATTTGTACAATCGCTTTAAGGGTGGCGGTGTGGCTTAAAAAAATGATTTCGTAATTCGACAAGTTCTCCTATGAACCGATTGAGAAAATACTTTGACAGGCTTTTAGAAAATACTTGATAGAATGATACTGGGATATTGAAGTCAACAAAAAAAATATTTTTTTTTGTTTTTCACACAAGAAAAAAATGTTTTTCTTTAGTTTTCAATAAGCTAGTACCATTCTATAAAGTTGCCTATAAAAGCCTATCAAAAAATTATTTTAATCGGTTTAGGAATGTAGGAGAAATTGTCGAATTACGTTCGCGGCTTAATTGCAATAAAAGATTAAACTGCGGTTGATTTCGATACTCTTGATTTTATTTATGCCTTTTCAGAAAATTATACATATATAATATGCTCTTAGATTTAGTTTGGGTGAAAGTTATAAAGTATATGGAGCTTTAGCTCTTAAATTTGTTAACGCTGCTAAATAGGTTGTTTTCAGAGTTATCCCATTCTCTTGTCTATAAAAGGGACAAGTGCCGTAATAAATAAATATTTATATATGTTTATATATTATCTTAGTTACGGTTCAAATGGTCGGTGCATCAAAGTTTTGTCAATTTTCAGTTCATAGACTTATTTTATTAACAGGCACTCACATCAAATCATGGGCTCCGGCCCCTTTCATTATAACTGCACTACCTGTACCCAAATTTTAATTAGTTTAATATTTTTGCATTGCGTTTCCTAGTTTATTCGGACCTCTAAGTGGTCGGGCCCTGGTACCACGGTACCTACTGGACCTACCCCCCCCTCCCTTGTTGGGGCCCTGATTATAAAGTATAGTTTAAAGTGAGAAATAATGTAAACAACAATTTGTAGATAGGCCAGACTCCTCCTGCCTGAAAGAACATAATACAGACAGATACTACAATTTTATTACATTATCAGATGAAGCTAGTTCAGGGATGAACAATGACTATGCATTGTCATTATAATATACGTATGACAATGCGGCAATATAGGTAGAGTAATTGTAGGAATACAGGAAATAGTCAAGTAAAATTCTGAAAAAGTAAGCTAAATAATTGTATGTGATATTGACACTCATTGTATATATCACGTATCAGTTGAAAAACTCTGAAAAGAAATGTAATTAACAAAGATTAGGCACTTCTCAGTAGGGAGCTATTCATAACAAACAGGTTATGTTAACGAAAGTAGTTACGAAAGTATAGGCAACGTTTAGATTACGTTAATTATTTTTCAAAAATGATCAATCAGTTTGCCTCAAGTTTTCACCTTTTTTTATATTTTACATATTTACAATCGATTATTTTTATTTATTTGCTTTTATCATGATTAGAGAATATTATTTAGGTATTATGCAAATCACAACTTACACACTTTCTTATTTATTATGAAAATACCTACTTTCTGTATATTGTTGCCCTAATCTGGGCACGCTAATATACTAGTAATTCAATACTTCGTCAGTATTAGCTAGAAGATAGTTGTTTTGATTGGTTCTCCAATAATGAGTGTTTTAAAGTATTTACCTAGCTAGTATATTAATCCAATCAATGAATGCCCAAAAAGGGATTGTAGAGAACATTTTGGAGGGGAGAATTTTTCTCTTCAGGGATGTGTTGGGGGTAGTCAGAAGGTAAACATACTAAAAGTCCCCACCTCTAGCCCCGCCGCTTCAGGGGGGAGGGGGGTGGAAATGTTCCTCTTTTCGATTCTTCGCTTATAACTCGGAAACGATGCGTCGTACGAAAAAAGGTAATCTATGCAAAATTAAACGTAATTAAATTTCCCACAAGAATGTTTATATTCATTTTCTTCCTATGTGTTATATTTTACGAGATATTCGCCAGCGAAAATCGATAATTAATAAAAAAAAAATCAATTGTGTACCTTGAATATTTCTATCAAAGCGGTTTACCGTGGTCTGCTAATAAATCACAGTCACAAAACAATCTTTATTTTACAACACTCGACGTATTTACTAACGTAATATTTTGTCGAAGTCTAGACATTTCCTTAAATGTACAGTGTGACTCACTTAAAATGAAGATACACTTATAACTTTTTCATTTTGCTTCCGATTTGAATCAAATTTTACTTAAGTATAGAACAAATTAGGATCTACTTATGACCAGAAAATCATTCACCTGCTATAAAGGCAAAGCCACCTGCGGTACCAAAATATGCTGAAAAAAATAAAACATTTTGAATGTTAGAAATTCTAAAAAATGCATCCAATCGGCGCCACAAACGTACATACACCAAAATTTGATTTGATTATTGATGGGGGATATTTCATACATAAGCTCATTTGGCAAAGGGGGTCCTCAGCTTCCGCAATTTGTGGTGGCTACGTAAAATTCATCGTTCGAAAGATTACAAATCAATATGATTTTTAATCTTTTTCCTCATATTTTGGAACCGCAGGTAGCTTTGCTTTTATAGCAGGTGAATGATTTTCTGGTCATAAGTAGATCCTAATTTGTTCTATACTTGAGTAAAATTTGATTCAAATCGGAAACAAAATGAAAAAGTTATAAGGGTATCTTCATTTTAAGTGAGTCACACTGTATATTTAAGGAAATGTCTAGACTTCGACAAAATATTACGTTAGTAAATACGTCGAGTGTTGTAAAGATTGTTTTGTGACTGTGATTTATTAGCAGATCACGGTAAACCGCTTTGATAGAAATATTCAAGGTACACAATTGATTTTTTTTTATTAATTATCGATTTTCGCTGAGGAATATCTCGTAAAATATAACACATAGGAAGAAAATGAATATAAACATTCTTGTGGGAAATTTAATTACGTTTAATTTTGCATAGATTACCTTTTTTCGTACGACGCATCGTCTCCGAGTTATAAGCGAAGAATCGAAAAAAGGAACCTTTCCACCCCCCTCTCCTACTGAAGCGGCGGGGCTAGGGGCGGGGACTTTTAGTATGTTTACCTCCTGACTACCCCCAACACATTCCTAAAGAGAAAAATTCTCCCCTCCAAAATGTTCTCTACAACTCTTTCATTGACTAGACTATATTAGCATATTTACATATTTGTTAACAATAACTGTTAATATGAAGGTCAAATTTTAATAAGTGTAGAAAATATGGATTTTTATTACCATGTCGATAGTGAAAAATTGCATCATTAATACAGCGAGAAACTTTTATCTTTCTAGATAAAGGATGGGGACAAGTTTTTACCGTGAAACTTCTATGGGCGCGTTAGGCATTTTTTAGTAGGAAGTAAAGTACTATAAAATGTTTTTGGTTACTTGAAGTCACCGGCACATAATTTTTTTTTGGGTTACTTCCAATTTAGCCGAAGTTTGCAACTTTTTTATTTTTAATAGTAACTTTCTTTCGTAATCCGAAGTTCAATTTTCTTTATACTCCTTTTTTCGAATTTAAGAATGGCTGAGTAAAAATAAAATTTAACATCTCAGTAGAAAGAATACCATGGAAAAAATATATAAGCTGCAAAATTTTAACAAGCTTACCATGGAGTGTACAAAAAACATAAAACCATCTTCCTTAATTCAATATGTCAATTTTAAACTTGTATAAGAATTAAAATTTTCAAAAATTATTGGAAATAAATCTTTTTAAACATTTTTTTTAATAGAAGTCCCATTTTCTTTTCTATTATTTGTTTGTAATATGTGTTTTCCATTTAATTTTATTTAAGTAACAGAGAATTATATAATATTAATGAAAACTGAATAGTTTCTTAGAAAAAGTACCTGCAACATAAATGTTTAAAATGAATAAGATTCCAGAAAGGTTCAATGTAATGTTGAAAAGGGACAGAGAGGTAACAAACACGTGTTAATAATAAGACACAAAAGAAGATACTAGAACTTACTTTGACTGAATTTTAAAGTAAATAGACCACTGCTCATTTTAAGGAATATATGACACATTTTAAACTAATTAGTTGGCGGGAATTATGGAGAAAAGAATCATTGTGTACCGTGGACCACACGGTAGAAATAAAATTTCTAATTCAAGCACATTACGGTAAAAACATTTTGTAGCACATCAAAAAGTTGCCTCTAACCTACCCTTCATTACATAATTTTTTCACATATTTCGGTACATATTTAAATACCGGTTAACCGGTTATGTTCATTTTACTTCCACGTCCAGTGGAAGTATAGTAACAAAAAAATTGAAAAAAAATTTTATTGTCCAAATAGGCTTAAAATGTCATGAAACGTCGAGATTTTAAGTTTGAGCGAAAAAAAAAATTTCTGTCTGTCTGTCGGTCTGTCTGTCTGTAACTTTTTTTTGTGCGCACGTTTACTCTGGAACCGTTTAAGATATTGACTTGAAATTTGGTACACATATGTACTTTAACGAGATCTAGAACTAGATTATATTTTCATCTTGTTCCGTCGAAGAGTTGGGGTGAAAATTGGGGTAAATTTGGGGTAAATGGATAAATCGAGCAGGTAAGAGTCCACGAAATTGGTATTTAGTATATACAAGGTCTCAAAAAAAATTTGGCATTAGCCACCCCCATTACCACCCCCACCCCCTATTAAAGGGGATGAAAAAAAAATGTGATTTAGTGTATGTACAGGAACCAGAAACCTCAAAATATTTTTTTACTTCATCCATCCCCCCATTACCACCCCCCTATCACCACCCCCACCCCACTACCGATGTGGGGTATCATTTTATGGGTTTTTGGGGTAGAGGATTTCAAATATTATATTATTAAAGTTCCATAAACAATTATTTTAACATACAAAGTTTTTTGTTGTGAGTGACTTGGATAGAGAATCTGGATGTGGAAGTCGTGATTCCTTGGGCAGCGGTTTTTATTTACCGATTTACCGGTTATTAAAATTTCCTGTAAATTGCATTGTGCATGTTTACAACTTTATTACTTCCTTAGTTTTCTTTTAGTAAAACCTAAGTTTATATTTTCTGCAAAAAGGTAGATATTCGGAGATTCAAATAATAGAAAAATATGGAGAGTTCCCCCATTCAAAAAATGTTTTAAAATGATTTATTTTCAACAATTATTAAACAAATTAAATAGTGGAAGCCATTACATTGTGATAATTAATCATAATGAAACAGATGAAAACACCTTTCTTTGTTTTTTATCATTAATTTATTATAACCAAACGTTACTGCAGTTTCGACAAGCGTGTAATTTTCAAACAGTTGATTCACAGATACAAAAATTATTTATAATTTAATTTTGTGTTTTAATATTTAAAATTTACATATTAATTTAAAGAAAATGCAGTGATATCATTTTCCAATTTTTTTTGCGCACTCTTCATTTAGAAAATATATTTTTAAGACACTTCTTTTCAATGGTTTTTTTAAGATTTAGAATTTTTTATAAAAATTTAAAATTGGCATACTAATAAATAAAATGCAGAGGTGTTGAAAATTTTCTATGCGCTGTTCTACGAAGACTCCGTGGCCAGCTGGATTTTATTGCTTGACAATTTTTCCTATGGCTTTCTTTCTGCTGAAATAAAAATGGTTTTCACTTAAAAATGTAAAAAATTGCAACTTCCGGCTTTACTCTAGAACCTTGTGAGTCGCTTCTTATTTCACCCCAATTCGATATATACATCCTCTAGATTTCGAGATGTGTTGACATAGACTTTTATAGACATACGACTTCAAATAATCCCACAAAAAATAATTAAACGGTGTAATAGTAGAGGTACAGAATTCGAAAAAGTCGTCTAGAAACTTGTCCCGTGGAACATTGAGACAAGTAAATATGTACTTATTGCGCTATTATTATGTAGTGTAATTTTATAAATGAAGAAAATAGGATGAGAAATAATTCTCAAAGAGTGAGCTAAATAAATTGTTATTGAGTTTAGTTTCAATTGAGGTCTAAAAAAATTATTGGAAAAAAAAATCAAGATGATGCAGATTGATTAAAAAAATAACAAATTCATTATTTATTATTCAGTGGTGATGAATCATTTACGAAAACATTTTATTAAAATATCAATTTTAGTTATTGTAAAATACACTGTGCATTTGTGTATATGACATACCGAGTGATATAAAAGGTTTGTAACATTTATAATAACCCATAAGTTTTGTGTTTTTAAAAATAAAAATATACAGGGTAGTCACTCTAAACAAATTTGAAAAAATATGGTATGGTTACCAAAAAAAATTAAAAAATGTGACGCAGGACGATAATATTTCGCATGCAGCTAACATAACTGTCAAAGAAACATTTGAAAAAACATACAAGGTGGTCACCCTAAACACAAAGAAAATATATGACGGTGAACGATAATATTTAGCATGTAGTTAACACAAGTGCCGTGGAGAAAAATATGAAAAATATGCAAAAAAAAATAATGCGATGGAGAAAAATTACACAAATCTTAGGAAAATAACCATAGTTTTTAGTTAATAATAATATACGGGGTCGTCATCTAACAGAGAAAGTAATTAATGACTAAAGTATGCAAACTGTGCATTTTGATAAGGCTGTGTGCTAGAGAGAAAAGTTAAGGGGAAATTTTGGGTTGGACTTAGCGCTTCGAAAACTTCACGTGCTTGGTCTGTTTTGTCCTGTTTAGTCAATTCAATAAACTGAATATCTCCAACTCTCTTCCTGTTATGCAGGAGAAGTAACATAAATGTTACCTTAACAAGAATTCTTTATTGCAATATATTTGTTCCTTTTTTAAAATTTCTACAGTATTTATAGCTTTTTCTATACAAAATGTTCTTAGTGTCATAACGTCTTCGGTAAACGAAAGTAGTTCTTTTGAATGGTTTATCGATTTGTTTCTATTCAGCTCTTTGAGAGCAAGACTACCAACTAAACTTCCCAATTTCATTCATTTTTCGCAAAAGTTTTAATTCCTCCACTATACTTTTAAAGTTATCTAATGACTCGTCCTTTTTGCATATTAGATATGTAACAATATTAATTAAATCTTTAAATGTCTTTCCCTGGGCAAAGCGTACGATGCCACCCCATATGATCCTTCATTTTCATAATAGTTGCTATGCGTTATTTACGACCTGAACAAGATAATCGATATTGATAGCGTATTTTTTAGTGCAAAGGATATAATGAATGTATAAACAAAGAATTAATAGATACGTTACGGTTACATTAATCCTTTTTCTGTATATCCCACTTTTACCCCCCCAACTTGTTATAGAGTCCAATCATAGATACTTTTTTCTTGAAACAACAGTGTTAGGTACGTTATTTTATTTTCTTTAATTGTTCGAGGTTACCTCCTGAGTATTTTGAAAAGTTGGCAGGGGCGGCGGGGGGTATGCGTTAGCCGCAATATTTGAGCTGTAGCTCTTAAACGGTTAGTTCTACGAAAATAAGCATGTAAATCAATTTGTAGTGGGTTCTTACCATTTTTGTCATAGCAGCAACGGTTCGCGAGATATATACGTTGAACTTTGAAGAGATATAGCAGCTAACTCACACCCCCGCCACCCTCACCACTTGATAGAATACTCAGGATGTACCTATTGATTGGACTAATATTAGTTATACCATATATTATCAGATTTTAACTATTCGGGTGGATATAGTAACATTGATATTAAAAGAGTAATAAAAATTATGTGTTGCAATGATTTATGGTTTTATTAGGAAGCAGACAGATTATTCAGAGTAACCTTTAGCTCAGACGACACAGAACATTTTATAGTGAAACCCACAAACATTTGCAAACTGAATAATTTTTTTTTAATGAGTTCGACAAAGTGTATAAAATAATATCCTGAAAAGTTTACATTTCGCTCGGATGCAGAACATAAAAAAAAAGTGAAAAAAAAAACCATTTTTTCAAAATTTTGAAATTAAGTCATGGTAGGAAAAAATACAGGTGGATAGACCACGTGTTTCTGAACAAAAAATGTCCTAATAAAATTTATCGCTAAAGCCACGGTATTCCTGAAAAAAAATAGTGAAGTAATTTTGTCACTCTGCGCGGCCAGTGCACGGTTAAATGTACACTATGGAACTTCTAAAAATTCTTAGCTGTTCTATCGAGTAAAATAAAGCTTTTTTTCTCTTTCTGATTACACGTTTTGGACATTTTTATTATTGAATGGGAGGATAAATAGTGAGTATAGAGTAAAAATATATAATTATGGACGCATATACAGACACCACACATAGCCGCTGAATCGCTCGCATGAATTTTCACGTGCCTTTACTGCATTGTATTTATTACAGGTACACTTATCCACATTTCAGCTATATCCAATGGATTCCTTATACATTTGTTAATGTATTGGAAAAGTTCCAGAATTTATATTCTAAACAATCAAAGATATTTTCATAGTTATAAGGATAAGATCGTGAAAATCGCAATTTGTTATCATGATCTGATTGATCATATTTTCGAAAAAAGGCATACAAATAAACGATTTTGTGTTTAAACATTCGAAAAGTATACATTTTTTTCCGAAATAGCGATATTTTACTTTTTTTAATGGGTCAATTTTTTGACAAGTTACAGCCTCTAATATATATATATATTTATCAAAAAAATCATCAAGCAAGGAAATTAAAATTATTTGAGAGTACTTTTTTTAATCCTCGTTACTACAACTTAATAAACCATAATAATCATGGAGTGTACATACTTTTTAACAGTTCTCAATGAAAAAAGAATTTTTTTGAAGGGCTTCTATTTTTTTCTATATTGTTTATTGCAAGTTTGGGCGTGAGAATATATATAAGTATATTTGTCCCATCCATCCTTTGCTTGTATTGTTTGAAACAAAAAAACATCAGAAAGCTACAATTTTCATCTTTTAAATGAGCCAACACTCATATAGATTGAACAAATTCTGATTTAGTGACATGTAATTCAGTGCGTCGGTGTCACAGTCATGCGTATTCAAGCGCGTGCACGCATGGATATCGCTCCGAGTTATAACGTTACACTTGACTATTTTTTTCGGGAAAACCGTGGCTTTAACGATAAATTTTGTTAGGATATGTTCATAAATATGTGATCTATCCGTCTGTATTTTTTATTTTTTTCTAGCTTGATTTTACTTAATTACTACTGAAAATGCAGAGGAAAGATATATGTAGTACGACTTTTTCGGTTTTTAAATGGATCAACCGAACATTACATACTTTTTAATTCCAGATTTACTTGAGAAGCTTGACCATTTTTTTAAGGTGTCCAAACCAAGATTGAGTTATTTTTGGGATGCTAGTATTTTAAATATTGTGTATAAATCGAAAGGTATCTAATCGGTTTCTTAGAAATATTTTATTTTTCTGTCCCTTATCCAAAACTGCTAAAATTTACGGGGAGACATTTTAAAAAATGTGAATTGTAATTATAAAAAAAATAATAAAATTGCAGGTGAACACCTTCTTACCAAATAGCGCAACATATTTATTTAAACGACTAAAGATCTAAAAAGATTTTGAAATATCAATCATTTATTATTTAAGTGCGTAGACTCGTAAGAAGGCAATTATTTTTTTTTATATATACAATTTTACAAATATTTGATGATGGTAATAAGAAAAACTCTTTTCATCTTCATTTAAACGATTTTTTTGGAATTAGTTTAGAATTTTAGAAAGTGAGACCAAAACATTGAGGACTAACTTTAGAGAAGAAGAAATATAATTTTTTTTATTTATAAGATACCAAAACACAAAAATTAACGTATCTCGGGCCCAAATTCAAGTAAATCACATTCTGTTTTTCAGATGTTGGTTTATTCATCTACATTCATAATTCTTGACTGTTTTTGATTTCATAAAAATCCAGACTTATTAAAATTTGTTTATAATTACAACTGTGAAAACTATAAGCAAAAAAAATGTTTAAATTAAAAAAAACATGTTCTTAATTGTGCTGCAAAATACATTGAAACAACTTATATTTAAAAAAATGCGCTTCTATGAGTCGGTGCATTTAAACATTAATCAACTGAAATTTCGAAGTCTTTTTTATTTTCAGCTGTTTAAATAAATATTTTGCATTAAAATTAAACATCAATGTTTAGCTCGATAAAAGGGAATACTCCTATTAATGATTTGTGTATTATTATTACATCATATTCTTTATATTATTCAAAAAAGTAAATTTTAAAAAATATATATTTTTTGTAAATTAACAAATTATTAGAAAGTTTATTTAGAAGTTTGATTTATTTCAAATTTTATTGGGAACAATTTGGTATTTTTATTTTTGAGATGCAATTACTAGGATCGAGAGAGAAATATTTGAATTTCTGGTAGATTTTACTAGCAACACATGTTCATGGTTAACTTTATTTTTAAGAGCATCCCTCTACTTCGATACTGTTGTAATTGTAAAATATTATCTTTGCTAACCTTTTCTGTTGACAATTGAACAGCTTAAAGCATGGCGTAGAAAATGAATTTATGGCTTTATTGGCCCTAAAATTCTCATCTTATGAACTCGTTTATGAAATGAATTTTGCTATTAAATACCTATTCACATTACTTTATTATTATACCTATTTGATTTAATCAGATAGGTATATTTTAACCAAAAAAAAAATATAATAATCATAGTAGAAAAAAAAATCGTACAGAAATCCGTTTCATATCGAATGTATGTGTGTGTAGATCGTTTCTTGTAAACACGATAACTTCTATTAGACTTAAAATAATTATTTCTTTGGCGCGTATGTAAAATAGTGTGGTAAAATACTCCCTGTTGAAATTGGGCCATATCCGCCATACAGGGCGATAGCCAGAGGCGTATAAATGATCAGGTTTTACATAAACTGTGTTTATTATAATTGTAGAGCAAAATATTACTATACAAAAATATCAAGATATATAGGATATCAAAACTATATAATATAGTGTGTCTATAAGGTTCGAAAGTACTTTTACGTAGATTGAAGGATCTATCAATTTAACTTCAAAATGCTATTGAGGTGTTTTTAATAATGAAAGTTGCATTCGTGTGCTACCGAATGCTAATACATATTAAACATGATGACTGTAGTTAGACTGAAAATTTTTATTTCAAATTTCGAACATTTGTAAGAAATTAGAGCATATCAGTCATACAGGGCAAGCATTTCCTCAAAACAATACAAAAAAGAGACTATTAGACGAATGTGAAATTATGCATACAAATTAAAATACATTCAAATAACTTTAAAAACTTAGTTAATTATTACAGTGTAATAAAAGGTTAAATTAAGGTCGATAACGATGCCATACAACCTAATTTTATTTAAGCGCCTTTTATCTACATAAAAACCTATGGATTTTATTTGGTGCCACAAAAAGTTTTTGATTCAATTAAGTTCCGGACGGTATTTGAGTAAACAAAACAATGTTTAAAGTAGAGTATTTCGTCTTTTTTCTTAGCTACCTCTGGTTGTATAGGTCATATCACAATAAACAACAAACGAGAATGTTTATTATGAAATTGCGATGAAAACCAGATGTGCCGAACCCTTCTCGTCGATTTGTCGAAAAAATTAAGACAATTAAAATCGATAGCCTTTAAACAATTGACGGTGACTTAAGTAATAATACATACATTTCAACGAAATTTTAGGAAATAACGCTTCTAGTTGAGCTAAATCATCATGGCATAATATTAAGGCGAACGCCTAAAAAAAATAGCTGTCGAAAATTGAATAGTCGATTGTAAATGCATCAAGTCGTACATCTTTTTTGTTACAATAAAGGTTTTTTCATGTACTTTTTATTAGGCTTAATAACCTACATTGTTTTTTGAAATATTTAAAGTCATTTCTTGCTTTTCTTTAAATTATCTTTTTTTGAACAAATCAAAACTCTATTCGAAAATTAAATTTATTATTATGCATAAAAAATATACAAAAAAAAAAAAAAATTAAAAATCTGTTTTTTTTTCTATGCCCATTGGGAACAGAGATAAAAGATTTTGTTTGCGCGAAAATATGCATTTGTTTAAAATACAGTTTTTCAATACCACTGAAAATTACATGAAAAAAATCTACATTCTGAAAGAAATATATGTTGTTTTTCTACGACTCGTCCACTTTAGTCTATGTAAAACGCGGAGTTTGACGCTCGGAATGCCCCCCTCATCGGGACTACTTTTACCCCATGTTTTTTGGGTCGCTGATCATGAAAATCGGGGTCCCGTGGCTCTAAAAATAGTGCGTCACCTCTAAAAATGCCAAAAACCACCCCTTTTGGGAATAATACTGTAAAATAATGTTATGAATGTGCTAATTGTAATGATATTTTGCCAGTTCAGTATGTTCATCTAAATTAAGGACAAATTTTATAGAGGGGGTGAAACTTCCCCTAAATTGTCGTAAAATGGAATAATGATTGAATTTTTTTTTATTCACTTTTTGATTTAAATTTAGATGAATGGGGATTTTATAATGAAGAAAATTTTTTTCCAACCCGTCAGGGGTGAAAACTACCCCTGTATCGCCTTTAAATTGAACTAACGCTTAGGGGTGAAAACGTTTTTTGATATTTTTTTCGACGGAAGTTTATCAGAAATTACAAGCAAACTGAAAAGTATACATATCTACTTAATGTCTAAGCGTTAGTTCAATTTAAAGGTAATACAGGGGTAGTTTTCACCCCTGATGGGTTGGAAAAAATTTTCTTCATTATACAATCCCCATTCACTTAAATTTAAATCAAAAAGTGAATAAAAAGAATTCAATCATTTTTCCAGTTTTCACCCCTGAAGGGTTGGAAAAAAATTTTCTTCATTATACAATCCCCATTTATCTAAATTTAAATCAAAAAGTGAATAAAAAAAATTCAATCATTTTTTAATTTTACGTCAATTTAGGGGTATTTTCACCCCCTCTGGTTAGCCCTCAGCATAAAATTTATCCTTACTTTAGATGAACTTACTGAACTGGCAAAATGTCATTACAGTTAGCACATTCATAACATTATTTTACAGTTATATTCCCAAAAGGGGTGGTTTTTGGCATTTTTAGGGGTAACGCACTATTTTTAGAGCCGCGGGACCGATTTTCGTGATCAGAGACCCAAAAAAGATGAAATAAAAGTAGTCCCGATGATGGGGGCATTCCGAGCGTCAAACCCCGCGTTTTACATGGACTACTTGAACAATTGACGATTTAATTTACTACTTTATTATTCTTTTGTTCATTACACAGGCACACACAAAAAAAGTCGAATGCGAGAAGGCCTATGTATTCCCATGCATTTTGACCCGCTGAATACGAATCTGATGTCCGTTTTGCCCGATTGGCTCTTGCATTTTTGCTGACCTCAAAAAACACCTTAAAAATGCTCAAAACGAGTAAATAAAAAGTTTAAATGAGCTGATCACTATATCTATACGTAATTTGGGGTACTGAAACTGAATATGAGGTCGGAATTAGCAGATCAGTTGGTAATTTTAACATAACCTCAAAAAATGCCTAAAAATCCAAAACAAATAAATTAAAAGCTTAAACCAAGAACTTTAAAACTAACATAACCTAAGGCAAGAGCTAAGAGCTTTAAACTAAGAATTGTTAACCCAACATAACCTGAGACAAGAACTTTAAACCAAAAACTTAAACCTATTATAAATTAAGACAAGACTGTTAAGTTCCTGAGGCAAGAACTATTAAGATTTAGAGTTCTTGGTTCAGAGTTCTTTGTGTAAAGTTCCTGTCTGAGAATATGTTACATCTAGAGTTCTCGGTTTAAAGTTCTTTGTGTAAAATTCTTGCCTTGTTTTTAGTCAATTCGACGATAAAATAAAAAATATTTATCTAAAATGTTATAGTATGGAAATAGTGGATAAAGGTTTTCCATGATACCTTGCATCATATGTTATAAGACAAATGGAAAGAACGTTAAAGTAAAATATAAAAATCCAATGATATCGAAGGAGCCTGGAATCCGCGAAGAGTGTTATTTTTTAGCAATACAAATGTTTCCGGAATTAATGCTAAAAAAGGGTTAATGGAAACCGATTGTTCCGAAAGTAAAGAAGATGACAGTGAATATGAATATTTGGTGAAATGATAAACTTAATAATGTTGTTAGAAATCTTGGTCTATCTAATGGTAGGGAAGAATATTTTGCGGCGATTATGAAAAAAGACAATTTAGTATCAAGTGATGTTCGTTCTAGCTCATACAGAAAAAGAGAAAAAGACTTTGGAAAATATTTTACACAAGGAAAAGAACACTTGATGAATATACTTAAACCTATCATATATAGATTTTAGATAAATATTTTTTATTTTATCGCTGATTTTTTTTCGATTTTTCGGACCCTCGATTTTACTACAAACAAAACAGAAGGAATTCACATTATTTACACAATTGTGCAAAATTTTTTGTAGCCCTATACTCATAGGAAGGCAAGTTTCTTACTTCACTAGAGCTGCGGTTGCATGATGACGCCCACAGTCCCGCTTTCTCAACCTGACCTGCCGCCGATACTGAGGTTTCCCTCTCCTGCATCGTAAACTCTGTCTCTACTTCTGCCATGAAGGCATTTTTTTACCTAGGAACTTAGTCGAAATAAATCTTTGCCCGCCGTCACCACGTGGAGATGTCCTAGTCGCAAGAATAGAAAAAGAAACAAATGGCATATGACAAACAAACAAAATAAAGAAAACTATACATATGTTTAGAACAGCTCTAAGAAAAAAAAAGTAGAAAATCATCAAAGGAGGGTGTAGGTAAATGTTAAGTCCAAACGATATTCCTCTCTCAATAGAGCAAACTTTGAAAAATTTCACTGTTCAGTAATATTTTCCTTAGGATACTTGAAAATTTAATAGTTACCCATCTCCGCTCACTAGGGTTGATGAGAGTTTATGCTGAAGTGATATTTCTCTATGAAGTTTGCAGATTGCGCTTTAATTCTGACTTCTGTATTGTGTTCAGCACGTTGCAAATACGTCGGAAATTATATGTTCAGATATTATGTAGAGCAAAGTCAATTTCGGGCTATGATTCAGTCATTTTTGGATACGTTTTCATCCTAAATAAGGATTTCAAAAGATATTCGATCGTCGCGCATAAATTCTGACCGATTCGGTTTCAGTGCCCCAAATTACGTATAGATATAGTGATCAGTTCATGTAAGCTTTTTATTTACTTGTTTGGAATTTTTCGGGCATTTTTTAGGTGTTTTTTTGAGATTATGTTAAAATTTCTAACTGATCGGCCAACTCTGACCTCAGATTCGCTCTCGGTGCCCCATAATATGCACGGAAATGGTGGTCAGCTCATTTAAGCCTTTTATTTACTTGTTTGAGGTTTTTCGGGCATTTTTAAGGTTTTTTTGAGGTTAGGAAAATACAAGAGCCAATCGGGCAAAACGGACATCGAATTCGTGTTCAGCAGGTTAAAATTCATGGGAATACATATTACATAGGGCCTGCCTTCTCGCACTCGACTTTTTTTGTGTGTGCCGGTGTTATTTTTTGGACTTAAATTTTGACAAGATGATTTATTTAGGTTAGAAATATATTGGAGTAGGAGAGAGTAAAAATATATGCATTATTACGTAAGTTATAATCAATTGTTAAAAAATTATCTTGTTTAAATTTTTTGCAACTTAACATATTGACAAAAAAGTTCGGGCTCATCGAGTTTTCTTCGCAATTTCATAACGGACATTCTAGTTTTTATTTATTTTAGTTTATTATTCTATATGACTAGAGATGTTTAAAAACTGCGAAAAAACACGAATTTTATACACAGTATATATAAAAACACTACAAATAAAATATTTACTCATTCCATTATAGATACTC